>CAIGQQ010030823.1:297136-467236 GCA_903798035.1 Danio albolineatus | reverse complement strand
ATATATATATATATATATATATATATATATATATATATATATATATTGTTCCACCAAAAATAATTGAGGTCATGTCCATGTATTGTGCGATAAGTCGATATATTGAGTATTGTGACGGGCCTACCATCAGGCCACCAGGAAATGTCTCGGTGCTCACTATGGCCAGTTCGGCCCTGCATACATCAATAGTCTTTGCTGATCCTTCCTTTAACAAACAGCCGACGAATCCCCTGTTGTGTGTAGATTGCTGAAGCACTCGTCAGAAAAATGACGTAAACACAGCACAAGGCCGGGGCTATAATGCTGAGGCATTTTTGGAAAAATTTAACTGACTCTTCACAGTTTCATCTTTGGTTCATCCTCACACTTCCAATAATATCCAGCAGAGCACATCGTCTTCGTGACATTCAACTGGTGTCTGCTACAGTGTTCTTTTTCTTTCTTGCTACTGTGTTTGTGGGCAGGGCCGGAGGTTTCAATTTTCCCAGGTTTGCGCGTGCAACATATGGACGGGGCTTGAGTTTTGTATCCATGTTACGCTTAAAGGGCTAAAGACTCATTATCAAGACGACTCATTTGAAGCACTATGAGTCGACTCTCTTATAGATGAATCAATTGTTTTAACACTGTGCACTTTCAGATTTAGGCTGACAGTGACTCCAAAATGGTGTAAATGCTTTCACTTGTTACTGTTTCGGCTCAGTTTGAGCTGAGACCTGTGTGTCATTTTCCACACAGTGGGGTTTGATGCATTTCCTACACGTAATGTCAAGAGACAGACTCGAAGAGTGGGAATAACATCATAATATAAAATTAGACCATTGATTAAAATGGTGATTGACAATTAATCTATCACCGATTAATCATTTGCATCCATATTTCACCTTTTTAAAAGTGTTTTAATTGTTAAACACCTTTTTCTGTACTCAATTTTCAGACCCGATGGTGGAGGAGGAGGAAAGTGTCAGTTATCAACATTCATGCTCTTGGTGTGGAAAGAGTTTTACACTCAAATCAAGTTTATGGAAACATCAGAAGACTCACAGTGGAGAGACAACATACACGTGTTATCAATGCGGCAAATCATTTATTAGGCATTCAGATTTGAAGGTCCATCTTGGAGTTCATACAAACAAGAAGCTGTACTCATGCTCTGAGTGTGGAAAGAGTTTCGCACATCATTCATATTTCAAAAAACATCAGAAGATCCACAGTGGCGTGAGAGAGTTTGTGTGCTTTGTGTGTGGGAAGACTTTTAACAGAGCTGGAATCTTGAAACAACACCTGGTAATTCACACCGGAGAGAAACCGTACCAGTGTTCTCACTGCGACAAGACATTTGGCTTACCTGAGTACCTGAAAAGACACGAGAGGATTCACACTGGAGAGAAATTGTACAAGTGTTCACACTGCGACAAGAAGTTTTGTTGGTCAGAAAGCCTGATAAAACATAAGAGGATTCACACTGGAGAGAAACCGTACACATGTACTCAGTGTGGGAGGCGATTCACACAATCATCAACCCTTAATAAACACGTGAAGATCCACACTGGAGAGAAAACTAGCTCTGTTTCCTTTGAAAGAAGCTAATTAGATTCATGTGCAAAACTGGAACGTTGCATAAAACATTTGTGAATAAAGCAGCGTTTCCAACCAATGAGTCAAAGAGAACTCTATGGATGGTCACTTCCTGATAAACTGGAGCAAATATCAGACAGGTAATGTAGATTTAAGCGGTAGAAGAAGCCAATGTGGGCCTTTTGTCTTCTGTAATAAATGACTGACACATCATGATGAAATGCAATGCGGTGGCTTTTGGAGGTGTGAGACACTCAAGGAGTTCTGGAGGTAATAATAATACAATGATGACAGACTTTGGCGGTTTCGAAAGCCCAAAACAACATTTCAGATGCTTTACAGTGTGGTTTGTCCATTAATGCTGTCCATCACACACATTTTAATCATCACATGATCTGTTCAAACTGAATCACATTACATTTCTTCGATGCACATGCTGGACTTTAATCTGTATTGTGTTTCCATTGTAGTTTATGATTAGTTCATTCAGATCAGCTTAGAGATGGAGTTCCTCACCAAACAACATTATCTAAAGCTTTTATTATGGCTCGTTTCCACTGAGTGGTACGGTATGCTTCCGGAACCGATCCATACTTTTTAGGTACCCTTTGCAAAGGGTACCAAAAGGCGGAGCTAGACACTGGAGAGTGGAGCAGCAGAGCTGGTGCAGATGTATCCGCACCTGTACCATCACTAGTGGAGAGCGTTTGAAGAGGGTCTCACACTGATTTATAGCCCGTTTCCACTGAGTGGTACGGTACGGTTTGGTACGCTTTTATGGCCGTTTCCACTGTCTAAAAGCGTACCGAACTGTACCGTACCCCTTTTTGTTCACCCTTTGCAAAGGGTACTAAGGGCTACCAAAAGGCAGAGCTAGACGCGCAGCTGAACGCTATTGGTTTATATCGATACTTATTCGCTCGCGCAACAAGCTAGAATGAAAACAAAGGAACCACCAGGTTTAATACACAGCCGACACATTACACCATAATAATATACACACATAATAACGAGCCGTGTACGACCCGAGCTCAAACAAACCTTGTCATCGTCTTGATGAACTGTCACAAAGCCAAGAAAAAGAGCAGATTCTCCCCTGTGCCCCGTAGTTTTTTATGAGCTCGCGTGTATATTTGAAATAACAAACTTCTTGAGCTGATGATAATAACGTGCGCTTGGTTATTGACGTGCTTTTGAAACCCGATCCTTTCAGAAACAGACTAACACGAGACTGACGCGAGAAAAAACAAAGGAGTTCTCTCAGCAAACATGAAGAAACTGCTGTTTAACTATCATCATCACCTTCTGGACTATTATGAACTGGGAATGACGGAGTTACTCTCTAACAGAGGCTACATGTGCTGGTGGAGATTACAGACACAGATGAGAGCTCTGCTCTGACTGTGGGCTATATTTTGTGTTGTTTTTGAACCTAAATAAGGACTAAATGGCTGCTGTGTGTAGTGTTTCTGTAATTAATAACATATCAGAGACTGTAAAGGGGATTATGTGTTCATATATGCTGCATTTATTTATATATTTGATATAATCGCAGACAGTAGGCTGTTTCGCATCCTTGATCTGCAGTTATAATCAGATCATGTTCATAGAGAGGTCAGTAATGAACATTTATACACCAGTGTTTATGTGTATAATAAGCCTCTGTTTAGTGAGAAGTGCTTCTAGTATATGTGAACGACCCGTACAGCTTTACTGTAGACATTTTCTCGGGCGAAAATGACATTGACTGAAACTTTCTGTCGAACACCACGCCCTCTTTTAGCAGTGGAAATGTAAGCCTGATTAAGGTGACCCGTACCGTACTGTACCCCTCAGTGGAGGCCTTTAATTAGTCATTTTGCTTCATGATGTAATTTATACAATTATGCAAATTGTCAAAATGCAAAGCTTATGTCTTTATATTGTGTTGAATTTTCTTATGCATATTCATCGCCTGTAATAAAAAAATAAAACATTATTTATTAGAGGTTTTCAGCGTGTGGCTACAGTTTGTGTCTGTTCAGGAAGGATAAACTTTACATTAATTTAACTTGTTCTTTGCGATATCTAAAATTGGATACCATTTCATTGTTATCACCTTCAAGTAGACATTTTTCAATGTTACTTTTTATAAATAATCTGTCAATATTTTGTTAAAAACGGTTGTTTACTGAAAGTTAAGTTGTTACTCCAGGAATTTTTATACTGTTACGTCTGTCCGCCATAAAGGATGATGATTGTTTTTAATTTTAAAGTGTCATATAAACAGTATTTCACCTCATGATAACAATTTTTGTCTACATTGGCAAATGTTTGGCTCGTTTTTTACCATCCTCCGTTGTTCCCGCCTCGCCGTGATGACGTCAGCACCGACGCGTTCACTCAGCGTCGAGTCTTCAGAGCTGAGGTGAGTCGTTCACGCTTTTTCTCGTGTTTACACAACAATAAAACACACTTTACAGTTTATTAAAGCGACAATCTGCGACTAGTTTCTGCATTGAGTTCACCTCTATCTGTGTGTCTGCTGACCAAAACAATACAGCAGGCGGAGAGGAGCTCTGAGAGGAAAACTAGGAATTGATGATATGAGAAAGGAAAGAATGAGACTACTGAGATATGAGTTTTAACCTCAAGATATTTATAAATTTGTGTTACTCGTTAGTGTTAGTAATCTAATTTCTGTACTGGAATGAAAACGTACTTGTTGTAAACAGTATAAATTGCTAAGAAAAACGGTTGGTAAACTCCAGTAATCTCTATTTAATGTCAACAGTTCCTGTTTGTACCTCAGTTATACTGATGCCTTCAGATCGACAAATCGACACATTGTTTTTTGATTTATTTCATGAATGAGTGCTGATTAAGCTGATTCTTTATTATTTAGGAACTCACCATCCATCTGTTCAGATGTAATACTGGAATATTCCCATCAGTCCACAAGTGAAGACGAGCATAAGACCATCAGGATGACGTAAAATCTGCAAAGACAGAGTTTATTGAAGGACAGTGAGAAGATGAGTGATCCAGAACCCTGCAGAATTAAACAGGAAGAGACTGAAGAACTAATAGGTTTGTGTTTATTCATTACTCTTCAATAAATAGGCTGAATAACAGTAAGATTATAAAGCTTTATTAAGATCTTCAGCAGTTTGTTCTTTTTGGTTTAAAATTTAAATATAAATATGTATTAAAAAAGTAGTTTCTTTATTTAATGTGACTTGATTTAAACTGATCAGGACCCAACTTGACTTGTTTAGAGTGAACCCCTGACTTGATGAGAGCTTGATTTGTCTGAATCGTGACTTTAGATTTGATGGTAAAAGACTTTGGACTTGACCATGTGTGTCTTGTCCCCAACTCTGCTATAAATTACCCGATTCTGAGTGACGTGTGTGAAACCACAAACTGCAGCAGGGGTTGACGAGCCTCTTGAATCTAACTTATTTACTTAATTTTCAGATGGGAAGGAGGAGAGTGAGGAACTGAGTGAAGATGAGGAGAAACATCATGTCAAACGTGAAGAAGAAACTCAATCAGAGACTGAACATAGTATTTCAGTGGAAAGAACAGTTAAAGCTTTCACCTGCACTCAGTGCGGGAAGAGTTTCAACTGTAAAAACGCTCTGAATCATCACATGAAGATCCACACTAGAGAGAAACCTTACAAGTGTTCACACTGCGACAAGAGATTCAGGGATTTAGGAAACCTGAAAATACATGAGAGGATTCACACTGGAGAGAGAGCGTATCACTGCACTGATTGTGAGAAGAGTTTCAGACATTTATCTTCTCTACGAAGACACACACAAACCTTTCACAGTGAGTAAAAGATCCAGCCCTTCAGGATGTCTTGTTATCCTTGTCTTTGCAGGTTTCCTGAGCGTTCTCAGTGTTTTAGTGCAGATTATGGCGAGATGATTCTCTCAGTGGTGTACCACACATCTCTTGGTATTTAAAAAATGAAGCCTGAGCTTCTTGCTTTGTCTTTTCTGACACAAAACAGCACAATAAGTCATGGATCCTGCATTTCTGCTGTTTTTCTGCCACCTCAATGCAGATGCAGCTGACTGTGACTCCAAAAAGGTGTAAATGCTTTCACTTGTTACTGTTTCGGCTCTGCTCGAGCTGAGACCTGTGTGTTATTTTCCACACAGTGGGGTTTAATGCGTCTCCCACACGTAATGTCAAGAGATCGACTGGAAAAGTGGGAATAACATCATAAAATACAATAATTGATCATTGATTAAAATGGCCATTCGCAATTAATCTATCACTGATTAATCATTTGCATCCCTATTTCACATTTCTCCTTTCTGTACTTCATTTTCAGACCCGACGGTGAAGAAGGAGGAAAGTGTCGATGGTCAATATTTATGCTCTTTGTGTGGGAAAAATTTTACGCAACAATCAAGTTTAAATACACATCAGAGGGTTCACACTGGAGAGAGACCGTACACATGCACTCATTGTGAGAAGAGTTTCACGCAATCACCAAACCTTAATAGGCACCTGAAAACCCACACTGGAGAGAGGCCACACAAATGTGATCAATGCAGCAAAACCTTTTTGAGTTCTTCAGGTCTGAAGGCCCATCTTAGAGGTCATACAAAGGAGAAGTCATGTTTGAGTTAGCGTGGAAAGAGTTTTATTAAACCTGGAAGCTTGAATCGACGTCAGGTAATTCACACTGGAGAGAAATCGTACAAGTGTTCACACTGCGACAAGAAATTTTGTTGGTCAGAAAGCCTAAAAAAAGATGTAAGGACACACACTGGAGAGAAACCGTACACATACTCAGTGTGGGAGGAGATTCACATAATCATCAATCCTTAATAAACACATGAAGATCCACACTAGAGAGAAAACCATGTTTTTATCCAAAGATGCAAATTAGATTCATGTGCAGAACTGGAATGTGGCATAAATCATTTGTGAATAAAGCAGCATTTCCAATCAACGAGTTCAAGAGAACTAAATAATCATGTCCTGATAAACTAGCAGCAAATATCAGACAGAAAAATTTAGCTTTGTGCGGTTGGAGAATCCAATGTGCACATTTTTAATAATAAATTACTTCCGGATCAGAAGACGAAATGCAATGAACACAATGCATTGGCTTTTTGAGACATGAGATGCTTTTTGAGAGAGCAGAAATATGCTCAAGACAGTTCTGGAGGTAATAATAATATATTAATTATGAACTACTGATGACAGACATGAGGCGTTTTAGAAAGACCAAAACAACATTTCAGATGTTTTACATAGTGCTTGCTCTGCTGGTTTGTCTATTAATCCGTCCCATCTCACATATTTTGATCATCACATGATCTGTTCAAACAAAATCGAATTACCGTTTTTTGATGCGCGTGCTGGAATTTAACCTGTAATTGTGTTTCCATCATAGCTTATGCCCATTCTTATCAGATAAAATGTTTATCCGACTCAGTTGTGAGCCGTGTTGGGTAAGTAACTTTAAATATGTAATAAATTACAAGTTACTGACTAATACTGGAAAATTGTAATCTGATTACATTACTAATTAGTTCTTGTAAAAAGTAATCCGATTACTAATTACCATACTATTAAGTTACTATTAAAACATAACAAATACAAAATAAACTGCAGCTCTTCCAGTAATTTAATATGATGTGAAGACAAACTGTAAACGCTCAAATGTTGAATATGGGAAATCTGGAATATCTGAGCGTGTCGCTCTCCAAATATCTCTCTCAGTATGCAAGGCGCGCACCTTAATTGGAAATAATGAAAATGCTTGCGTAAAAGATGTCATATTTGAACGGCCCCAAAGCAGCTACGCTTCTCTTCAGATTTCCAGTAATTCCCTTCACTCCCGATCCTGCACAAAATCCAATTTAGCCTGTTTAAGGCTGATTTATACTTCTGCGTCGAGTGATCGACTTACCTTGTGTGTAGTTGTGCATTTATACTTCTGCATGCTATTAGTGTTGCTCTGCAATAACACTTTAGAAACACTAGCTGGCAGTAGATTATTATTT
The DNA here is from genome assembly GCA_903798035.1 of Danio albolineatus. Lineage (NCBI taxonomy): Eukaryota > Metazoa > Chordata > Actinopteri > Cypriniformes > Danionidae > Danio > Danio albolineatus. Next base: position 459,641 of record CAIGQQ010030823.1, on the reverse strand, counting down.
TTCTCTGTGTTGAGTTTCTTCGCTACGCTACTTTAATGTACAAGCTCAAACTCGCTCATTCTGAGGTGGGAACCGGCAGTCATTTAACAACTTCAATCACATGGTAAACACAAAACAGTTTCCATCTTGAGCTGGGACTCGACACTTGTAAACCCTCGCTCCATCGTGCTCGCAGCTCAAAGCACCACCCACACTCATCACAGCTACCAAACCGACCAATCACAGAGCCTGTGCTATGTTTCGTCGCGACGTGTAGTTACATTTTTTTGAGAGGTCAGCTTTAGTGTCAGCCACAACAAGGGCTATGCGACCGTGTGAAGGCTGTGCCGCAGCATACGCATATATCAATCACCGCTGTGTTTATGGGCGCCGGTGTCCTCGTTGGCGATGAGTAGGGCCAGACGGAATCTGCGGACATTTTTTGCTATTTCTGCGGAGTATTTTGTTAAACATCTGCGGATTTATGCGGAATGATTTTGGGACTATCATAACTAAAACCTTAATATATGAAATAAAAAATAATACCTTTTTAACTTTTATTTAATGTTTACAATGCGAATCCAATTAGATGCACTTTATTTGGTAAACAAAGCAAGTCTTTCATATAAAATCTCCACTAAACGACCAGAAATTGTACTTTGCAAACTGTATTGTAAATAAATCACATGAATATTTTCATATTAGTCAATATTATTACTGAAATTAATTTAAAAACTTAATAAATAAAAATTTACACACCTTTACACCAGTAAATAAACATAATCAGTGATGGGCTAAAATTCTGCGGAAATCTGCGGAATTTTGCGCGCGCAGATTCCGTGTGGCCCTAGCGATGAGTAATGTCATATTGAATGATCTCTGTTCAAGTGCTTGAACAAGTTGCTGGTCGAGTTAAAAGAGGTCGGAAGTTTTTTACAGACTGGACGTAGCCTAGACTGCAGTTCACCGTAATTCTTAAGTTTTTGCGCTCATTGAAACCAAAGTAATGTCTGTATTTCCACATGAAGAAGCAACCACTCTTGTCAGCAAGCATTTCAGCTTGTGTTTTCCAGAAATTTAAAAGCAAATGCTTATTAATGGACGTTGCATATTGCTTCGTAAAATCTACATTTGTAAGGCAGGTAATGCAATTACACTGACTTTAGTAACTGTAATCAAGTTATACAAATTTAAAATATAATTTGTTACATTACTGCATCCCTCAAACATGTAATTAGTATACAGTAAGGGGCCGTTCACACAGAATGCTCTTTTACGTTAAAAAACACAAGGCACACTACACTGCCGTTTTTGTAGACAAGCGCTGTGTGCTTTTTATGTCGCTAGGCAACGACTGAATCAGCTGCGTAATGTGCGCGAGTGTTGCTGTTGATATTAAAATAATTAAATTATAATAATATTGTGATATTCAAGTCGTGAGTCATACAGCACCGGATAATTCAACACAGCAACCACACGTCTCTCCTCCATCTTCAAAAGTATCCCTATTTGTCTTGACAACACAAACACTGCAGGCACCTCAACAGAAACCCCGCCTCTGCTGTCATTTGATTGGTGGATGAAAAAGACACCACTGATGTAACGCGCTTTTTCCAATCGGAGTTGCTTTTTTTCAGCTGTTAGCGCACGCCGCACATGAGTGAAAATGCGCAGCGCAGCAGGGGGTTAAAACGTGAGGGCCGCAGGGAGAATGAGAAACAAATTAAATATGCTAGACTTTCTGCGATGGTGTTGTGAGGCGTCACAGACATGTTGTCGGGAACTATGCCACATTACACGAGATGAAACAATTGAATCTTGGGTCACGACGCCCATTTGTCGTTTACGAATCCCCACGACACCCTATGAAAGGGAAATCAATCTGAAATCGTGACAAATTTGTGTGATCCCACCGGGGCTTAATTTATGTAATTATGCAAATTATGCTAAGCCAATATGCTTTTATATTATGTTGAATTTTCTTGCATATTCATCGTCTGTAATTGTTCATTTTTATTCATTAGAGGTTTTTCAGCATGTGGCTACAGTTTGTGTCTGTTCAGGAAAGAGAAGCTTTACAGCCTCAAGATTAAAATCAGGGCATTGAATTGGCATGGACGGAGGGGACATGTCCCCACCAATATCCACCAATTACTGAAATGTCCCTACCAATAATAAAATTGACTTCAAGTAATCTGCCGTCAACTCTTAACCCACATGAGCACCAAGTCAAGTTCACTACTAGATTACTGTAATACTGTTAACCAAGGCAGTGCAATTGATTGAAATTCAGTATTGATTTTGGCCTCCATGATTATAAGAAACAATAATCGGGATAAAACAGTTCAATGGTGTCACACAGCTCTCTACATTTCTCTACATTCATTCCTCCTCAAAGCTCGACCGCAGTAAAATCAGTTAATAACTGAACTGACATTTTTAATTTACTATAACCTTCTATGTGAAGCTGCTTTGACACAATCTACATTGTAAAAGCGCTATACAAATAAAGGTGAATTAAAATCATGTAAAATTACTTTTGCAGCACGGGACGGGATAGTTATTTGTATTATTACATGTTTATATTATATTATGAAGTATTTTAATCACATTTTAACTGATTTGTGCTGTTCAATGCATGTGCTCTAGGGAAGTATGTCCCCACCAATGTCAAGAGCGAATCTAAGATTTATTTAGCTTGTTCTTTGTGATTTTAAAAACTGGATACCAACAATGATTATATGATCATTATTTCATTGTTATTAGCTTCAAGCAGACATTTTTAAATCATCAATATTTCGATTTTTTTGTTAAAATCGTTTGTTTACTGAAAGTTAGTTGTTACCTCAGGAAAAGATCATTTTATTTTATACTTTTATGTCTGTCGGCCATGAAGGACGACGTTTGTTTTTTTATTTTAAAGAGCCAAACATACAGTATTTCACCTCACTTATGATCATGATTTTTGTCTACATTAGCAAGTGTTTTAGCTTCTCATTTATTTTTTACGATCCTCCGTTGCGTCCGCTTCGCCGTGATGACGTCAGCACCGACGCGTTCATCCAGCGTCGAGTCTTCAGAGCTGAGGTGAGTCGTTCACGCTTTTTATCGTGTTTACACAACAATAAAACACACTTTACAGTTTATTAAAGCGACAATCTGCGACTAGTTTCTGCATTGAGTTCACCTCTATCTGTGTGTCTGCTGACCAAAACAATACAGCAGGCGGAGAGGAGCTCTGAGAGGAAAACTAGGAATTGATGATATGAGAAGGGACAGAATGGGACTACTGAGTTTGAAGCACAACATGTTTAAATTAGTATTTTGCTAGTTAGCGTTAGCAATCTAATTTCTGCGTTGAAATAAACTTACTAATTCTAAACTATAGATTGCTATGGAAGAGGAGCTGTTGGTAAGCTACATCAAAATCTCTATTTCATGTCAGCAGCTCCTGTTTGTACCTCAGTTATACTGACGCCTTCAGATCTACAAACTGGCAGATTGTTTCTTAATGATTTATTTCATGAATGAGTGTATATTAAGCTGATTGTTCTGTTTATTATTTTGCAGCTCGTCCTCCTTCAGTTCAGCTGTAAATACTGGAATATTCCCATCAGTCTACAAGTGAAGACGAGCATCAGACCATCAGGAAGAAGTGAAATCTGCAAAGACAGAGTTTATTGAAGGACAGTGAGAAGATGAGTGATCCAGAACCCTGCAGAATTAAACAGGAAGAGACTGAAGAACTAATAGGTTTGTGTTTATTCATTACTCTTCAATAATGAGGCTGAACAACAGTAAGATTGTGACTCTTTTAGGTCAGTGTATATTTTGGTCATTGGATTTTCATTTTAGAGACGGATATTAAAAACCTTTTTAATTTTTGTTCTAAAATTCAAAAATGAAAACAGAAATACGAGGCGTTTTTCTTTTTCATGATTTTTCATTTTGTATTTCAAATAACAAAAATAACTTAATCACCAGAAAGCTAAAAGGAAAAATCATTTTAATAATTAAAAAAATGTTTTTAATATTCCAAGACCAGATTCCAAGACCGACTCGTTCACGGTGATGAAATGCTGCCACACGCATGCTACTATGGCTATTATTTTTTTCCATTTAATTATGTTCTGAAAAGGTATGTGATAACTGGATTTTGTAAAGACATATTTCTCATTAAAACGACATATTTCTCATATAAGAGTGTGTTGAGCTGAGCGGGAGAAAGATGTTAACCAATCAGAGCTCACGCTGCGCACAACGAAGTTAAGCGGGAGAACCAAATAGGTTTTGATTTACGTTAGTTTTTATTTATTGTTATGACTGGAATTGAGGTTAGTTCATCTTTATTTTTGAATGTAGTCTGTTTTTAAGACAATTTATTATAGTTTCGTTGATCAAGCAGTGAGTGCTACTGTGTACAGTATGTGTTTAACTAGAGCTGAGGTTAGTTCATCGTCATTTATTTTATGTTTGTCTGTTTTAAAGGCAGTTTTACTACAGTTTTATTTATTAAACTTAATACTATGTTATTTCATTGTGAAATGTTTTGTTCTACTCTTCTTGTGCACTGAACACATGTAGAATGTGTGTATAAAGCGCGTTTGACAGGTGCCAAAATCGCAAATAAAATCACAATATGATTATTTTGTCCATATTGCACAGCACTAATATATAGATATAGATATAGATAGATAGATAGATAGATAGATAGATAGATAGATAGATAGATATACACACACACACACATATTTTTTTTTCCTTGAAGCGTTTTAAATGGACTTTTTAATAGAAAATACCTTTTATAACTTAATTGAGTGTTAAAAAACATAATAGCCTATAGTAGCCTGTGTGTGGCAGCATTGTGCCACCGTGAATTTTGGAAGATATAAATTCTTTGTTGTTCTAAATATAAAATGAAAATGAAATATATATTATTTTATTTTGCTTTTTTATTTTTCTCCATGGAAAAGAAAAATGCCTCATAATAAGATACATAAGTTCATCTTTTGAGTTTAAAAATAAATATGTTTAAAAGAAGAAATCTCTTAATTTAAGTAATGCGACTTGACCTAATTTATCAGGACTCAACTTGACTTGCTTAGAGCAAACTCCTGACTTTACCAGATTTTTTGAGTGAGTCACAGCCATATCACGCTGCAGTCCAAGACCAATTACTGAAGCTAAGCAGGGCTGAGCCTGGTCATTACCTGGATAGGAGGCCACATGAGGAAACTAGGTTGTTGTTGGAAGTGGTGATAGTGAGGCCAGCAGGGGACGCTCAACTTGCGGTCTGTGTGAGGCCTAATGCCCCAGTATAGTGAAGCGGACACTATACTGCTCAGTGAGCGCTGTCTATTGGATGAGATGTTAAACCGACAATTAAATGGGATTTCTCGTAAAGAGTAGGGGTGTAACCCTGTGTCCTGGCCAAATCCCCTCCATCTGCCCTTACCCATCATGGCCCCCCAATCAACCCCACCAAATTGGCTCTATCACTGTCTCTCCACTTTCCTATAGCTGGTGTGTACTGGTGCCGTTTTTTCTTTACGTTTTGTCGCATCATCCGAGTGGATGCTGCACACTGGTGGTGTTTTGTCTGAACTGTGACTTGGGATTTGATGGTAAAAAACTTGCTTGGACTTGACCATGTGTGACTTTTCCCCTTCTCTGCTTGATTGATGTGTGTGAAACCACAAACTGCAGCAGGGGTTGACGAGCCTCTTAAAATCTAACTTATTAACTTAATTTCCAGATGTGAAGGAGGAGAGAGAAGAACTGAGTGAATATGAGGAGAAACATCATGTCAAACTTGAAGAAGAAGCTCAATCAGAGGCTGAACATAGTGTTTCAGTGGAAAAAACAGCCATAAAAGATTTCATCTGCACTCAGTGCGGGAAAAGCTTCAAGCGTAAAAACGCTCTGAATCATCACATGATGATCCACACTGGAGAGAAACCTTACAAGTGTTCACACTGCGACAAGAGATTCAGGGATGTAGGAAGCCTGAAAACACACGAAAGGATCCACACCGGAGAGAAACCGTTTCACTGCACAGGTTGTGGGAAGAGTTTCAGACATTTATCTTCTATACGAAGACACACACAAATCTTTCACAGTAAGTAAAAGATCCAGTACTTCTAGATCATATTGTTTAGGATAATTGTGGAGTTGATAACATATTTAAAGGGGTCGTATGATGCGATTTCAAGTTTTCTATTGTCTTTGGGGTGTGACGAGCTGTTTGTGTCTATAAAAGATCCATAAAGTCACAAAGACCAATGCCTCATTTCCACTGAGCAGTTCAGTACGGTTTGGCTCCCACTGCCAACAGTACATTTACTTTATAGTCGTGGTGTTTGCAAGAATGTTTACGGCCATTCTCGCGTTAAGAAAGTTTTCCGCCGCTCTCACATTACATCCTTTGTGAGCTGAAGAGGTGGCAGAATTTGCATTATCCGGATACCTCCGATTATTTTAAGCGTTTGCCACCAAGAGATTGCTGTGCCGCCCTTGATGTAATTTAAAGGGCACATACATTAACCCTTTTTTAAGATTTTATATTACTACTATGGTTGTTCTGAGTGTGCCAGTCTAGGTTTAGATCAAAACACAATTCAGATTGTTTTATTAAAATGTGTCAAAAAGTGTCATTTTGGGGGCGTGTACACAGGTCGCTGTTTTAGGGGTGTGTTGCTTCACATGCAAATTAGTTTCGACTTCCCGCCAATCTTAACAAGGGGGCGGAGCCAAGAGCGCCCCTGCTTTGTGTACGGCAACAGACAGGCAGACAGAGAGAAGCAACATGAGTGAGAGGACCAGCATTCAGACGTACGTGTACGACCCGGACTCAAACACGGAACAAGCAGAGACCACTGTTGAGGAATCAATAATCCAAATGAGCCAGAATGTGTCAGAGTTGTAGTTACAAAATCATTTATGTCTTTGTCCAGTTTTACAGCCGCTATGTAACGATGCATGCATCATCCGTAATGCGTTTGATAAAGTTCGGCATATCAGAGTTCTACAAACAAATACAGACAAGACAAAGATATCCACTAAGATAAACACTGCATTAGTATGATTTATATGCAAAAGGGATCACGGATTGTTGGAACTGATCCATTTTTCAAAAACAATTTATTCTCGAATCCCGAGTGGAATTGTCCCGCATTCTTAAAGCAGTCTGCGCTAAAATGGTTAGCAAACATACGACAGTTTAGGCACGTTTTCAGGCACCTGGTCGTTAAAGATAAAACTCAGCCACTTAAGGGCGTACTCACACTATGTACAGTTGCCTTTAACCGGGCAAAAGCACGCTAGTCTCCCCTTCCGTCTCCCCGGACGGCCCGCGATCTTATTGCATTCGGGCCCGCTTACGTCATTTGATGCGCTGTTCAGTGTAAGAGAAGCGCTCTCGGAGATTTCAGTGAGATTTCTTGTTATGATTATATCGTTTTAGTGGTTTGATATGCAGTGACACACAGTCAATATTCTGCCGAACAGATCAGCCACTGCTGACACTCATAAACAATCATAAAGTCCTCGTGCTGCAGGAATTAGAAGGTTTAATAATTTACAACAGTGTGCGTTCATTAAACAGTAAGAATGATTAATAAATCCATATGAAACAGTCCCAAAATGTCACGTCTCCTCTTCTGGCTCAGGTGCGCTAAGCCCAAGTGAACCGGGCTCTTCCAACCGGGCCAGGCCAACTGTACCGTGCCTGAGCCTGATTCAGCGCACTTGAGTACGCCCTTAAGCCTCTGTTGCTCATTTCCAGGAAGACGATGAAGGCTCTTGTGTTGAGCCTTGCATCCAAAAACAGCGCAAGGGTGTTCCTTTGGTGGCTTCGCTTCGACTCACACTAAGAAAATGGCGGACGTGAAACAACAAACTTATGCAAATATGGTAACGCGCGCCTGTCAATCAATATGGGTGGGCGGGGGGACCGCACTCCTATGTAAAGTTGCGGTCGATCTCAAAACCGCTCCAATTGGTCCACCGTTTTTATGTTGTTAAATTGAAAAAAAAAGGACTGGGTGTGTTTATATCACCCCAAAATGACCGTCTATACACTATAACAACGCATATGACTGTCCAAACAGCTTAAAAAGTAGATTTTTCATCAAAGGTGCCCTTTAAGGTCTAAAACAGGGCTGTGCGATTGATTGAAAGTGTATCGAAATCACAACTTGAACATGCACGATTGCTAAATCGCCTCACAGCACGATTTTCCCACAGTATGCTATTAGAACCAATCATAACGCAGCGCATCTAAACAGAGCTCAAGAACAGGAGACTGTCTGAGTTTAATGACAAATAACCTGCATAAACCGGGATGATGAGTTCAGCACAGGAGTTCAGCACAACATCGGTGGTAGGGCTGGGTCGATAGACCACGCCATCGTCCATCGATGATTAACACCATGGTGCTAAGCCAACACCGCGATCCTCCGCCCCACCCCGTCACAGCAGCAACCCTCTTGGCGATAATACACACTGAGGCCCCGTTTACACTAATACGTCTTAGTTTTAAAATGGCATTTTAGAACGAAAACAGTCCACATCCACACTAACGTTTCATCTAGCATTTCTGAACAGCCCTCCGTCCACACTATACCGCTGAAAACGCACATCATGTGACCACACACACTCTGTCATGCAGTCAGTGGGTGCTTTGAGCACAAAACTTTAGAATCTATCAGGTAACGTGTCTCAGTGTCAGTACACTGCTTCAGTCTTTCTCTTCACGCTTGTACTCAGTAATGTTAGCGTAAACCTCAGATACTGTTGGTTGGTTCCTGTTGGTTGTGCACCTTTTTGACCAACCAAGTTTGTGGACGCCATTATAACGACACAGATCACTCTGCCTATTCATGCCAGAGTCCTCCGGAAACAGTGATTGACGGGGTAATTTGTGTGTAACTTTATTTATGATTTGGTTATGGGTAAAACAAAGACCATGCCGTAGTTGAAACGGTAGGCTACAAATAGTTGATTTGTTATGAATTAATTAATTATTCATATATATATCTTCAAATATAGTTTCACATTACACATCGTACGATGCCGAATTGGTCGACATCGCCCAAGCCTAATCTGCAGTGTGGGATTACTTTGGATACAGGAAGGCTGATGTATCACATAACCAATGTAATTTGTAAGACCGGTCAGTCACATATCGCGTCTAAAATGCGAAAAACACGAGGTGCGACGCTTTGCACTCACGATCCTTTGTCCGCTGCTAGACGACCATCAACCGTTGTCTGAGAGGATGACAAACTAACAAAACATTGCTGCAGCTCTGATACAAGTTTTATTCATGGAGAAAATTTAAAAAGTGCTGTTTGTCTGAGGTAAATAGTCGACTGAAATGTGTATATTCCATGCAAAGTATGAAGCTGAATGGTCAGTTTGCGTGACTCACGGTGTGCTTGCAGCATTCTGAGAAGTTTACATGTTTTCAGCTAGTTGTGCTTGGAATACGCGAGCATGTCGCTTTCAATATGCACATGCAAGCCACGCGCCTCCATTGGAAAAACGAACTCGAGAGAACGTAGGATATGTAAACTAAAAGGATGTGTCACAAAGAGGTCTATGATCCATGTATGGCAAAATAAAAAAATCTGTGGACACTGATATGTGGTTAAACACACAAACACAGTAGCCTATTTCTCTCTTATGGCCCGTTTCCACTGAGTGGTACGGTACGGTACGGGTCGGTACGGGTCACCTTTATCAGGCTTGCGTTTCCACTGCAAAAGGGTACTCTTTTGGTGGGCGTGGTGTACGACAAAGTTTGTCGACGTCATTTTCGCTCGAGGAAATGTCTACAGTAAAGCTTTATGGGTCGTTCAAAAATCATACGAGAAGCACTTCTCACAAAACAGATGCTTTATTATACACATAAACACTGGTGTATAAATGTTCATTACTGACTGAACATGATCTGATTATAACTGCAGATCAATGATGCGAAATAGCTACGGTCCGCGATTATATCAAATAAATAAATAAATGCAGCATATATGAACACATACAGCCCCACACAGTCTCCGATGTTACCAAATTACAGAAAAACTACACACAGCAGACGTGTATGCCTTATTTAGGTTCAAAAACAATACGAAATAGAGCCCCGTCTGTGCAAACCTCTCATCTGTGTCTTTAATCTTCACCAGTACATGTAGCCTCTCCGTCATTATTCTCTCGTTAGAGAGTAACTCCGTCATTCCCAGTTTATAATAGTCCAGGTTAAGAACTTTGTTATTTCAAACATTGACGCGCACGCGAGCGCAAGAGAGAAGCGAAACCTCACGCTCGTGCTTATGGGCTCGTAACCCATAACAATCTGCTCTTCTCTCGGCTTTGTGGCCGTTCAAGAAGACGACAAGGTTTGTTTAAGCTCGGGTCGACCATGGCTCGTTATTATATGCTGATATTATTTCAGAGCATTGTCTCTCGGCTGTGTATTAAACATGGCTGGTCCTTTGTTTTCATTCTGCTTGTTGCGTGAGCAAATGACGTATCTCTGTAAGCCAATGGCGTTCAGCTGCGCGTGTAGCTCCGCCTTACGGCACCCTTTCTGGGTTTCGGTACCCTTTCGAAAGGGTGACCAAAAAGGGGTACTGTACGGTTCGGTTCGGTACGCTTTTAGACAGTGGAAACGGCCTTAAAAGCGTACCGAACCGTACCGTACCACTCAGTGGAAACGGGCCAATAGATCTGTTCTAGAGATATTTTATCTCACACACACAAACAGGAATATATATATATTTTTTTTCTTTTGTTTTTTTTCCCCCTTATGTCTGTTTTGGAGGCATGTTGCAGGTCTTTTTGGTAAAGATGTAATTGTTTCCTTTGGAAATATGTTTCAGATACTCTGAATAATCGCTCTGAAATAGCATGTAAGTATGGCTTAGTAATATGTGTAATTCCTGCACTTCATTGGAAACCAGTAAGCATACAGTACTTGCTTTAGGACAAAGCGAGTGAGAGAGTGAGACCAGCGATCCTTGCATGCATGAAATATTGCGCCTTCTGACAAATTTGTGCTTGTTACACAACTGAAAACGTGCTAGATAAAATACAGTGTTTCACTGGGGGTTGTAGTATTGTAAAGTACTATAAAGTTAAAACTAAAACTACTATAAAGGTACTATAAAGGGGTGTCCAAAGTTTTTGGGCCGAGGGCCAGATGCAAAAAACAAAACGTGGTCGTGGGCCAAATTTTACAATTTCACAGACACGCATATATATATATATATATATATATATATATATATATATATATATATATATATACATATGTGTGTGTGCGTGGTATTATTATGGAATTATTTTCTACATTTTTAAATCATAATATATATTTTACTCACCATAAACTCTGTTAATGTGAACAGTGATGTTGTGCTTTTGATTTAACTTTTTCTTGGTTGTGCCATGGCTCGCCAAAACGTGGTTATCAATTATGTTTCCCTCAGTTTGGTCGATTCGTTTTATGTCATAACAGAAAATGCTGCCTAATTGAAGGCACGTGATAGCGACACCTGGTGGTTATTTATTGAATTACGTTTATTTTTGTACAGCGGCCAGATTCTGTTAATATTTATAAAAAGCCATGCGGGCCGCCACTAAACTGATTGCAGGCCGCAGATGGCCCGCGGGCCGTAGTTTGGACACCCCTGGTCTAGTGGGTTGTCTACTGTGATCCTTAATCTGCACGTTCGTGTTTCAGGAGGCGTGGCTTTGGATGGCAGGGGAGGGACTGTGTTTCAAAGATTTTATGCTAACCGGTTAGCATTTTGGCTGATAACCTACTGCACCTTTAAACCCATACAAATATAGTGTTGTTAGCATAATCCGACAGCTAGCCTTAATAGCCACAACACCTGTTGTTTTAGATTTAAAAGCAAACCTCCAGGTTTCCTGAGCGTCCTCAGTGTTTTAGTGCAGATTAGGGCAAGATGATTCTCTCAGTGGTGTACCACACATCTCCTGAGCTTCTTGCTGTCTCTTTTCTGACACCAAACAGCACAAAAAGTCATGGATCCTGCATTTCTGCTGTTTTTCTGCCGCCTCAATGCAGACGCAGCTGACTGTGACTGCAAAATGGTGTAAATGCTTTCACTTATTACTGTTTCAGCTCTGTTTGAGCTGAGACCTGTGTGTTATTTTCCACACAGTGGGGTTTAATGCGTCTCCCACATGTCATGTCAAGAGACCGGCTTGAAAACTTCTCGGCTCTTACTTCCTGCTTTGCTACTGTTCGGACGACTTTTGCTATTGCTCCGCTCTCTGAGCTCTTGCTTTTATATTTTATACTCTAATTTTAACCTGAGCCTATCAGCACAGTGCTCAAACAACACAGCTTGAAGATTAACATCGAATCTACAAACTTTCTGGAATACAACTGTACCAACAAGAGGGGAATTATCGTCTAAACAATCCTCCCGCTACCAGCTGCTTACATTCCTGAGACGGGAAAACACGGCTGTGAAAATGCCTCTGGATCGGATTAATTCAGGATCTTTCTGCTGTAGTCACTGCCACAGACTTCTACAAAAAATTGCTGTTCTTGAAACAAAGTTACTTGCGATTCGACCAGAACTGCCGGATCACAAAAGATCGCTTCACTGTGGACCGTCACAGCATACAGCCGGTGAGTCCCGTAAATCTACTCCAGCTACTGTTTTAAGCCCAGAAAAACAGAGTGAAACTGTTGAAAATGAGACTGATAACCGATGGAATAAACAAGGTGCGAGACCAAAGGGTACTCGCGGGGTCAGATCATACGCAGCTGCATTAGCGTCCTCTACCCCAAATACAGCTCGGACTCAAATACAGCTTCAGAACAGATATGAAGTTTTAAGTAATATGGGTGAAGAATCCCCAAATGCAGTCAGACAGAGATCGCATGACTCAGCAGCTAATTCTTCACGGAGCAGAGGCTCAAGGCCGACTAGACAGCGGCATTCTGCACCGATCGCACCTGAGATAAGAACACTAGTGGTAGGAGATTCAATAATCAGGAATTTCAGGAGCAGAGCTACAATGACTTACTGCTTCCCTCATGCAACAGTTTCTGATGTAAACAAAGAACTTAAAGAAATTCTGAAGAAGCACAAGACTGCAAAACGGATTATCATCCATGTGGGGAAGAATGATATTCGGAAAGAGCAGTCAGAACTGCTCAAGAAAGATTTCTGTGAGCTCTTGGAAACAGTCGAAAGATTGAAAATTCAGCCGTTCATCAGTGGACCACTCCCTGCAAGAGGGACAAATATGTTTTCACGACTTCTTGGCCTAAATGTATGGCTGCAGAAAACATGCAACAGGAAAGGACTGAATTACATTGACAACTTCAATCTCTTCTGGAACCAAAGACAGCTATTTACATCAGACGGCCTTCATCCAAACAAACTTGGTTCAAAGGTGTTAAAGGACAATATCTATTTCTCCCTTCATCATCCATCAGCTGTGTGTGCTTCTGAACTCAACCCAAATGACACACACACACCTAGCAAATGTCAGGATGACCACAGGACTTTAAATCAGCTCCTGAGTGGACTTGGGGCTGATGCATTACACAAGGACAGTGATAACGCCATGCAGCCAAAACAACCACTGTTGATAGAAACACTGCCGCCTGCGCCCTGCACACTGAGCCCAACACAGACTGACAGTGATCCATCTGAACAGCAGCAAATCTCAGTGTTCAACAAGGATCTTCAGGAAAACAGCCAGGAAAATATATTTCCAGAATCTCCAGACCCACAACCTCTGCCACCCCTGTCACCAGACACGCTCTCACTGTCACCTTCCTCGCCTCACTTGGACTTTTCTAAAAAGATGGAGGAACTGGTGTTTGCTGGAACTAAATTTTCACACTCCTTTGCCGCAAGCCCCCAGTTATCACCCAAAAAGCGGCGTGCTCCACAACCACCCTCCGGAAGAACCCTACGATCACACCACCAGGGCTCAAACAGCGCCCCATCTTCAGCTGGTGAACACAACAGCTGTCGGTGATGTATGTTGGGTGCCTGCTTAGATAACAGTATCTTTATCAGATGTTTACAGAACAAGCAGAAACCCTGTGTGCCTGTAGCTTTCTCTATGCAGATATGTGTTTTATTACGAGACAGAAAACCAAAGGCCTCTTTAAGCCGTGTAGCAAATCATTCAAATCTGGTGTCGATTAAATGTAGATCGGAGACTACTGTAGGGAAAACAGCTAAAACTGTTAAGTTAGCACTTTTAAACATCCGATCACTTAACAATAAGTCACTTTTACTCAATGATTTTATCAGCACAAATTGCCTTGATTTTATGCTTTTAAATGAAACTTGGCTCGATGACAGTTGTAGCGCAGCAGTCCTGAATGAAGCAGCTCCTTTAAACTTTGATTATTTGAGTGTTTGCAGAGCTAATAGGAGAGGTGGAGGCATCGCTGCCCTGTTTAAAGATGTTTATGAGTGTAAACAAGTGTCATTTGGTGATTATTTGTCCTTTGAATATCTGAGTATAGCACTAAAGGGTGCTCCACGCATTTTACTGATCATTATCTACAGACCTCCAAAATATTCTCCAGCTTTTATTGATGATTTTACAGAGCTGTTATCAATAGTAACCTCTGAATTTGACTGTTTTACTATTGCTGGGGATTTTAATATTCACGTTGATAATCCAGAAGTCAATGCTACAAAAGAACTTATGACTGTTTTTAACACGTTTGATCTGACTCAGCATGTTCAAGGACCCACACACAATCGTGGACACACTCTTGATCTACTTATAACTAAGGGTCTACACATTTCATCGACTGTTGTTAAGGATGTGGCACTATCTGATCATTTCTGTATCTTCTTTGATGTATTGATCACTCCAGCCATTGAAGACAGATCTGTCTCTGTCAGAAAGAGATGCATAAATGAGAACACTAGTGAGCAGTTTATGAAGGCCATATCACTAAAACCAAGCATATCTGCAGACTCTGTCGATTCTCTCCTTGATTTGTTTAACTCTAAAGTTAAGAATGTCATAGATGACATTGCTCCTGTTAAAGTCAGGAAGAGAACTGGCAGACAGAAAGGGCCTTGGACAAGGTCAACATCGGTAAAGATGATGAAAAGACAATGCAGAAAAGCTGAGCGTATGTGGAGGAAGACGAAACTAGTAGTCCATTACAATATCTATAAAGACAGTCTCCATGCTTTTAATGTGGAACTAAACACTGCTAGGCAGACTTTCTTTTCAAGCCTTATAAACAGCAATATAGATCACACCCGCACCCTCTTTGCAACCGTAGAGAGACTCACAAACCCCCCCAGTAGGATTCCTAGTGAACTACTCTCTGAAAGCAAATGTAATGAGTTTGCTCATTTCTTTACTGATAAGATCAATAATATCAGAAAGGCAATCAGCTCATCCAATCAGCCAAGTTGTGTCCACGTCAGACAAGCTCAATCACAACTTAAGAAATCAGACATTATGTCTGATTTCATGGAAATTGATGGTAAAATCTTAGAAGAGATTGTGCAAATTATGAGAACATCAACCTGCGATCTTGACAAGCTCCCCACATCATTCTTTAAAACTGTGTTTAACTGTCTAGAAATGGATCTTCTGAAAGTGGTGAATGCTTCACTTCTCTCAGGGATTTTTCCAAACTCACTTAAAACTGCAGTAGTTAAACCCCTCTTGAAAAAGAGCAACCTGGATAACACCCTACTGAGCAACTACAGGCCAATCTCAAATCTCCCATTCATTGGCAAAATCATTGAAAAAGTTGTTTTTAACCAGGTTAACAGGTTCTTAAGCTTGAAGGGGTGTTTAGACCATTTTCAATCTGGTTTCAGAGCACATTACAGTACAGAGAGCGCCCTTATAAAGATAATCAATGATATCCGCCTAAATACAGATTCAGGCAAACTAACAGTGCTGGTATTGCTCGATCTCAGTGCTGCATTCGACACTGTCGATCACAGCATACTTCTGGATAGGCTGGAGAACTGGGTTGGGCTGTCTGGGACGGTCCTCAAATGGTTTGGATCGTACCTTGAAGGGAGAGGTTACTATGTCAGTATAGGTGACCATAGGTCGAGGTGGACACCCATGACATGTGGAGTCCCACAAGGCTCAATTCTGGCACCTCTCCTGTTCAACCTTTATATGCTCCCTCTGAGCCAAATAATGAAAAAGAACCAAATCTCCTACCACAGCTATGCTGATGACACTCAGATCTACATAGCCTTACTGCCTAATGACTACAGCCCCATTGACACCCTCTGCCAATGCATTGATGAAATTAACAATTGGATGTGCCAAAACTTCCTTCAGTTAAATAAAGAGAAAACTGAAGTCATTACATTCGGGAACAGAGATGAGGTTCTCAAGGTGAATGCGTACCTCGGCTCTAAGGGTCATACAACAAAAAATAAGGTCAAGAATCTTGGTGTGACTCTGGAGTCAGATCTCAGTTTCAACAGTCATGTCAAAGCAGTAACTAAATCAGCATACTATCATCTCAAAAACATTGCAAGAATTAGATGCTTTGTTTCCAGTGAAGACTTAGAGAAACTTGTTCATGCTTTTATCAGCAGCAGGGTGGATTACTGTAATGGACTCCTCACTGGCCTTCCCAAAAAGACAGTCAGACGATTGCAGCTCATCCAGAACGCTGCGGCCAGGATTCTGACCAGAACCAGGAAATCGGAGCACATCACACCTGTCCTCAGGTCTTTACACTGGCTCCCAGTTACATTCAGAATAGAGTTTAAAGTATTATTACTTGTCTATAAATCACTAAATGGCCTAGGACCCCAATACATTACAGATATGCTCACTGAATACAAGCCTAACAGATCACTCAGATCTTTAGGATCACATAAACTAGAAATTCCAAGAGTTCAGTCAAAGCAGGGTGAATCTGCTTTTAGCTATTACGCCCCTCGCTGCTGGAATCAGCTTCCAGAAATGATCAGATGTGCTCCAACATTAGGCACATTCAAATCAAGACTGAAAACACATCTGTTTAGCTGTGCCTTTGCTGAATGAGCACTGTGCTACGTCCGACAGATCGCACTATTGTGTCTTTCTTTTCTTTTCATTCTTTTATAACTTGTCTTAACTCATTTTAATCTGTTTTTATCTGTTTTTTATTATTTGTTTTTATTTTCTTATACTTAAATTTTATTCCTGTTTATGTAAAGCACTTTGAATTGCCACTGTGTATGAAATGTGCTATATAAATAAACTTGCCTTGCCTTGCCTTGCCTTGCCTTGCCTTGAAAAGTGGGAATAAAGCAGTTGACCATTGATTAAAATGGTCATTGACAATTAATCTGTCACTGATTAATCATTTGCATCCCTATTTCACCTCATTTAAAGAGTTTTAATTGTTAAAAACTTTTTTCTGTATTTAATTTTTAGACCCAATGGGGAAGGAGGAAAGTGTCAATGGTCAACATTCATGCTCTTTGTGTGGAAAGAGTTTTTCGCATCAATCAAGTTTGGGGAAACACCAGCGAACTCACACTGGAGAGAAACCGTACACGTGTTCACACTGCGACAAGACATTTGGTTGGCCAGAAAGCCTGAGAAGACATGAGAGGACCCACACTGGAGAGAAACCGTACACATGTACTCAGTGCGGGATGAGTTTCAAACATTCATCAACCCTTAATAATCACACGAAGAGCCACACTGGAGAGAATCCTACACTGCAACAACACGTGGTTGTGTTTTTAGCACTCTGACACACGTTGTGCAGGTTTTTAACACATGATGTGTAATTTTGTTTTAATGCCTCTCCATCTACACAGCACATGTGTTATCTCCTGGGGGAGGACGGCTTGTGTTTGTGAAAGAGAAGTACATCACATTTTATATAAATGACACATGAAAATCCTTCAAATATATTTTAAAATGGGTGGCTCAGTGGTTAGCACTGTTACCTCACAGCATAAAGGTCACTGGTTTGAGTCCCAGCTGGGTCAGTTTGCCTTTCTGTGTGGAGTTTGCATATTCTCTCCATGTCTGTTTCCTGCGGGTGCTTTGGCTTCCACCACAGTCCAAACACATGCGCTTTAGGTGAATTGAATGAACTATATTGGCCGTAGTGTATGAGTGTAAATGACTGTGTATGGGTGTTTTCCAATACTGCGTTCCGCAGCGTTAAACATAAGCTGGATAAGTTGGCGGTTCATTCTGCTGTCGCGACCCCAGATTAATGGTTAACGAATTCATATTTTAAAATAAAAATATAACGGCTACATGCTGACTACATGTAATTTTTTCACCCAGTATGCATTTAATATGCATGAGCAGTGTTGGGTGTAACGCGTTACTGTAATTAAATTACTTTTCCACTGAAAAAGTAAATTAACTAATTACTGTTCATTTTTAGGTATTTTAATTACAGTTACTTATAATGTACCTGCGTTACATTGTAAAATAATTAAACTCGCTGAATAATCTTATACATAATTTATGTTCTAAAGGTAAAAGTAAACTCTGGCGCTTTAAAATCATCGTAGTGCAGGTGCATGTGATAGCGCCGCGCGCCAGTTTGCTGCTAGTCATAAAGCGGAAGATGTCGGACTCAGCTGAAGCGAGTGGCTGTTTTACCAAATGAAAATATTCCCAGACAAGAACATTACAGTATTAATCTATTTATTTTTCCTCATTGCGCGCCTGTGTGCTGTAGCGCGCGGCTTTTTCAAGGCTATCGCGCACCTTACATGGGCTGGTTCATGAAGATTACTATGAGAAAGGCTAGGATGACTACGCAGATGTGACAGAGGGAGTCGGCGAGTTTAACATGACTGATGCTGCTCTGTTTACAGAGTAATAAGACACCTTTTGCTCGATCGGATCACAGGTAAACAAGAGAGACAATCCAGTTCAAAAACATGCCGTATAAATCTGAAGCCTTTTGTCCACTTCCGATCAGACTGCACGGGCTTTCATTCTAATACCTCAGAAAATAATGCTTTTTTTGTAAAGATTGCCTGATCCTGCCTGATCGATAGATATGCAGAATAATATTTAAGAAGGTTACATTGCACACTAAAAACTATTATGCATGTAATTATTATAGATTTTAAAAAAAATAGAATATAATAAAGATGATTCAGAAAACTAAAAGGCTAAACTATTTCATGTTTGACTCATATGTTTTATCTAAGTATTTATTATTTACAGAGTTAAATTTTTATTATTTGTCCACTCAAGGTTTATAGGGATTTCAAGAAGTATTTAGTTAAGTTACTTATTGAGGGATTAAGTTACTTTTCAGACACAGTAATTAGAAAAGTATTTTAAATACAATATTGATTAAGTAATCAGTAATTAATTACTTTTTTTAAAGTAACTTACCCAACACTGCTGACACGTCGCAGATTTGAAGGAACAATAGGCCCATGGTGCCGCCAGAAATACAAGTATCACCTGTAATTGTTAATTTTTTCATACATCTAGAGGTTTTCCAACGTGTGGCCACAATTTGTGACTGTTCAGGAAAGAGAAACTTAACAGTTTTTAGGAAAAAAAAACTGAGATTAAGTTGTTGTTTGTGATTTCTAAAAGTGGATACCAGCGACGACACATGATCATTATTTAATTGTTATTAGCTTCAAGTAGACATTTTTTAATGTTACTTTTTATTAATCATCTCATTATTTTATTAAAATAGTTTGTTAACTGAAAGTTAGTTGTTACTTCTGGAAAATATTTTATAGTTATATTTTACATTTTATTTTATACACTTATGTCTGTCCACCATGAAGGATGACATTTGTTTTTTTAATTTTTGCCACTTTTAAAGTTACCACTTTTAACTTTTACTTGTTAAATTTACAGTATTTCACCTCACACGATTAAGATTTTTGTCCTCAGCAAATGTTTGGCTTGTCAATAGTTGATTGGCGCGTTTTTCACGATCCTCCGTTGCTCCCGCCTCGCCGTGATGACGTCAGCGCTGACGCGTTCATCCAGCGTCGAGTCTTCAGAGCTGAGGTGAGTCGTTCACGCTTTTTCTCGTGTTTACACAACAATAAAACACACTTTACAGTTTATTAAAGCGACAATCTGCGACTAGTTTCTGCATTGAGTTCACCTCTATCTGTGTGTCTGCTGACCAAAACAATACAGCAGGCGGCGAGGAGCTCAAAAAGGAAAACTAGGAATTGATGATATGAGAAGGGACAGAATGGGACTCTGCTGAAATATGAGTTTGAAGCACAACATGTTTATAAAAGTGTGTTTTGCTAGTTAGCGTTAGCAATCTAATGTCAGTGTTGAAATAAACCTACTAGTTATAAACTGTATAGATTGCTATGGAAGAGGAGCTGTTGGTAAGCTACATCAAAATCTCTATTTTATGTCAGCAGCTCCTGTTTGTACCTCAGTTATACTGACGCCTTCAGATCTACAAACTGGCAGATTGTTTCATAATGATTTATTTCATGAATGAGTGTGAATTAAGCTGATTGTTCTGTTTATTATTTAGGAACTCGTCCTCTGTCAGTTCAGCTGTAAATACTGGAATATTCCCATCAGTCTACAAGTGAAGACGAGCATCAGACCATCAGGAAGACGTGAAATCTGCAAAGACAGAGTTTATTGAAGGACAGTGAGAAGATGAGTGATCCAGAACCCTGCAGAATTAAACAGGAAGAGACTGAAGAACTCATAGGTTTGTGTTTTTTTCATTACTCTTCTATAATGAGGCTGAAGAATATTAAGATTTTGAATCTTTTAGGTCTGTGTATATTTTGGTTATTGGATTTTCATTTTAGAGACGGAGATTGAAAAACAAGCCTTTTTTTATTTTTGTTCTGGAAATCAAAAACAGAAATACGAGGCGTTGTCAAATAACAAAAGTTAAAATCACCAGAAAACTAAAAGGAAAAAAGGCTCGTTTTTAATATTCCAGGACCAGATAGGCCGACTCATTCACGGTGATGAAATGCTACCACACACAGACTACTATGGCTATTATTTTTTTCCATTCAATCATGTTATAGAAAGGTATGTGATAACTGGATTTTGTGGACTAGAAATATTGCTTGTATAAGAGCAGGTTATATATATATATATATATATATATATATATATATACACATATAATTTTTTGTTTGTTTGTTTTACATGGAAGCCTTTTAAATGGAACAACCTATTTTGACGATATATGCATTACTTGTGTTGCTTTACTGAACACTAATCGGCTATATATATACGCTACTTACAATAAGTTATTTACATGAGTGCTTTTCTTATTTGCTCTAAATTTTAATGAAATAAGTAAAAGTTCCCTTTGCAGGGCTCGAAATTTACTCTTTTACATGGTAGCACTGGTGCTCCCAACCTTAAATTTAGGAGCATCCGCCAAAAAAATAATGATCACCACTGCAAATTGTATATTAATGGATCTATTGTGTTTGAATACAGCATCAATCAGGACGAACAAATACCAGAAGCAATGATTCAACTATTTCTGTAATGGTTTATTGGTTTATTAGCAATAATTCCAAAATGATTATCTAATAATTATGAAATGTAAATGATGACGATGATGATTATAATTCTAATAATGAATTACATTTATCATCATCATGCTGCTCATTATTTCTGCTCATATCATTTTTCAATATCAAGTTATCTGCTATTAAAAGTCCTACTCTTTTGAAAAGTAAATTTATGGTTTGCATCAAGCAAAAATGAGGCATCACAGTAAGAAATATACATTTGCATTATTGATTTTAACCACATGCCAATGTAGTATTTCTGGATCCCAACATAAATGTAAGATTATTATTAATCATTCAATTCAGTGCTGAAAGCTGCACAGCAGTCATCAGTAACTAAATAGACCAATAATATGCATCTCAAGAAAGAAAGAAAGTAAGTCTCACTCTTTAAAGGTTTTAGTTTCGGTTTCATTTTAAATGAGCATTCTTGTTATGCGCCGATTTACGTTTTTCTGTATTTGTAGAAGAAGCAAATAAGTCATCTGGCTTCATATGAGTGGGGCACAGTAGGATTCTCCTAAAGACCACCTGCGCAATACAGTTCCTTGTCAAGTTGCCTTGTCACGAGCGTCTTTGGTGATGTAAAATTACATTTAGCAGCCATTTGCACGGAACATTCAGTGACTGCATTTGCGCTGAACACTTTGTGTTCCGCTAAACACAAAGCATTGAGATTCATGCCATTTAAACAGCTGAACCACTTCAGCACTCTCTCCAAAATCACTTGATTGATCTCGGCTGGCGGATCAACATTCGCCACATGATCGCTCTTTATTTAGATTTGAAGGTCGGTCTCTTAAAATCTAACTTATTTACTTAATTTTCAGATGTGATGGTGAAGGAGAAGAGTGAAGATGAGGAGAAACATCATGTCAAACGTGAAGAAGAAACTCAATCGGAGACTGAACATAGTGTTTTAATGGAAAAAACAGCCATAAAAGATTTGACCTGCGATCAGTGCGGGAAGAGTTTCAAGCGTAAAAACACTCTGAATCATCACATGATGATCCACACTGGAGAGAAACCGTACAAGTGTTCACACTGCGACAAGAAATTCAGGGATTTAGGAAACCTGAAAATACATGAGAGGATTCACACTGGAGAGGAACCGTACCACTGTACTGATTGTGGGAAGAGTTTCAGACATTTATCTTCTATACGAAGACACACACAAATCTTTCACAGTAAGTAAAAGATCCAGCACTTCTAGATCGTAATGTTTAGGATAATTGTGGAGTTGATAACATATTTAAAGGGGTCGTTTGATGCGATTTCATGCTTTCCTTTGTCTTTGGAGTGTGATGAAATGTTTGTGTTTATATAAGATCCATAAAGTCACAAAGACTAATGCCTCATTTCCACTAAGCAGTCCAGTTCACTATGGTTTGGTTCGGGTCCCCCTGATCAGCTTGTGTTTCCACTGCCAACAGTACATTTACTTTATAGTCGTGGTGTTTGCAAGAATGTTCACTGTCATTCTCACGTTAAGAAAGTTTTTCGCCATTCACACATTACATCCTTTTTGAGCTGAAGTGATAACAGAATTTAGATTATCCCGAAACCTCCAATTATTTTAAGAGTTTGGAGATTGCTGTGCCGCCCTTGATGTAATTTAAGGTCTAAAACAGGGCTGTGCGATTGATTGAAATTGTATCAAAATCACAATTTGAAAATGTCTGATTTCTAAATCGCCTCAGAGCACGATTTTCCCACAGTATGCTTTTAGAACCAATCATATCGCAGCACACCTAAACAAAACCTGAAAAAAGATATATATATATATATATATATATATATATATATATATACATACATACAGTTAAACAGAACATCTGCAGCATGAGGATAAAGAACGAGCCTCCTCCAATCGGCCTTTACTTTCACTTTCTCTCAGAGCATCTGCTGCACAAGGATAAAGAATGAGCCTCCTCCAATCAGTCTTTACTTTTACTTTTTTTTTCTCAGACCATCTGCAGCACGAAGATAAATAACAAGCCTCCTCCAATCAGTCTTTACTTTCACTTTCTCTTTTTTCTCAGACCATCTGCAGCACGAGGATAAATAACAAGCCTCCTCCAATCAGTCTTTACTTTCACTTTCTCTTTCTCTCTTGACTCCAAAAGAGGAAATTACATAATAAAATTTATTTGACCATTGATTAAAATGGTGATTGATAATTAACCTGTCACTGATTAATCATTTGCATCCCTATTTCACATTTCTCTTTTGTACTTAATTTTCAGACCCGACGGTGAAGAGGGAGGAAAGTGTCAGTGGTCAACATTCATGCTCTATGTGTGGAAAGAGTTTTACGCAACAATCAAGTTTAGGGAAACACCTGAGGATTCACACTGGAGAAAAACCACACACATGTACTTATTGTGGGATGAGTTTCAGACAATCATCAACCCTTAACAGGCACCTGAAAATCCACACTGGAGGGACAACTGCACAGCAACAACAGATGCGTCAAAACACAACACACATGATTGTGTTGGTAGCACTCTGACACGTGCAGTTAAAGGTGTAATTTGCTTCTAAAGCCTCTCCATCCACACAGCACACGTGTTATCTCTTGGGGGAAGGACGAAATGCATCACATTTTATATAAACGACACATGAAAATCCCTCAAATCTATTTTAAAATAAGTGACAGTGGCTCAGTGGTTAGCACTGTCACCTCACAGCAAGAAGGTCACTGGTTTGAGTATTGGCTGGGTCAGTTTGCATTTCTGTGTGGGGTTTGCATGTTCTCTCCCTGTTTGTTTCACCCACAGTCCAAACGTGTTATTAGTCAGTTGATTAAGCTAAATTGTCTGTAGTGTATGAGTGTATGTGAATGTGAAAGAGTGTGGGTGTTTCCCAGCACTGGGTTGCAGCAGGAAGGGCATCTGCTGCGTAAAATATATGCTGGATAAGTTGGCGGTTCCTTCCGCTGTGGCGACACCTGATGAATAAAGGGACTAAGTCGCGGGACTAATGTCATTCATTCATTCATTCATTTTCTTTTTGGCTTAGTCCCTTTATTAATCCGGGGTCGCCACAGCGGAATGAACCGCCAACTTATCCAGCATTTGTTTTACGCAGCGGATGCCCTTCCAGCCACAACCCATCTCTGGGAAACACATCCATACATTCTCATTCACACTCATACACTGGACAATTTAGCTTACCCAATTCACCTGTACCGCATGTCTTTGGACTGTGGGGGAAACCGGAGCACCCGGAGGAAACCCACACAACCATGGGGAGAACATGTAAACTCCATACAGAAATGCCAACTGGCCCAGCCGGGGATCGAACCAGCGACCTTCTTGCTGTGAGGCGAACGTGCTAACCACTAGGCCACCGTGGCGCCATGAATGAATGTTTTAAAATAAAATAATATACTGTATATACATCTGACTACACAGAATTTTTTCGCACAATCATGTCATTCCTCGCCATTTTAAATCGCATCAGCCATTGTTGTCGTGCTCTTTTCACTTTGGCTGCCTTAAGAAGAACCTTGATGAATAAATTATTAATTTAATGAATTAATTAAGAGTAATAAGGTCACTGTGGCTCTATCAGTGTCTCTCCACTCCACTATAGCTGGTGTGGGGAGCGCACTGGCGCTGTTGTCTTGTGGCTGCTGTCGCATCATCCAAGTGGATGCTACACACTGGTGGTGGTGTGGAGAGATGTGATTGTGAAGCTTCTACGGCTATAATGCGTACATTTTGAATGATGAACACATCCCGATGTGTAGTAGTGATAGTCTTCGCTGTAAATGCCCTAGGAGCTTCACTGCTGTTTGGAGGGGATTGTGAACAACTTAGACAGGGTTCAACACTAAGGATTTTTTCTACAGGCCCGATTGGACCAGTGGTTCAGATTTTTACTTGCCATGCCAAAATTTTTAATGGCTGTTTCTTAGCCACATATCTTAAATAATGTGTCAAGAATAATTTCTAAACATGTTAAGGAAAATGTGCAGGTGTTTTATTGCAAAACAAAACCTGACTGACTTAAAAATGACAGCAAAACATCACAAAACAGACATTTTCTTTTAGCCTCATAATCTGATGTTGTCGTCATGTTGTCGTCTCTTCGCTGTGTTGGTTTTTACCAGGTTACGGAAAAAAATAACGTGCTCACGACATCCAATCAGATAAGAGGAACCAAAAAAGCAATATGGTATTTACGACTTATTTTTAAATAATTGAAAACACAAACTATTTCTTGATTTTAAGAATATATATGCATGTAATTGACAAATAGTCGCAGGCAAGTTAAAATTTAGTGACAAGGCAGCACTGGCCTGATCGGGCCAGTAACGATTCTGTCTACTGTCCCGAGCATCTCTCACACTGTCCCACGGCCATCGGGCAGTCCTTATTGTTGAGCCGTTAGATATACATTTCACCAGTGTTAGAGGTTAGTACTGGACTCTATGGTTCAGCAGATCACCAGACTGTATTTTCTTTAAATGATGTTGTTTTTGGGTGAGTTTTCTGATCCCGAGTAATAGGCTGTATGTCTTGGTCACAGTAAACAGTTGTGAATAAATGTACAGAAAGGATGTTGAGACTGACGTGTCACAGATTTGAGGGAACAATACACAGTTCTATGTATCATCGGAAGCAACAAGTACATGTAATTGTTAATTTTTTGTTCATCTAGAGGTTATTTCAGCGTGTCGCTACACTACGCTAGCTTTACAGTTTTAAGAAAAACTAAGATTTATTTAACTTGTGATTGCTAAAACTGGATACTAGCGATGATATATGTAATAATTTCATTGTTATTAGCTTCAAGTAGACATTTTTTAAATGTTACCTTTTACTAATCATTTGCCAATATTTTATTAAAATCGTTTGTTTACTGAAACTTAGTTGTTACTTCAGGAAATTATCGTTTATTTTATACTCCTATGTCTGTCCGCCATGAAGGATGATGTTTGTTTTTATTTTAAAGTGTCAAATATACAGTATTTCACCTCATGATTACGATTTTTGTCTACATTGGCAAATGTTTGGCTCGTTATTTACGATCCTGTTGCTCCCGCCTCGCCGTGATGACGTCAGCGCTGACGCGTTCATCCAGCGTCGAGTCTTCAGAGCTGAGGTGAGTCGTTCACGCTTTTTCTCGTGTTTACACAACAATAAAACACACTTTACAGTTTATTAAAGCGACAATCTGCGACTAGTTTCTGC
This sequence comes from Danio albolineatus, assembly GCA_903798035.1. Classification (NCBI taxonomy): domain Eukaryota; kingdom Metazoa; phylum Chordata; class Actinopteri; order Cypriniformes; family Danionidae; genus Danio; species Danio albolineatus. The sequence continues at coordinate 432,931 of CAIGQQ010030823.1, read as the reverse complement.
ATTGAGTTCACCTCTATCTGTGGCCTGCTGACCAAAACAATACAGCAGGCAGAGAATAGCTCAAAGAGGAAAACTGTTTCAGCGTTTGTGTTTGTTTTTATCGCGAAGTATGATGTGAGAAGGGAAGAATGGGACCGAAACATGAGTTTGAAGCACAACATATTAATAGGTTTGTGTTGCTATTTGGTGTTATCAATCTAATTTCTGTGTTGGAACGAAGAGTGAGTGATTTATCCTGTAAACACTCAGTATGATATAATCTGATCTGCTGCTGAACGGTAGTGGCTGTTTAATGAGTGTTTATAGTCTGAGGCTCATCAATATTATCAGAGCTGCTGAAATCCTCTTTATTTATTCTCAGTAGTTTCTGTTTTACGTTAATAATGTCTTAAGATCACATTAACTTTCATAATGGTTTATTTCATCAATCATTATAAATTAAGCAGATTTGTCTGTTTCTTCATTTGCAGCTCGTCCTCCTTCAGTTCAGCATGTGAATACTGGAATATTCCCATCAGTCTACAAGTGAAGACGAGCATCAGACCATCAGGAAGACGTGAAATCTGCAAAGACAGAGTTTATAGAAGGACAGTGAGAAGATGAGTGATCCAGAACCCTGCAGAATTAAACAGGAAGAGACTGAAGAACTAATAGGTTTGTGTTTATTCATTACTCTTCTATAATGAGGCTGAAGAAGAGGTTGAGAAGGTTAGGCTCTTCTTCATCAGTTTTGGTACTTTACCTTACTTTTTATTTGTCCGAATATTGATAAGAGCGCCTTTCTCTGGTTATCAAGCTTTAAAAGTCATATCATCAGCAGCAAAATTCATTATATTTTAAACTGATTTTCGTTCTTTTCTTTTTAGAATTTGTAATATGCTGGTAGATAATTCCAACTGATTTTCCTCACTGTGTTAACACCTGTAGTTCGCCTTTACAGGGAGTGCAGAATTATTAGGCAAGTTGTGTTTTTGAGGATTAATTTTATTATTGAACAACAACCATGTTCTCAATGAACCCAAAAAACTCATTAATATCAAAGCTGAATATTTTTGGAAGTAGTTTGTAGTTTGTTTTTAGTTTGAGCTATTTTAGGAGGATATCTGTGTGTGTGCAGGTGACTATTACTGTGCAGAATTATTAGTCAACTTAACAAAAAACTAATATATCCCCATTTCAATGATTTATTTTCACCAGTGAAACCAATATAACATCTCAACATTCACAAATATACATTTCTGACATTCAAAAACAAAACAAAAACACATCAGTGACCAATATAGCCACCTTTCTTTGCAAGGACACTCAAAAGCCAGCCATCCATGGATTCTGTCAGTGTTTTGATCTGTTCACCATCAACATTGCGTGCAGCAGCAACCACAGCCTCCCAGACACTGTTCAGAGAGGTGTACTGTTTTCCCTCCTTGTAAATATCATTTTTGATGATGGACCACAGGTTCTCTGTGGGGTTCAGATCAAGTGAACAAGGAGGCCATGTCATTAGTTTTTCTTCTTTTAGTCCCTTTCTGGCCAGCCACGCTGTGGAGTACTTGGACTATTTCAGTTTAAAAATATGTATTTAATCTCTTTTTTGTAATTCGACTTGACTTGATATTAACTTGTCAGGACACGGCTTGAGTTGTTTATAGTGAATGACTGACTTGATGAGAGCTTGATTTGTCTGAATCGTAACTTTAGATTTGATGGTAAAAGATTTGAGACTTGCTCGAACTTGACCATGTGTGTCTTGTCCCCACCTCTGCTAAAAATTACCAGACTCTGAGTGACGTGTGTGAAACCACAAACTGCAGCAGGGGTTGACGAGCCTCTTTCCTGACTGTGAATGTACTTGTGAACCACGTTGACAATTTGCTGAAAAGCTAATATTTACTTAATTTTCAGATGTTATAGTGAAGGAGGAGAGTGAAGAACTGAATGAAGATGAGGAGAAACCTCATGTCAAATGTGAAGAAGAAACTCAATCAGACACTGAACATAGTATTTCAGTGGAAAGGACAGCTGTTAGAGGTTTGACCTGCGCTCAGTGTGGAAAGAGTTTCAAGAACAAATACAATTTCAATCATCACATGAGGTTTCACACTGAAGAGAGTCCTTACAAGTGTTCACACTGCGACAAGAGATTCAATTTGTTAGCAACCCTGAAACGACACGACAGGATTCACACTGGAGAGAAACCTTACAAATGTTCACACTGTGACAAGAGATTCATTTCTTCGGGACAATTGAAAATACATGAGAGGATCCACACTGGACAGAAACCGTACAAGTGTTCACACTGCGAGAAGAGATTTAATAATTCAGGACACCTGAAATCACATGAGAAGATTCACACTGGAGAGAAACCGTTTCACTGCACTGATTGTGGGATGAGTTTCAGACATTTATCTTCTCTACGAAGACACGCACAAATTTTTCACAGTAAGTAAAATATCTACATGGTTCAGTGCTAAGATTTGGCCCAATTGGGCCAGTGGTTCAAACATAATGGTATACATTAGGCATGGGCCGGTATAAGATTCTGACGGTATGATAACCTTGGATAAAAATATCACGGTATAACGGTATTGTGTTTACTGCACTAAAATATAGTCTTTTTAAATGTCTGGGTAAAAAAAACTACAACTTTTTTCCACTTTGAACACAATATATTTTTATGTTGAGAAACATTTAAAATATTCTCAAACCGTAAACATGTCAGGCTAAATAATTAAAGTGAATCATTGACTTCTGCTGTCTTCATTAGTTTCCCAAACTCAGATTTCCTCACACAATTTAAAACATCTCTGGATATCATTTCTGCTGAGGGCCAGTCACTGGACCCGAGGAAGCACAGCTTCGGCCCGATCAGGCCCTTGAAGTGACAGTGGAAACGTGACATGCCCTGGCACGCTTGCTTTAGGCCCTGTTTACACTAGTGTGTTTTAGTTTTAAAACGGCGTTTTAGCATGAAAACGATCCGCGTCCACACTAGTGTTTCACCCAGTGTTTCTGAACATATCTCCGTCCACACTACGCCACCAGAAACGTATATCACGTAACCATTCACGCACTCTGGGCATGTGCATTCAGGTATAAACAGTAAGCATGTGTCTCGCTCGGCATTCTAAATAGGGCTTACGCTGCTTGAAACGTGAGCGATTATCGAGTGCTTGAACAGTAGCTTGCCTCTTGCGAATATATGCAGCTGTTGTAGTAAAAAAGGCAGAGTTTAACTGCACAATAGCATCTAAAACGGACAATAGTGCAAACAACGCTCCCATTTCTGTCCATGTTGTTTACAGTGAAGGCTGGTCTGCTGTATTCCGGTGGTGTTATAGTCATGTGATAGGGGCTTGACGAATAAGGGAAGGTTACGCAATGACCCAAAAGCCCCAATCGAGTAGCGAATCTCAGCAGCCACGTCTCCGTTTTCAGAAATCTCTGTTTCCCCCATCCACACTGAGACGGAGCAGCAGCGTTTTAGAATGAAAACGGCCTCTCCAGCGGTTCCAAAACGCTCCGTTTTTCGGGGCTCGAAAACTCCGGTGTAGTGTGGACGGATGGTGTAACCGTAGCAAAACTTATGTGTTTTAAAACGAAAACGCATTCGTGGAAACGCAGACTAATGGCTGTTTTCTCAATATGGGTTCTTCAGCGTCCTCGTGTTCTTCTGTAACGTCGTCATCATCATCCGCTGAAGTTTAGTTCCAAAATTCGAGAGCGCAAGAACGGAGGACGTGTGAAAGCTCCCGGATGTGTTCTTGATATCGAGGACGCACCGATGCAGACTTGAGCACCGAACTCACTCTAGAAGTCCCAGAAGTCATTGCTACTGGTGGTGGGAAGCGCAGCATTTTTTATAGATTAATTATCAAAGTTCAGAGATATACTTATTTACCTCAGGAGTTTGACTAAATGAGACGGTGAAGTAAACATTAACGTGAAAATCTTAATAAAGGCATAAACTAATAGGCATAAATTAAGGGTGTTTATTTGTTGAAAACCATATTAAAATCTGTGTTATTTGTGTTGTGCTGCGTATAATTTTTTTTGTCTTTATGCAGAGTATATATTGTGAAACGGGGGAAAACAATAAATCGTTGTATGAATGCTGTAATGTTTAAATAATCTTCGGTTAAATACGCGTGAGGGTCATGTGAAACATCAGGAAGAGCGCAGCATCTCATTCCTCACAGGACGCGTTCTCTGTTCTTGTTCTTAAACTCTACCGAGTTCGTTCTCCCGATGTGACCTGGCAAGACCGCTCTCCACAAAAACACGAGTCCGTTCTCTGCGTTCTTGGAATTGAGAAACAACCAATGTCTCGTTTTCACTGAGCAGTTCAGTTTGGTTCGGGTCACCCTGATCAGCGTGTGTTTCCACTGCTAACAGGACCATTACTTTGTAGTCGTGGTTTTGCAAGAATGTTCAACGTCATTCTCGCATGAGGAAAGTGTTTCGGCCGTTTACGTTACATCTTTTGCGAACTTCAGTTTTGGATACAAATAAATAGAGGTGGTGGTGTGTAAGGTTCCATGTATTAGCCCAACGACGAAGCTAACAGTATGGGTGAAGTTAAATGCATGTAAGCCTTTTAGCACATGTGAAAAGAAATATTTTTACTTATGAAAACGTATTTTAATTAGTTTCCAACTCCGAATTTAATCTGACTCCAATTTATTATAATTTGAATGCTCATACCTAAAGAGAGTTTGATTTAGCCACTAGATTATATCATATTAAGTCAGTGATTGTCAGGAAATATGAGAGTTTAAACAAGAATTGTATTTATTTTTCAGGCAAAGATTTTCCATTCCAATTCACATAATTATAAACGATAAGCCAATTCAGATTGTACAACAGAGCTTAAGATTAATACCTGACCATGTAGAAAGACATTGCAACATACAAGCTCTGGGACAGAACCCAGAAACTTATATGTTACAACGGGGTCTTCTGGTTACAGAATCCCCCGATCTGTACAAAACCTTAACCTTAAATACCCAACAGGGCGTCACAGTGACCCTTGCCTAGTGTATTGATGTGTTAATCACCTCTGGAGGGGGAGCATCTGGCAGAGATTTCATCAAAGTTAAAACCAAATTCAACAAATACCATTGAAATATTACAATGACCTTAAGACCACTTTACCAATCACACAGAGACATTTAAAATGATACCAAACATGAATATAAAACTACAAGATGCACCAAGTTAAAACCTTGAACCTTTTATGTGAAATGTAAATGGTCTACTCTGATGGAGCAAGGACATACAGTCAGGAAGATAAGCTCAGGATGATTTGAATAGAACAGTTGAACAGCTGGTCTTCTTATCTTCTCAGATTAGCCAGTTCATTGTTTTAATGCTTGACCATCCTCGTGGTCTTGTCTCGTGGAATTCCATAACAATTTTCAGGGTTTATTATCATGGAGAGACATAGCCAATTCTTACGGTGCGAGTCCTGTTTTGATATCGAACAACAACAAAGGACCCCAAATGTCATGTCAAGAGACTGACTTGAAAAGAGGGAATGATGTAATAAAATAAAATAATTGACCATTGATTAAAATGGCCATTGACAATTAATCTGTCACTGATTAATCATTTGCATCCCTATTTCACATTTCTCCTTTCTGTACTTAATTTTCAGACCCGACGGTGAAGACGGAGGATAGTGTCAATAATCAACCTTCATCTTCTTTGTGTGGAAAGAGTTTTACGCAACAATCAAATTTAAATACACATCAGAGGATTCACACTGGAGAGAGACCACACAAATGTGATCATTGCAGCAAATCGTTTTTCAGCCGTTCAGATTTGAAGATCCATCTCAGAGTTCACACCAAGGAGAAGCCTTATTCATGCTCCGAGTGTGGAAAGAGTTTCAAAACGCAGTCACATTTAAAAGACCATAAGAAGATCCACAGTGGTGTGAGAGAGTTTGCGTGCTTTGAGTGTGGGAAGACTTTTAACAGATCTGGAAGCTTGAAGCAACACCTGGTGATTCACACCGGAGAGAAACCGTACCAGTGTTCTCACTGCGACAAGACATTTGGTTTGCCTGAATGCCTGAAAAGGCACGAGAGGATTCATACTGGAGAGAAACCGTACAAGTGTTCACACTGCGACAAGAGATTTCACTGGTCAGGAAGTCTGAAAAAACATGAGAGGACTCACACTGGAGAGAAACCGTACACATGTACTCAGTGTGGGAAGAGTTTCACACAATCATCATCCCTCAATAAACACATGAAGATCCACACTGGCGAGGAAACCATGTTTTTATCCAAAGATGCACCTTAGATTCATGTGCAAAACGGAAATGGGGCATAAAACATTTGTGAGTAAAGCAGCGTTTCCAATCAACAAATCCTAGAGAACTAAATCATCATGTCCTAATAAACTAACTACAAATATCAGATAGAAACATGCAGTATTGTGCTGTCGGATGAGCCAATGTGCACCTTTTCTATAATGAATTACTTGCGGAACAGAAGACGAAATGTAATGAACGCAATGTGTTGGCTTTTGGAGGCGTGAGGCGCTCTTTGGGAGCTCAGACAGATGCTCAAGACAGTTCTGGAGGTGATAATAATGAACCACTTTGATGACAGACTTTAGCTGAGGTGTTTTAGAAAGGTCAAAACAACGTTTCAGATGTTTTACAATGTGGTTTGTCCATTAATGCGGCCCATCACACACATTTTAATACTCATACAATATAAAACATAACATCTAATATAAACATAAAACAAAATCACATTATTTTTTCTTGATGCGCATGCTGGAATTAAATCTGTAATTGTGTTTCCATCGTAATTTCTTATCAGATAAAATGTTTATCCTACTCAGTTGTGAGCATAAGTTTCATGTGCGTTTTGAAATTGTATGCACATATTAGCATTTCCATAAAGCAGTTCTTTAATGCGACAATCCAAAACGCACAAAGAAAATAGGGCAATGGAACCACAGCTAATAAAATTTACCTTCCTTAATTTACAAACATCAGATCTGATCGTTTAATCCGTGTTTGTTACTAAATGGTCCAATAATTTCTAAATGAGGCATGCTCAATCGCTATGTACATGAAACTGACATTTTGACACAGTGTCAAGATCCCGAAGCGCAAGTGTTTCGAAACTGCACCGAAGCATGATCCGAAACACCCGGGCCACGTGACTAAAGTGTTTCGAAACACCTGGTCACGTAACTAAAGCGATTCAAAGCATCGATCAATTCAGAAGCGTTTCGAGACCTGGCGAATCTGCGTTTGACTGACAGGGTCAGAAAAACTTTCTGTCTTGAATGGTCTGGTGGACCGTTCGCGTGCACTTTGTTACTGTGCTTCAAATGGCTTTTGGGTTCGAATCCCGAGTTGTACAAACACTCTAAAATCATGATTTTATGTATTTTAATCATGTTACTGTTTTATGGTATAGTCTAGATAGGATACAGCTGCTGATACGCCATCGATATAGCATCATTTTTGTAACACTGTATAACAATAATTAATATTTTACAGTACTGTGATGCTTGGGTTTAGTTTTTTTGGTAGACGTTAATAAAATACATTAAATGGAAAATGTAATTAGTAATATAAATCATTCTTGTTAACCTTTGGCCACAACCGTGTCTGATCTAGCAACAACCCTGTTTTATGACCAGAACATGACATTTATTCTCTAAGTGTTTATTCGTATGTCAGACCAATGTTGAAACAAAACGATACAAGAACAGAGCAATTCTAACTGATATTCAAGCATTTCAAAATAGCTTTTATTAGCCTAGATTCAAACCCACAATCCCTGCAAGATAGTCAGGAACCCTACGCGCTCCACTAAATCACTTGAAGGTTTAATCCTTCAAAGTGGGGTTTAACACCTCAATCTGCTCCTGTTCTTTGTTGAAGCTGTTCCAGTGCAATACGTAGAAAACGACCACTAGATGTCACTGTGGAGTAGGAGTTCGAAACATTTCGAAGCTTCGACACATTTGCTTAGACTCTTTCAGTGTTTCATAAAGCCTCGCTATGCCCACCACTATCGCTATGAGCAAAATAAACTATTTGCATTATTATAGGGACCAGTTAGGCTGAATTATACAGCGCAAATTAACATTCATTATTTATTCAATAGCCCACTACACAAACATTTTTTTCTAACTATCAACCAGCATCAGGACAGAGAAACATCATCTAGAGCAGGGATTACCAAACTTGTTCCTGGAGGTCCGGTGTCCTGCAGATTTTAGCTCCAACCCTAATCAAACACACCTGAACAAGCTGATTAAGCTCTTACTAGGTATACTTGAAACATCCAGGCAGTTTTTTTCCAAGGTACGCACAAATCCAGAACCGCCCCGCCCCCTTTCCCCCAATCATCTCGAAACACTAATGCTTAGGGTCAAAGGCTACATTAATTAAGGGCATTCGTTACGACATTATTTGTTTCCTTTTTTAATATTAATATTTCTAATAGTATGAATATTACGCTCAAGATGTAATCTTTAAAATGCATTCATTCATTCATTTTCTTTTCGGCTTAGTCCCTTTATTAATCCGAGGTCGCCACAGTGGAATGAACCGCCAACTTATCCAGCATTTGTTTTACGCAGCGAATGCCCTTCCAGCCACAACCCATCTCTGGGAAACACATCCATACATTCTCATTCACACACATACACTACGGACAATTTAGCTTACCCAATTCACCTGTACCGCATATCTTTGGACTGTGGGGGAAACCGGAGCACCCGGAGGAAACCCACGCAACCACGGGGAGAACATGCAAACTCCACACAGAAATGCCAACTGGCCTAGCCGGGGATCGAACCAGCGACCTTCTTGCTGTGAGGCGAACGTGCTAACCACTAGGCCACCGTGGCGCCCCATCTTTAAAATTATGACATATTAAATTATAAATTTGCATATTACAGAAGATTGTGATACAACCTTTAGTGAAGCATTAGACTCTTAAATTCCACTGACTGAAAATCATCCACCCGCACAGTTGAGTAGTGGACGGACTCGATCAAAAATGTAATTAGTTAATTTTCTTGGGAAAAAAAAATTAAAACGAATTTCGAATAGTTTGTCTCATGGTTTAAATATGTTTGTTGGTCAGTTCTTTACTAGATAAAACAGAAGAACGAATAACATTTGAGCTGAAGTGCTTTAAAACAAGTCCGCTGCTTCAACAATGCCAAAACACGAACTGGGTTGTCAAATAAAATAATAATCTAGCCTAAATTAAATAAAATTTAAATATTCAGTTTCAGAGAAGCCTATATTAAACTGTCTTTCCTGTTGCGCCGGTCAATTACAATTTAATTTTTTTTATCAAATAATTTGAATGAGCAGGACAGGCGTTTACAAAGTATTCACAACAGCACTGAACATGTTCCCACATTACGTTGGAAGAACAAACTCGGTCGGAAGGCTGAGACAACTCCGAAAGTTGTTGTGAGAATAAAGATGTCTGCATCTTTATGTCAGTCGGTCAGATTAATTTCTGTGCAAGGAGGATGTGCACGGGCTAGGCCTGGAGTTTCCCTGGCTCAGATAAGACTGCGGTCTTCCCTCCGTGTGGGGGATCAGTATTTGTCTCATTAGTTTTAGGCCTATTGGCAAATGTCTTAAATAAGTTTATCTGTTTCAAAGAGCGTTTACTCACTGTAAACCTTGTTTTAAACAGCCATCTGAATTGTAATTTTGATTTTGCGGAAAAACTACCGCAAAAAAAACAAAAGTTAAGATTTCTTTACCCATGCACCATGCAGGTACATACACGCTTTAAAACACACACCTTTATTTGTTGTTATGCTTTCTTGTTTTGTCAATATATCGTAATATATACTGTTTAGGCGCCACGGTGGCCTAGTGGTTAGCACGTTCGCCTCACAGCAAGAAGGTCGCTGGTTCGATCCCCGGCTGGGCCAGTTGGCATTTCTGTGTGGAGTTTGCATGTTCTCCCCGTGGTTGCGTGGGTTTCCTCCTGGTGCTCCGGTTTCCCCCACAGTCCAAAGACATGCGGTACAGGGGAATTGGGTAAGCTAAATTGTCCGTAGTGTATGTGTGTGAATGAGAATGTATGAATGTGTTTCCCAGAGATGGGTTGTGGCTGTAAGGGCATCCGCTGCGTAAAACAAATGCTGGATAAGTTGGCGGTTCATTCCGCTGTGGCAACCCCGGATTAATAAAGGGACTAAGCCGAAAAGAAAATGAATGAATGAATATACTGGTTAATAATTATTTAAATTATGTAATAAATAAATAAATAAATGAATAATTAAGCGGCATCAATTCCCACCCTCTCATGGTAGGTACGCACAGTGCGTACAGCCGTACAGCTGCAGGCACCACTGATGCCTGATATAGAGGTTTTTCAGCATGAGGCTACAGTTTGTGTCTGTTCAGGAAAGAGAAACTTTACAGTTTTAAGAAAAACTAAGATTAATTTATGTTCTTTGTGGATACCAGCGATGACATATGATCATTATTTCATTGTTATTAGCTTCAAGTAGACATTTTTGAATGTCACTTTTCATTAATCATCTGTCAATATTTAGTTAAAATCGTTTGTTTACTAAAGGTTAGTTGTTACTTCAGGAATTATTTTATACTCCTATGACGGTCAGACATGAAGGATGACATAATTTTTTTTTATTTTAAAGTGCCAAATAAACAGTATTTCACCTCACTTATTCATATCACTTATTTTTGTCCTCGTTAGCAAATGTTTTAGCTTCTCAATAGTTGATTTGGCGCGTTTTTTTTCTCGATGCGTCATTGTTCCCGCCTCGCCGTGATGACGTCAGCGCTGACGCGTTCATCCAGCGTCGAGTCTTCAGAGCTGAGGTGAGTCGTTCACGCTTTTTCTCGTGTTTACACAACAATAAAACACACTTTACAGTTTATTAAAGCGACAATCTGCGACTAGTTTCTGCATTGAGTTCACCTCTATCTGTGTGTCTGCTGACCAAAACAATACAGCAGGCGGAGAGGAGCTCTGAGAGGACAATATGAGCTCGGTGTACATTGTGTATGTTTCCACGATGGTAACGGTATGCAGGGGCGGATTCAGTGATTTTGGGGGGCATAAACAACTCTAATATGGCCCCCCAAGTACTGAAATGCACCCTTTCTACATTTATTTATGTATTTGGCTGGTTTTTACATTACGCAGTCGTATTTTATCTTAATGTAAACTTCACACTTTAAATTATGTGTCTTAATATGAATTTACAACTAAAAGTAATATATTATTTATCAATTTAACTGCTGGACTACTTCATGATTGAGAGTGGTGGATATTTTTTTCATAATTTAACGTTATTATAATATTATATTTCACAGTATATTAAATAACATTTAATTAAGTCAAAACGAATTTGTTTGACAATCACTACACAAAATATGATGAGAAAATGATGTTGTATAATTGTATATTGTATAATTCGTACTTCTAGATATTTAATGTGGACCTGGGGCCCTAAGCGGCCACTTACCTTGCTTATTGGTTGAATATGCCCATGATTGTATGACTAACATCGCAATCTATGATCTGTGAAGGGATATAATGGGAATCCACTGCGGCAGATGAAGTTTCATACACTGATTCTTTATTTTTGTTAAGTTTTTTTATGATTTCTCACTTACATACCACATGGATGTTGCTACTGCTTATAATCTAATTGCTTAAATCTTTTAAAGTATCGATTTTAATTGCACAAAACATACTTAATTTGCTAAATTACAGTAATTAGTTCATCCTTGTATAAAAGGAAGTAAAACTGCAGTAGAAGAGCAGTATATAGAAGTATTACTGCAGTAAAATTAAGTACAATTGAAATACAATGAAGTTTAAACACAGTAGAAATGCATTACAGTAAAGTTCAACAGCAGTATAAGTTGCAGTAAACTGGAGTAAAACAAGTTAACTCTGTCTACCACATGGATGTTGCTACTGCTGACAATCTAATTACTTAAATCTTTTAAACTATCGGTTTTTAATGCACAAAATATACTTAATTTGCTAAACTACAGTAATTAGTTTATCCTGCAAACACTTGTATGAAATGAGCTGATCCTGAATGGCTGTGTTTAAAGTCTGAGGCTTGTCAATATTATCAGAGCTGCTGAAATCTTGAATTTAATTAAATGAATATATTTCATGTCAGTAGTTGTAAAACTGCAGTAGAACAGGAGCATATAGAAGCATAAGTGCAGTAAAATAAAGTACAATTGCAATACAATGAAATTTAAACACAGTTGAAATGCAGTACAATAAAGTTCAACAGCAGTATAAGTTGCAGAAAACTGGAGTAAAACAAGTAAACTCCATCTTTACTGCACTTGTGCTGCTGTTGTCTAATATGCCAATGGTCTGGTAAGAACTGCACTGCACTTGTGTTCCAAGGGGTTCGTTCTTCAGCATCTTCCAAGAAAATTTTGTACTTTTTTCAGGTATGTTTTTTTGGATTCGAGTAATCTTCTAATTAGAATATAAGAGTTTATTTGCAAAAGCAAATAATAAAAAATAACTGCAGTGAACTGAGCAGCATAACAGCAGTAGCCTACACAGATAACTGTGGCAAAATGCAATGCAAAATTGCTGTATAATTAGGTATAAACACAGTTCAACTACAATGCAATAAAGTTCAACAGGAGTAAGATCCCCAGTACAACTGAAGTAACATTAAATAAACTGAGAGGGGCGATATAGTGATATGTTATATAATTTATTGCACTAAGGTACATAAGTATTACAAGTCAACTTTAGTTTTATTATGTATTGCAGTGTTGTAGATGTATTTCTGCAGTTAGTTATACTTCTGAAAAGTGCAAAGTAGTCAAAGTAGCCCTTCAGCAACACAACGAAAGTACTGAAACCTCATTTGGAATCCATTGTACAGAAGGTTGTATTGCAGTAGATGCTATGCAAGTTTGTTGTATTGTAGTACTTCAGTTGTATTGTAGTAATACTGCAACATACATAAATTACACTGTTTTTTTGTGTCCAAAAACTGCATTTTTCAGAAGTTACCTAAAACTGCAGTATTCCTTTAAAAAAAGAAAGAAAATGCAGTAATTTTTATTTGTAAGGGGAATATTATCAGAGCTGCCGAAACCCTCTTTATTTCCTGTCATTAGTCTTTGTTTTTTGCCTCATTCATTATATTGTTGACTTCACATTTACTAATTTCCACATTAACTACCTTGCTAATTTATTTTGTTCAGTTTTTCTGTTTTTTTAAGGACAGTAAGAAGATGAGTGATCCAGAACCCTGCAGAATTAAACAGGAAGAGTCTGAAGCACAAATAGGTTTGTGTTTATTCATTATACATGAATGTGATTGGCCGTGAAGGTCATCAGTTCACCGAGTGCAAACACAGATATACTAGACCAGTGGTTCTTAAGCTTTTTTCTCCAAGTACCACCTCAGAAAAAGATTATCTCTCCAAGTACCACCATAGTAACTGGTATTGAAGTACAGTTGCGTAGTACACCTAATAAAGCAGCTACAGCACTGCACAGTTCAAAAACAAGGCAGATTAATTCTTCTAATTAAGAATATTTATTATTGTCAGCCACTTAAATAAAAGGTTTAGCCTATTAAAATCAATTTTCAAATCACATCGGTGTTATCGTACACGTCAAAGGGTTAAAAGTGTGTTCATTTTTTTCAAAGATTTATTCAAAGATTCCTCCACGTACCACTAGAAGGAAGCTCGTGCACCACTAGTGGTACGTGTACCACAGTTTAAGAACCACTGTGTTAGAGTATTTCAAAGTTGTTTAGATCAGCTGGTCTGTTTAAGAATTGACATACAAGTGGGAGAACCCAACGAGGGTTAGGTACCGAAACCCAGTGCCATTATGGCAACGGTACCTATGTAACCGGTATGCATTCAAATCAGCATATGAATTTCGGTGCCACTGGAGCCGTGAATGGCACGGCGCGAATGATGGCGAATTCGCACGAATCGCTCCAGTTTGAAAATCTGAACTTCAGTTGACATTCGCGCCGCTTGCTCTTGTGGGGGTGTGATTATGACGTAGCGTCTGTTGTTGGTGTCCTGGGGGAAAATCCTCCTGCCGACACCGACAACAGTTCATCAAACTGGGCTTGGATCAGTCAGAAGCCCCGCTGATGGCCTCCATCATCCAGGTTAAGTTTCTGGAGGAGTTTATGAGCTCACAGAGCTCGGTGCACCTTTGAAAGAATCTAGTGGATTCAGACACAGCTCCAAATGAATCGACCCTGTTTTTCAGCCTTCATAAAGCACATAAACACAGCTATTCTCTCTATAAAACCCCTGTTAGCCATTTAGCAATAAAGCTACAGTCACCAAGCCATAGACAGAAGCCCTGCCCATCACGCGAATCCGAAAATAAAGAGAAAGTGCCGTTAAAGTCGACAAATTAATAATTTGGGAAATAATTCAATTACTGACGTCCATGTAAACAGTCTCTGTCTTTCTCCCCTGCGTCTGTGTTTGTTGTGCCTCTGTGTGAAAATGAGTGCGTGCACAAATGGAAACTCCCATTTTTATGCAAAACCTTCCCTCTTTGCCCTTCCCCAACACTCCTACCTAAACAGAGCTGGACACACCCACTTTCCTGAGCTTTTCCAAACTAGAGGTGTGAAAACACCCTGCTGAGACTAGGGGGTTTCGTGGCCCTTTAAACTAGCGCACAGGTGGCATTACTTCATTTATATGCAGCAGTTTCTTTCCGTGCAACAGAAACACGCAATCGAAAAGCCATTACAATTAATAACCATGATGAATTAAAGCGCAGTGAAATCGGCGAATGGTTGCATCCCTAACAACGAGATCAGTGCATTGAACAAAAGTCCTTTCCTACAAACATATCCAAATGTTTTCGGCTGCCTGCGCCACTCGCTTAATGCCAGGTGACTCACGCTTTGCGCAGCCTTCAACTGCAGCTCGTGCTGTATTGAACAGACGCGCGTCACTTCATAACTATAACGGCCGTTTTTCGACTGAACTTCTGATGTTTTGGTCTAACTGGAGGGCCAGAACAAATTGCCTCTGGGGCCGGGTTCGGCCCGCGGGCCACCAATTGAATAGCCTTGCTTTAAACCAATTATATTGCTCAATTAAAATGATTAAAGAAATGTTTGTCAAATAAAAGGTTTTTCTAAAGTCATCCACCATAATTTTGTGGCTCAAAGCACCGTTTAGGCATCGTTTTAAAAGTATAGATTTAGCACCGGTATTGAAATAACCCCAAATGATACCCAACCCTAGTGGGAAACGGACGTTTATACAATTTCAATACTGGTTGGTTTCAGAATTCAGTATTGTGACAACACCAAACTGTTGATTCCTGCTAGAGCATCGTCTGCTGTAAAAAAAAAAAAACTGTTAAAAGCTAGCTTCTTAAAATGTTACTTGTTTGCTTAATTTTCAGAGGTGATTTTGGAGGAGAGTGAAGATGAAGACACATACTATGCCAAAGCTCAAGCAGCCACTGCGCGATTTTCAGTGGACAGAACAACCTTGACAGGTTTGATCTGCACTGAGTGTGGAAGGAGTTTCAAGAACAGAGTCACTCTGAAGCGTCACATGATGATTCACAATGGAGACAAACCTCACCCGTGTTCACACTGCGAGAAGAGATTCATCCATTCGGGACAACTGAAAATCCATGAGAGGAGTCACACCGGAGAGAAACCTTACCAGTGTCCATACTGCGAGAAGAGTTTCAGTGATTCAGGAAACCTGAAAAAACATGAGAGGATTCACACCGGAGAGAAACCGTTTCTCTGCACCAATTGTGGGAAGAGTTTCGGACATTTATCTTCTCTACAAAGACACACTCAACAGATTCACAGTAAGTAGATCATCTTATGATCCATTCCTTTAAGGTCATGATATTTTAGATTATTTAGGAGTCAAAATACATAATTTAAGCCGTGTTTGATGTAGTTTCATGTTGTCCTTTGTCTTGGGAGTGACACAGTTTTTTTATTTCTAACATTTGTATAGTTACAAAGACTAAAGGCCCGTGCACATTGAGACGTTTTTTGCTCGTGTTTTCAGTCTGCGTTTTACGCCTCGTGACTAATAAAAAAGGGCGTCAATGTGATCGTGCACAACAATGCACAAAAACAGCAGGCGTAAAAGCGTCATTTGTTAAAGAAACGCCTCATGCTCGTTTTTTGTTTTGATGGGCCGTGTCAAAACCTTCTCCACCAATTAGATTGGCACCTTTGTTCACGTGTACGGAGCCGCTGCAGTTACAGTAAACACCCCTTGGAGGCGCTCAAGCGCAAAACTGTCAATGCGAGCGCACATTGAAGAAGATGCGCAGAGGCGATATGAACGTGGAGCTGCTTACTGCACTGGTGAACAATAATAATTTCTTCATCACTAGAGCTGCTACTTCCATGCTTTGCCGATTGCCAACAACAAGCGTGTCAACATTCTCTTTTCTTCTTTTGTGTAAAAAGCGGGTGTCAGAAGCTTGGCGCCCCCCTGTGTGCCATCTAACGTCAAGGAGTGATTTTGCATACTCTTCTGCTTGACGCCAGTGTAAATCGCTTGGGTTTGAATACAGAAAAACGTCTCGTAAATCGCTGACTATAAACGCAAATGGAAAGCATCCCAGTGTGTACAAGCCTTAATGCCTTGTTTCCGCGAATGCCGATCTGACTGCATGATTTTAGCCCAGATTTTGACTCACCGACAGGTTTTAAGAAATCGCTAACAAATGCCTGAAATCACAGACAAATCGCTGCTCGTTCACGTGAGTAACAATCACACAGTGTTTCTGAAAGGATCGGGTTTCAAAAGCACGTCAATAATCAAGCGCACGTTATTATCATCAGCTCAAGAAGTTTGTTATTTCATATATAGACGTGAGTGAAAGCGAAACCAATCATGCGGGCTCGTAAAAAAACTATGGGGCACAGGGGAGAATCTGCTCTTCTTCTTGGCTTTTATGGCTGTTCATCAAGATGACGAAAAGGTTTGTTTGAGCTTGGGTCGACCATGGCTCGTTATTATATGTATATATTATTACGGTGTAATGTGTCGGCTATGTATTTAAAACTTCCGGTTCCTTGGTGGTTCCTTTGTTTTCATTCTGTTTTGTTGCGCGAGCATATGACGTATCTCTCTAAACCAATAGCGTTCAGCTGTGCATCTAGCTCTGCCTTTTAGTACCCTTTGCAAAGGGTGACTAAAAAGTGGTACAGTATGGTTTGGTTCGGTATGCCTTTTGACAGTGGAAAAGGCCATAAAAGCGTACCGTAACGTACCACTCAGTGGAAACGGGCCAAAAAAGGTGACCTGTACCGACCCGTACAGTACCGTATTGTACCAGTTAGTGAAAACAAGCCATAAGGGGGAACTTTCTCTCAGAGAAAAAAAAGGGCAGGTGATCAAGCCCCCAAACCCCCCTTCTGCACGTGCCTGCTGTTTATAATGATGTAAATGAAATAACTCTACAGAGATAAACCCCCTCCACCTTTACAGTTCAGTCTGCGACTGCACATTAACCTTCAATGAGTTCATTACACCGGTGTTCAGAAAGACGCGCACCGCGAATCATAAATGATCAGTGTTTCAAATGGCGAAATAGACATTAGAAGAAGCAGAACAACCCTTTACAGTTCATTAAATACACCACGGTCGTCTGTGAAAAGGGCAGTAATCACAGGGCCGTGCACAGACATTTTGAGGGGCAGTGGCCCAAACCAAAAAAAGGCGCCCTAAGTGGGTGGGTTCTTGCAAATACAAATTTTCCAGTTGTTATAACATTAGAAAATTGTTATTTATATTAGATATGGTTTTGATTAGACATTCAAATTCTATGAATGTGGATATTTAGCACAAGTTGTGAGCACTTTTAGAAGGCCACTGACTGCAATGTTGATTGTAATGAGACTATCTACCTTGTAATCCAACGATTGTCAAGAACTGCTGTCACCACTTTCCAGAGAGCGAGCACACAGATTGTGAGTGTGAGTGCGGATAACGGAGTGGGCAATAAAACATGGAGTGGATTAACGGAATCAGTGGATGTTTAGCGAAGTGTTAACAGAACTGCCAGGGGCGGGGGCACGGATGTGTTGGAGGGGGTACAGGCTAAGGCCCAATCCCAATTCTATTTTTGTACCCCTTCCCCTTCCCCTTGGCCCTTACAACCGAGGGTTAAGGGGAAGGGCTTCAAAACTTACCCCTAAGAATTGGGCCAGCACTTCAACACCTGCACACGTCATCAAATGTTATCGCGATCTCTTGCTTCATATGAGATCAGACGATCACGACTGCTGGAGTTACTCCAGTTGTGTTATTGTTTGGTGTTTATCTTCAGGAAATCACTGAATGCATATGTTATGTTATTATAATGATCTAATGTGGCAATAAGATGGGAACTGTACTGTGTGTTTACTCTGTGGCTACATTAAACACACAAAAACAACATTAACATTATAGCAGACACTGTAAAAGCTCATTCCCAGCCACTAGACATTACTGACAGGGTATTCGAGAGTCATCGAGTGTCAGAATGTTGTGGGACTGCTGTACAGAAGTTACGATTATGTATTATAGATCGTGAAATTTAGCGTTTTTTTGGTTGTTGTTTTTTAAAAAGCAAAACTTAGTGATAGTGACAAATACCAATTTGTGGATCTCCTTACTTCCGGGTTCAGCTATCCTGCCGCTCTGCCAGGTGATTTCTGGGAAATATTCTTACCCCTCTGTTTTCAGTGTGGTCCTGAAAAATCTTTGTTTAAAGGGGTGTATACCCCTTGCCCTTAGCCCTACGCCTTCAAGCTAAAGAGAATTGGGACACCACTACCCCTGATGTGAACGCGCAAAACGAGGGGTAGGGGGAAGGGCTAGAGGTAGAATTAGGATTGGGCCTAAGAGGGGCACCTCAGCCAATGAGGGCAGAGGGGCAGTGGCTCTTGCCACCGGGCGACCCCCCCTGAGTAATCATATTAAGCATAATATGACAAAGTGCTTACATCATACAGTATACACATTCTGTGCTGTCCGTAACGGCACTTTTGCATACGCGGGTCAGTTTAGGACTATGATCTGTTCACATTGCAAATCTGATATCGGCCACATTTATAACAGCAGTGTGAACAGCAACGCAAAACAATCAGATCTGAGAAAAATCAGATTTTAGCTCTAAGCCTCGCAGTGCGAACGTAGCCTATGTGTTGCATATTTATGCTGCAAAACTTAAAAAATACTAAATGAAGTTATTATAATAACAATCCTCTTAAAATGAACTTACTCGCTTGATTTTCAGATGTGACGGTGAAGGAGGAGAGTGATGAACTGAGTGAAGATGAGGAGAAACATCACGTCAAAAGTGAAGAAAGTGTTTCAGTGAAAGAAGCAGCCGCAAAAAGTTTCATCTGCACTGAGTGTGGGAGCAGTTTTGGGCGCAAAAACACTCTGAATCATCACATGAGGATCCACACCGGAGAGAAACCTCACAAGTGTTCATACTGCGGCAAGAGATTCAGACGTTCAGGACACCTGAAAATACACGAGAGGACTCACACTGGAGAGAAACCGTATCAGTGTGCTGAGTGTGGGACGAGATTCACACAATCATCTTCTCTACGAACACACACCATGAACTTTCACAGTAAACCGATCATCTAATGTCCCAGCCCTTCCAGGTTGTATCATTTAGGACAACTGTGGAGATGATAAAATGTATATTATGATGTGGTTTCATGTTGTCCTTGTAGTCTCTGGAGTGTGACTATCTGTGATTTTATAAGATCAGTAAAGTCTCGTTTCCGCTGAGCGGTTCACCCTGATCAACTTGTGTTTTCACTGCCGACATTTAGGCGTGTTTTGTGTCGTAGTTCCTGACCCGTACATTAATTAACTGTGATCATTCTGGAGGTTTTTAATACCAGAAGGTAAACTTTATTTAACATTAAGCAGAGAAAGTCAGGAGCAAACCCCAGAGCAATCAGCAGTCTCTCTCCAAGGCAATCTGAAGTCGAGATCTGCATGGGACTACATTTTTTATTTTATTCCCGCCAGGTTTTAGTCCGAACCCGACCGCTCCCTCATATATTCAGGATTTGTTCACCTGCTGTCTGACCCACCCCGTTTTCCTCCCGCCGCGACCGTTTCCACACACTCTGAAGTAGAGGTCTGCGCTAGGCTGTTTTTTTTTTTAGTCCCGCTTCCGCCAGGTTTTATTCCGCACCCGACTACTCCTGACCTAAATTGAGATCTGGTTTCTAAAATCTTCAAACATCTCATCTGTGTATGTAATCTTCACCAGCACATGTAGCCTCTGTTAGAAAGTAATTCCGTCATTCCCAGTTCATAGTAGTCCAGAAGGTGATGATAATTGTTAAACGTAGCAGATTGTTCATGTTTGCTGAAAGAATCATTTGCTCCTTTGGTTTTTTTTTCCGGCTTCTCCTTTGTTTTTTCCCATGTCAGTCTCGTGTTTGTCTGTTTCTGAAAGGATTGGGCTTCAAAAGCACGTCAATAATTAAGCGCACGTTACTATCATCAGCTCAAGAAGTTTTTTTTTTTTAAATATAGACATACACCCGAGCGCAGGTGAGATTACGAAACGCTCGTGCGGGCTCGTAAAAAACAGGCACAGGGGAGAACCTGCCATTCTTCTTGGCTTTGTGGCTGTTCATCAAGATGAAGACGAGGTTTGAGCTCGGGTCGACCATGCCTCGTTATTATATGTGTATATTATTATGGTGGAATGTCTCGGCTGTGTATTTAAACATGGCAGTTCTTTCGTTTTCATTCTGGCTTGTTGCACGAGTGAATGACGTATCTCTGTAGACCAATAGCATTCAGCTACACGTCCACCTCAGTGGAGGTCTGCTCTGGGCTGATTTTTTTAGTCCCGATTCCGCCAGGTTTTATTCCGCACCTGACTACTTCGGGTGTATATTCAGTCTTTGTTCACCTGCCGCCTGCTTAGAATAATTTTCTACCCAACCTAAATTTAGATCTGGTTTTCAAAATGTTCTTGCGCCCAAGAAATCAGCAGCTCCTTTGGGAGGTTGAACTTCCTCAGCTGATGAAGAAAGTACAACCATTTGTTGAGCTTTATTGACAATGGAGTCAGTAGCCCCTTTCACTTTCATTCATGCAGCTGCTTTGTCCCAGAGACATCCAATGGCAGCTAGATGTTTACACGTTTGTGAACATCTTCGATGAAAACATATGGAGGAACACTTTTGCATGTCGAGATGTACATACTGTATTTGTGTGTGTTGGCGTTCACCGGAGCACTTCATATGCACACGCGTCCAGCAACTGAAGCAGAGTTTTAAGGTAAACAAACAGCGGTTTAAGCATTTTAGTCTTAAAAGATAGTCTTTTCCACAGTTGGCATTAAGAAGGAGCATAGAAACGTTCTCTGACTGGCATCTAGCAGCTGAATGTGTCTGGAAAAATATTCAAAGGCTTTTATTTTCATAAACAGGGCGGATGTGAATGCGTCTGAATGTTCTGATTGGCAGGACTAGATGTCTAAGCATGAATGCGTTCTTTCCAGCAATGTTCCTTCTGCGTTCACACAGAGCAGCGCTCCGGCAAATCACCGGTAATGTTACAACTTCTTTTTACGGAAAATTGCCGGAACGGATTTACCAGTATTTTCCAAAAGGGCCTGTTCACACATATAGACCTTTCCGGAAAATTGCTGGTAATTTTCCAGAAAGGTCTGTATATGTGAAAGGGGCTAATGTTAGGCCTCGTTTACACTAGTCCGTTTTAGCATAAAAACGATCCGCGTCCACACTAGCGTTTCACCCAGAGTTTCTGAACTGATGTCCCTTCACACTACTCCAGCGAAATGTATAACACGTGACCATTCGCGCACTCTGGGCATGCGCGTTCAAGTATAAACAGGAAGCATGTGTCTCGCTGGTTCTTCCCGGTGTAACCCAAAAACGGCGTTCTAATTGGGGCTTAAGCGGCTGGAAACGCGAGCGATTAGCGAGTGGTGGAACAGTAGCTTGCCTCTTGCGAATATATGCAGCTGTTGTAGTAAAAAAGGCAGAGTTTAACTGCACAATAGCGCCTAAAGCGGACATTGGTTCTCCCAATGCTCCCATTTCTGTGTCCAGCAGCCACGCCTCCGTTTTCAAATGTCTCCGTTATCCCCCATCCACACTGAGACGGAGCAGCAGCGCTTTAGAATGAAAACGGCCTCTCCAGCGTTTCCAAAACACTTCGTTTTCGCGGCTCAAAAACTCCGGCGTAGTGTGGACGGATGGCGTAACCGTAGCAAAACTTATGCGTTTTAAAACGAAAATGCACTAGTTTAAACGGGGCCTAAGTGTCCCACTTCAGATCCTGAGAGATGGTGGTCCCA
The DNA here is from genome assembly GCA_903798035.1 of Danio albolineatus. Lineage (NCBI taxonomy): Eukaryota > Metazoa > Chordata > Actinopteri > Cypriniformes > Danionidae > Danio > Danio albolineatus. Next base: position 410,558 of record CAIGQQ010030823.1, on the reverse strand, counting down.
GGAACCTGAATGACTGCCACAGTGCTGTCCATGATGCTCAGTTGGGGGAGGGCAGGGGGGTTCTCCTAAAGTCCATTATTATCTCCACTGTTTACGTCTTCTATGAGTACGATGATCACTATGGTTGTTATCTAGTAGTTATAGAACTAGTTAGGCCTTTTATTGAAGCTCAAGCTCTTAAACTGAGAGAGAAGATTCATAATTCAACACCTATCTTCTTTATTTCTCGAAACTAGATACGGTGTGTTGTTTTCTTACCCTTTATTTTTAATTTAGCTACAACTAGTCATCATATAGTTTGTTTAAAACGTTTGTTCTGTGATGGTTGTTAGTAGTTACTTAAAGAAAATGTTATCTGACAGCCAAGATTTTTGTGAAGCGTCAAATATAAACAGCTTTTCCCCTCACGCTGTTTGTTTTCATTTGATAAGCGCCGCCTCGCCGTGATGACGTCAGCGCTGACGCGTTCATCCAGCGTCGAGTCTTCAGAGCTGAGGTGAGTCGTTCACGCTTTTTCTCGTGTTTACACAACAATAAAACACACTTTACAGTTTATTAAAGCGACAATCTGCGACTAGTTTCTGCATTGAGTTCGCCTCTATCTGTGTGTCTGCTGACCAAAACAATACAGCAGGCGGAGAGGAGCTCTGAGAGGAACATATGAACTCAGTGTTTGTGTTTATCTGTGTTCTTGTGTTTGTTTGTAGTAATAATATCGCAAATTATGATCTGGAAACATTAAATTATTGATTTGTGCTCATTATTTCTGGAATGGTTTTTAGGATTTGTCAGTTTCGTTATTTTGCACGTCGCATATATGTGTTAGCAATCTATTGCATTGATTATGAATACATACAATGTATTTAAACCATATAGATTTCTAAAAACTAAAACATTTGTTGGTAAATTCCATTCTCCAAACACTCAGTATAAAATGAGCTGATCCTGAATGGCTGTTTAATGAGTGCTTGAGGCTCATCAATATTATCAGAGCTGCTAAAATCCTCCATTTCAGTGGTTCTCAAGCTTTTTTCACCAAGTACCACCTTAGAAAAAAAAAATATCCCTCCAAGTACCACCATAATAACCAGTATTGAAGTACAGTTACATAGTACACCTAATAAAGCAGCTACAGCACTGCACAGTTCAAAAATAAGGCAGATTCATTCTTCTAATTAAGAATATTTATTATTGTCAGCCACTTAAATTAAAGGTTTAGCCTATTAAAATCCATTTACTGATCACATCGGTGTTATCGTACGCATCAAAGGGTTAAAAGTGTGTTCTTTTTTTTTAACTTTAATTATTCAGAGATTCCTCCGCGTACCACTAGAAGGAAGCTTGTGTACCACTAGCGGTACATGTACCACAGTTTGAGAACCACTGGTCTATTTCATGTCAGTAGGTCTTGTTTTTACCTCATTCAATATACTGTTGTCTTGAGATCTAAGCATTCATTTTAGTAGTTTCAATAGATGTTTCAGCAATCAGATTTTTCGGTTTGCTCTTTTGCAGCTCGTCCTCCTCCAGTTCAGCTGTAAATACTGGAATATTCCCATCAGTCTACAAGTGAAGACGAGCATCAGACCATCAGGAAGGAGTGAAATCTGCAAAGACAGAGTTTATTGAAGGACAGTGAGAAGATGAGTGATCCAGAACCCTGCAGAATTAAACAGGAAGAGACTGAAGAGCTAATAGGTTTGTGTTTATTCATTACTCTTTAATAATGAAGCTGAATAACAGTGAGATTACAACATTACCATCAGCACAATGATTATTCAAAGTGCTTTACATAAACAAGGAAAAAAGAAACCCAAAATACAACAAGTTTAGGAAATAAAAATAACAAAGAATAACATTTATAAATGTGTTGCCTTTAATCCATGCTGGGACCTAGAATCGAACCAGCAACCATTAGTTCAGAAGTTTAACTCACCAACCATTAGGCCACAACTGCTTAGGTTAAAGTTCATTCATTCATTTTCTTTTCGGCGTAGTCCCTTTATTAATCCGGGGTCGCCACAGCAGAATGAACCGCCAACTTATCCAGCATTTGTTTTACACAGCGGATGCCCTTCCAGCTGCAACCCATCTCTGGGAAACATCCATACACACTCTTTCACACTCATACACTACAGACAATTTAGCCAACCCAATTCACCTGTACCGCATGTCTTTGGTCTTGTGGGGGAAACCGGAGCACCCGGAGGAAACCCACGCAACCACGGAGAGAACATGCAAACTCCACACAGAAACTGACCCAGCCGAGGCTCGAACCAGCGACCTTCTTGCTGTGAGGCGAACGTGCTACTCACTACGCCACCGTGGTGCCTAGGTTAAAGTTTTTGTATTTTATAAGCAGGAACTTGTGTCTAAACATCTAAAGACTAGTTTCAGTTTTGAAAATCAATTCAGCACGCGGGTGCAAAGCAAAAAAAAAAAAAGCTTTTCTTGCTTAGTCTTTGTCTTGTTTCTAAAAAAAAAAACATATTGTCTAGTTTTTAGAAATACTTTTTGTGCAAATTAATTTGTCCTTAAAACAAGCAAGATAATCTTGTTTCATAGCAAAATCTGGATCATTTTGCTCATCGCCTTTTGCAATACTTGTATGCTCTATTTATGACCTGCGCTACAGATCCACCTCTCAATAAGAACCATCAGTCAGCTGCTGTGTATATGATTATTGTTAGCTATTTAATTACTTATTGCTTAGTGTTTTAGGGCAGCACAGTGGCTCAGAGGTTAGCACAGTGACCTTACAGCAAGAAGGTTGCTGGTTCGAGTCCCGGCTGGGCCAGTTGGCATTTCTGTGTGGAGTTTGCATGTTCTCCCCGTGTTGGTGTGGGTTTCCTCCGGGTGCTCCGGTTTCCCCCCCAGTCCAAACACATGTGCTATAGGTGAAGCACAAAGGCTACATTATTTAAGGGCGTTCGTTATGACATAATTTGTTTTCTTTTTTATATTAATATTTTTTGAAATCTAAATGTAATATAAGCACACCAGCACCCTGGAAAAATCTGATGCTTAAGACGTAATCTTTAAAATTATGACATGTATAAAAAATTGCAATTAAATGGCAGAAGATTTTGATTCAACCATTAGTGAAGCATTAATAAAATCCTTACTTTCCACTGACCGAAAATCATCCATCCGCACAGAATAAGAATCTAGCCTAAATAAAATTAAGAGTTTCAGAGAAGCCTATATGCAACTGTTTTCCCTGTTGTGTAAGTCAATTACAGTTTAATTTATTTAATGAGATAAATTAAATGAGTAGGACAGGCCTTTACAAAGTATTCGCAACAGCACTGAACATGTTCCCAGATTACCTCAGTAGAACGAGCTCAGTTGGAAGCGTGAGAACTCAGAAACTCGCTGTGAGAATGGAGATGTCTGGATATTTATGCCAGTCTGTCAGATAAAATAGTTTAAACACCTTGAATAGTAGCGGTTCCACGCGAGGAGGTTGCGCAGCTGACACGGGCTGGGTGTGGAGTTTCCCCCGGCTCAGGTGCTGATGAGACTGCAGCCTCCACTCCATGTGGGGGATTAGTATTTGTCTCATTAGTTTCAGGCCAGTTTTAGTTTTTAGGCAAATGTGTCAATAAAGTTGATCCATTTTAAAGAGCGTTTACCCATTTTGAACCTTGTTTTAAACAATCTGAATTGTAATTTTTAGTGTACTGAAAAAAACGCCGCAAAAGCCAATAGATTTCTTTACCTAACATGCAAGTACATACAAGCTTCAAAACAGACAAACGCACACCTTTATTTGTTGTCATTCTTTTGTGCTTTGTCAGTATGTTGTAGTGTATACTGTTTAATGATCAATTTAAATTATGTAATATAATAAATTAAAAAGCCGTCTCGTGGTAGGTACATGCGGTGCGTACAGCTATAAGGCTGCAGGCGCCACTGAGTTAAATTGAGTAAACTCACTGCGGACAACAGGCCGCTTGGATATCGATGTCACTTTAACTAAATCTTACATTAAAAAAACAACATCAGAACATCAGCTCTCTATTAAATAATAATCTGGTCTGTTTTAATGGCTGTATAAGATGTTTGGCGAAAAAAGACAGGCTTCAGGTCCAAAAATTTTGGTAGGCTGTCATACAAGGGCCGGGATACAGCCTGTGCATTTCGGGCCAGGGCCTGTCTAGGGCTTAGATTTAAAGGGTCACAAACACCAAAACACACGTTTTGAGCTGTTGACAGTCATATATGTGTCCCGCGCAGCTATAAACACTATTAGGACACATATTTCGCTAAAGAGTGAAAATTGGTTGTTTTTGCGTTATTTCGAGCAAATTCGTTCTTCCGGTTTAAATCGAATTTTTGAAGCTGCGTCACGCCGATGAGATCCATGTGTGTATTTCAGTGTGGAGAGTGGACGTCTGTATCGGCGAGTGCATTATGACGTCTCTGAGTAAGCGGCAATAAGTCATGAGAAAGACTTGGTTCAAACCAATCAGCGCGCTCTACTGTGTATGCGGCGCAACTTCATTAATATGCATGATAGCTTTGAAGATTGTACCTGTTGGAGTGATAAGGCAGCAGAGAGACGCCACGTCGTGTTGCCAAAACAAGTGGAGGAAGAAGAATTGTTCGCCAGTGTTGTGTTTATAAACGTGCTCCAACGAAAGTTTTGCTTTCATTTCCCCACTATGAGAGCGCAGCTGGACTCACGGTGGATTACAGCACACGCGACAGAAATGCGTTTGCAAGAAACATTTTTACCCGAGAGCTTTCCGCATCTGGAAATGGTGAAATCCAGATTTGCAGCTCGTCTCCTTTTCAAAAAACAGCCGCGGTCCTGTTGGTGTTGATTGTCCTGTCTCTACAGATGTGGTCAGTGAGAGAATGCTGCTCTCAGAGTGTAAACATATAAACACCCTAATCAAACGGTTACCGTTGTGTAGAATTTTCGCCATGTTTTGTGACAGGATAGTCTAAACACACACGGCTTTCTGGCGCTGCTTACCGAGGGCGTCTAAGTTACAGAGAAATGTGGAGGTTTTTTATTCTAACATACGCCGTGCGGTCTAACACACTCCATTAAATCTGCACTCCTCCAGCAGTTACTCACATTTAATATCTGGTTTGTCACGAGGGACTCGCAGGAAATCTTCCTGAGTAAAAGTATAAGTGCCAAACTGCAGTTAAAGTCGACAAATTAATAATTTAGCAAATAATTAGATGACTGATGTCAATGTAAACAGTCACTGTATTTCTCCCCTGCGTGTGTGTTTGTGTGTCGCCTGTGTGAAAATGAGCGCGTGCACAAATGGAAACTCCCATTTTTATGCAAAACCTTCCCTCATTCCCTCCCCCGACACTCCCACTTAAACAGAGCTGGACACACCCACTTTCCTGAGCTTTGCCAGACTGTAGGTGTGAAAACAGCCTGCTGAGACAGCGTTGTTTTGTGGCCCTTTAAGGCCCGTGCAGGGCTCTAATTCAAGCTGCCATATTCCTATTACACACAGTCTATTTTGCATGACACTTTAAAAATAATTAACCCTAAAAATAGCGATTAATACACTTTGGACGGTATTAACTCATCGAAATAATAAAAACAGTTGTTCCCAGCCATCAGGTTCCACTCAAAAGGTCTCCATGTCCTATGGCCTGGTTTTGTGGCTCCTGAAAGTAAAGTTCAAATAGACAAAGAGAGGAGCAAGGACACTGAACATTCTTACATTAAGCAGTGTGTTAACTAAATCATTAGTCAAAGTCATTTTAAAGTTAAATGCTGATTTAAATAATCATAGTAATAAAGTAATGAAAAGGATCATGAGAAAAGGATTAATGTTGATCCATGCTGGGATGTATTGGAAGACAGAAATCCGAATCCATCAGTATGGATGTTGTCCAATACTGGGTTGCAGGTGAAAGGGCATCTGCTGTGTACAACATTCGGCGGTTCATTCTGCTGTGTGGCGACCCCTCATATCTAAGGTACTAAGCCGAAGGAAGATGAATGACTGATTGTTTAGTGTTATCTTTTTCTGAAACTGCAGAGCCAATGCTACGAATTAAGTTCTGAGTACATCAGTACATTAAATGACAAGAAAGCTTGTCAAAGTTCGATTAATCTAACCAGAATCTCTCAAATGTTCACTCCAAGAATGTAGAAAGTAGCATTTTGTATGAAAACTCAAGCAAACAGAAAGTGAAAGCATCGTCTGTGTTATCTAAGCCTAGCTCTCATGTCAAACGTTGAATTCTTCAAGCCACAGAGAGACAAGTGTTTTGCACAGGAGTCAGCAGCATCCGGAGCCGGCGATCAGCATGTAGGCTGCTAAATATGTGTGCTTTGTTTCCTGCGTGCAACCTCATCGACTCGTTTCCTGTGCTATAGTTAATCAGCTGTGAATGATGCGAGTGAAACCTCTGAGAAACTGCAGCAGGGGTGGTTTATTATTTGGGTTTGTACTGTAGATCGAATTTTATTCTCACACATACTCCTAAAGACTTTTTACATTTGCACACATTTTAAATCAGAAATGCCCACACTGTAGAGCACACCTGTCAACATTGGGATGTGAAAATAAGGGATCCCTCCAAAATAGTTCAGATAATTAACATTAATAAAGAGATAGAATGATCAAATCTCATTAACCTTTTTTTCACTTTACAACTTACACATTCTGATTAAAGAGCAACAAACGAATCTCATTTATTATGATTTTTCGTTTGATTACATTAAATAACAGAGGTGTCACTTTAAAATACATTATAATAACGTTATAATTAAAGCATTAGATTGTTTTCCTAAATTTTTATGCTCATTTAGGACAAATTAGTTGCGTTTGGGGAAAAAACCCACCAAGATGGACATCTTTAGATGTTATTATTATTAATTATGTGTATTTGTCTGTTCAAACACGCACACAAAACCCAGTATCCACTTTCACTCCGCTTCAAATCGCCTGTACAGAATCTGTTTAGGAAACAGCGTCTGTTTATCACTATGGAGCGCGTCTGACAGTCACGCAGCGCTTTATGACTGTTGAGGATTGCATAGGAGGAGCGACGACACCTGTAATGAAAAGGAAAGGGCCGTTTTTATATTTATTTCAAAGTGTTTCATGCCTAAATAAAGCGAAAGCACAGAACTGACTCACATTTAAGAGCAAGGGGCGGCCCCTGGTGGTTCGGCGGTATGGGTTGCGTATAGGGATGATCGGCTCTTTAGTGTTTATCGCCACCTTTCAGAGAAAGACTGAAAATACGGGAGAAATACGGTAAAACACCTTTACGGGATGATAGCGGGATAGAACTGTAAAATACGGGAGAATCCTGGGAAAAACGGGAGGGTTGACAGCTGTAGAGCCATGCGAGAGCGCCATCTGGTTAAAAACGAGCCTCTTAAAATGTACTTGTTTACCTAATTTTCAGATGTCATGGTGAAGGAGGAAAGTGAAGGACTGAGTGAAGATGAGGAGAAACATCATGTCAGAAGGGAAGAAAACACTCAATCAGACTCTGGACATGGTAGTTTATTTAAAAGAACAGACGTGAAAGGTTTCACCTGCACTCAGTGTGGGAAGAGTTTCAAGAACAAACACATTCTGAAGCGTCATGTGATGATCCACACTGGAGAGAAACCTTACAAGTGTTCACACTGCGAGAAGAGATTCAATGATTCAGGAAACCTGAAAACACACGAGAGGGTTCACACTGGAGAGAGACCGTATCACTGCACTGAGTGTGGGAAGAGCTTCACACAATCGTCGTCTCTACAAACGCACAGAAAACACAATCACAGTAAGTAGATCGTCTAAAGATTTGCTGCTTTGTTTGAGCTCTATCGAATGCTTTGCATCGAATAATTGTATCATTACATTGACGTGTCTCGACTGTGAATTGAAAAATAGTGCTTGTTGTTGTTTCCTTGTCACATTGCTCATGCAAGTATTTAATACCGTACTGTTGCTCTAAATGCTAGGGTTGAACGATTAATTAAAATTCAATAAGAAACGCAATGTGATATTAATATATAAACAGATTTATTCTACATTCAAGAGCAAATACTGTCATATTTGTGTGACATAATTATTAAACAAAAGTAGCAGTGCCCCAACCATCCACAGGTCACACCCGCCATAACCACACGTCATGATTTTGCCAAGTACGATGCGATCCTGGATTAGCATCTATGCTGATCCTGGAACATCATTTTTGTTCAAAGATGTAATCCACACCTGTCCCCTACCCCTAAACTCAAGCATAACTGTACATTTACTCCCAAAATCAGAATAATAGTTGGATAACAATCATGTAGAAGTGGATAAACCTAACCGCGAGCCTAAACTTAAGATGTATGGCGTCAACAAAACTAGTTTCCTCTTAGCATCGGCTAGTTATAGCATCTCTGATTGACTGTTGACTTGTTTACATGCACAGTGGTAACACTCAGATTCTGAGCTAGTATGTTTGCTCAATCTAAATGCTAATGACAGCTATAATTTTGTGATTCAAGTAAATTCATCTTTCGCAAATCATTTGGAAGATGATACAGAATGTCCAGAGGCCATCTTTGCAGAGGAGGATGCCCTGGAAGATGATAAATTTGATTAATGTTTGGATCGTTACGACTTTATGGAAAGTTCCACAATGGAAGTTACTGAAACGTTACAGACTTTGAATTCAAGCAGGTTGAGTAGTAAAATAGCTTGCTTCCCCATTTCACATATGTCTTAAAAGTGTTGAAACTCACCGGCACATCGCAGAACTGTTAAAACCAGTTCAATCAGGCCTGGAAACTGGGCCCACATTGTCTGTCATTTAGATCTAGCTCGAGGACTTATACCATCACCATAACAAGAGGACCCTGTTTTGTGCAGTGCTTTTGCGCAGATGTTCGAAAGACCCTTCGGCTAACTTCGTTAATGATTAAATCTAAACAAAGGGGTTTCACAGGAATTTTCAGCGAGTTTTGCATCACGAGACTTTTGAATGACTCCCTGGTCATGTGCTTGCCTTGAGGGCGTACTGCTTGCAGCCCATGTATAATTTCTAGAGACCGAGAGGCCAAAATCGCTCACTTCAGCAAAATCGCAAGTAACACGAATTAACTTGTCTCTAACTGATCTGGTGCTGGTTAATCTTAAGCAGTTAAAGATAAGCTCAATCTCTGCTCTTGTGGTTTCTCAGGTGTGATTGTAAGATCTAGTCAGAAGTACTAGAATTAGGCCCCGTTTACACTAGTGCGTTTTCGTTTTAAAACGCATAAGTTTTGCTACGGTTACGCCATCCGTCCACACTACACCGGAGTTTTCGAGGTGCGAAAACGGAGCGTTTTGAAAACGCTGGAGAGGCCGTTTCCATTCCAAAACGCTGCTGTTGCGTTTCAGTGTGGATGGAGGGAAAGGATTTCTTTGAAAACAGAGGCGTGGCTGCTGAGATCCGATACGTGATTGGGGCTTTGGGTCATTGCGTATCCTTTCCTTATTCGTCAAGCGCACGTGGCTATGACGTCACCGGCAGACGGCAGACCAGTCTTCACTGTAAACACTGTATTTTCGATAGCCATGGATGTTTTATATTCATTTGTTACTTTAAGTAACAACTCGACCTCGTCGTCTGTCCTCAAAAAGACCTCTCTTGCTTTCTTTCCCATCGCGTTCATCGTTCCACCAGTGTTTGTTGACTAACAATAACCAAACGCCGAGCGAGACACGTGCTTCCTGTTCATACTTGAAAGCGCATGCCCAGAGTGTGCCAATGGTGCGCGAATGGTCACGTGATATACGTTTCTGGTGGAGGGAGATCTTTTGAGATACGCTAGTGTGGACGCAGATCGTTTTCATGCTAAAACGCCGTTTTTAAACTAAAACGCACTAGTGTAAACGGGGCCTTAATCTGGGACTGTTGTTAACTCATTTTGCATCCTCTGAACCGCCTCTGTGTGTATTTGTGAATGTGTGTGTGCGTTTGTTTGTTGTTTGCTTATTACGTAGTTAGTTTCACATATCGTAGTGTAGCTCAATAAATCTTTGTTCTCCTTTTGTAAGAACTGTGTTCTCGTTCATGTGCTTATCAGTCTTTGCTTCGAGCTGTAGATTTTGTTATCTTGCTAAATGTTAACCCAATACTGTGTTATGTTATTATCGTTGGCCACGTAAATTATATAAACAAGATTGGTAAAATGAGATATCTTCTATTTGCTGGGCGAATGGTAGATAAAGTGTGACTCGTTTAATCTGATTCAATCTGACTCTATTGAGTCAAACAATGATTCGAATCTTCAAGATCCGATTCATTGAAATGAGCTAATAAATCCCTGATCGGTCTTTTTAATGTAGCTTGGACCCCAGAAGATATCATTTTTCTTTATTTTTCAGACCTGATGGTGAACGAGGAGGAAAGCGAAGAACGGAGTGAAGCCGGGAAGGTCAACTTTAGCGTTTATATAAAGGAGAAACCTTATTCGTGTTCTGTGTGCGGAAAGAGTTTTAAACATCAGTCGAGTTTAAGTCAGCATCAGATGATCCACACTGGAGAGAAACCTCACGCGTGTACTCAGTGTGGGAGGAGCTTCGGACAATTGTCAAACCTTATTCAACACATGCTGATCCACTCTGGAGAGAAGCCGCACAAATGCGATCAATGCGGCAAAACATTTTTCAGGCATTCACATCTGAAGAACCATCAAAGCGTTCATACAAAGGAGAAGCCTTACTCGTGTGCTTTATGTGGTAAGAGTTTCACACGGCAGTCGAGTTTAAGTCTACATGAGAAGATCCACGTTGGTGTGAAGGAGCATGTGTGCTTCGAGTGTGGGAAGACTTTTTTTCAAGCCGGATATTTGAAGCGCCACCAGAGGATTCACACTGGAGAGAAACCTTACACGTGTTCACACTGCGACAAGAGATTCGTTTGGTCAGAATGTCTGAAGATACACGAGAGGACTCACTGGATAGAAAACACACCAATGTGATCAATGCCGCAAAACTATTTCAGATCTGAAGATTCATCTTTGGGTCGCGACACACCAAGTTGGTTTGTTGTTTTCCCACACACTCATCGGCTCTTGTCGGGTTACCATCAGAGCTTATTAGTCAGATTCAGCATTTAGAATTGAAGGGAGCGATCTGATTGGTTATTCAGCAGTGAATCAGAGCATGAGTGCGACAAGGGTGAAGTGACATAGCAAAATACAATCCAAGCCAAGAACGAACACAGAGAGGCCGGCTGTAATTCCACTGCATCTCTCAAATATTAAAACTATATTAATTATTAGATTATGAGACATATGATTTTTTTTGTGTTAGCATCCACTTGGTTAGCATTGGTTTTCCCAGTCTACTTAGATTTGAGTCATTGCTCGCCATTTGGATTCATAAAGAAACCATCCATCTTACGTTGAGTAGTAAAGCCTAATGCTGTATTCACACCAGACGCGGCACGCGCGGCAAAATCGCGCGTAAATAGACGTGTGAACATTTGAGTTTACTCGCTTCATTTGCGCGTGCAAATCCGCTTCATTCGCACGTCAAATTGACTTGTGAACAGATGCGGATTCGCGTGATGGGCAGGGCTTTTGTCTATGGCTTGGTGACTGTAGCTTTATTGCTAAATGGCTAACAGGGGTTTTATAGAGAGAATAACTGTGTTAATGTGCTTTATGAACACTGAAAAACAGCGTCGATTCGTTTGGAGCTGTATCTGAGTCCACTAGATTACTTCAGAGGTGCACCGAGCTCTGTGAGCTCATAAACTCCTCCAGACACTGAACCTGCATGATGGAAGCTTTCAGCGGTGATTCTGACTGAGCCGAGCCCAGTTTGATGAACTGTTGTCAGCAGGAGAATTTTTCCCCGAGACACCAACAACAAGCGATACGTCATAATCACACCCCCACAAGAGCAAGCTCCTGATTGGTTAACGCGGCACCAAGGCCCGCTAAAGTTCAGATTTTCAAACTGGAGCGATGCGCGTCAAACGCGCAAAACGCTCAATTCGTGCTGCGTGTATCACGCCATCCGCGCAATTTGCGTCATGCGCGCCGCGCCATTTGCGAGTATCGCGCCGCAGGATGCCTATTCGCGCCTTTGCATTGACTTAACATGTAAATCACTCGCGCTTGACGCGTCTTCCGCGTCTGGTGTGAATGCACCATTAGATAGGACTTTAGGTGTGACATATCATAATTTCAATAAAGACGCCTTAAATTCACCCAACTTGCCCCCTACTTCATTGCTTGCTCAGTAGCGCCCCCTAATTTGGACTTCAAAGTCAATTTTTTTCTTAACAATTATTTTTTCGGAGTTTTCACCTTTATTAGACAGGACAGTAGAGAGAATTGACAGGAAAGCATGGGGAGCAGAGAGAGGGGAAGGATCGGAATTGAACTCGGGTTCGCCGCTAGAACCGGAGTGCATGTGTCAACGCACTAAACACTACACCACTGGCGCCGACTTTTCCTTAACATTTAGATTTTTTTCATTCATTTTTTTGGGAAGCCTTAGATTTCAGATATTCAAATAGTCATATCTCTTGGCACATCCTAAAAAAAACACCATACATCACTAGAAAAGCTTATTTATTGAGCTTTCAGTCTCCATCTTACGTTAAGTAGTAAAGTCTTATGCTGTGTTCACACCAGACGCGGCAAGCTCAAATAATTTGCGCAAACATTTAGAGTTTACTCGCTTCATTCGCGTGTCAAATTCATTTCACAACAGACGCGGATTTGTGTGATGGGCAGGGCTTCTGTCTGCCTGATGACATTTAGCTACATTGCTAAATGGCTAACATGGATTTTATTGAGAGAATAGCTCTATTTATGTGCTTTACGAAGGCTGATACTAGATCCGTGTTCACTAGATCCTTTCAGAGGTGCACCGAGCTCTATGAGTTCATAAACTTTCGCGTCTGGTGTGAACGCAGCATTAGATAGGTGTGGCTGTAACTGCCATGATTTAATTTATTCGCTTTGCTTGCTGTAATTGGAGTCACCACAGGAGGGCGATCTAGACCGATAGGATTTAAGTGAGACAAAGAAGAGTAAGAGCAATTCACGTTTGTTCACAAGCTAACAGGTACAGCTCGGAAGAATGTCTTGAGCTTTTTATCGCTAAGTATCCCTTCGGCAAGCAGAGCGAGGTATTTTTTGTTTATTGTTGGATTTATTTGGAAAATGTTAGATGTTTTGTGAATGTTGAGTTTATTTTTCTATGTTATTTGTTTGTTTTTCTCTGTAGTTTTACGGTGCTTTTGGTGATTTGGTGCTACACGGTACTATGATGTTATGTGCAAAGAAGTATGTGTCATGAGAACACCAACCCGATAAAGATGAGAATTGATGCTTGTATGTTACCAAGAACTGAGACAATGAAGATTTCTGTGACGAACTTTATTGCATCCAAGTAAACATTTAAAATGCACCCGTCAAAAACTCTATGCCTCCTTTATTGAAGCTGAAGGGCTGCTACAGTGGCATATCATATTTTCAATGAAGGCACCTTAAATTAATGAATTATGTGAAGTTTTGTGCAGAGTTCACCCAGCTTGCACCCTACACTATTGCTTGCTCAGTAGCGCCCCCTAATTTGTACTTTAAAAACATGTTTTCCTTAATTTTGATGAATTTATTATTATTATTTTTTTGGGAAGCCTCAGATTTCAGATATTTAAATAGTCATAACTATTGGCACATCCTAAAAATGATACATCACTAGAAAAGCTTAAGTCTTTGAGCTTTCAGATGTTACAAAAATCTCAATTTCCAAAAAATTGTACACTTACAACTGATGTTGTGGTTCAGGGTCAGGCTGTCAGCTGAGGAGAGCGCTCTGATTGGTTTATCAGCAGTGAATCAGAGTGTGTGTCGCGGTGAAGTGACGTAGCAAGTAAACAATTCAAATCAAGAAGGAACACAAAGTAATTTCACTGCACTTCTCAAATATTTGCAAATGATACAGATTATTAGACATATAATTTGTGTTTTAGCATCCACTTGGCTAGCATCAGTTTTCGTTATGAACGACTCGTTCACTTAGCCGACAATAATACAAGTTTCTAGCACCGCAGCATCTTGTTATCATTTCATTTACATTGTTTGCTTATTTTATTCAACAAAACTACAGTAGCATAAGCCTAGTATTTAGTGCGAGTTGGTGCTACTTTGCCTTATGGTCCGGGCAGTGAGGGACTGTATCATTGTCAATACTTGTTGAGTACTAAAGTTCATAACATACAAAAACGCAAAAAAACTCAATCTTACTTATGAAATGTTCTGCCTTTGCTTTCTTTTCTTTTTTTTTTTGCTCGTTACTACACCCATACGCAGCGCTAAAGTCCAGCATCTTCACATTGGCTTTAGCCTTGACTAATGCAGCTGAATGACATTTGTCCTGGGAGCACTGTACAAATGTGGTAGTGGTATTGACGCATACTCAGGGTCCGTATGCGGTATCTAGTGTATATCTCATACCTGTCAACTCTCCCGTTTTTTCTAGGATTCTCCTGTATTTTACAGTTCTATCCCGCTACCATCCCGTAAAGGTATTTCTCCCGTATTTTCAGTCTTTCTCTGAAGGGTGGCGATAAACATTAAAGAGCCGATCCTCCCTTTACGCAACCCATACCGCCGCACCACCAGGGGCCACCCCTCGCTCTTAAAAGCGAGTCAGTTCTGTGCTGTCATTTTATTTAGGCATGAAACACAAAGAAGGGGGACCGGAGGGTGTGCTCCAACTATAGGGGGATCACACTCCTCAGCCTCCCGGGGAAAGTCTATGCCAGGGTACTGGAGAGGAGGATCCGTCCGATGGTTGAACCTAGGATTCAGGAGGAACAATGCGGTTTTCGTCCGGGCCGTGGTACACTGGACCAGCTCTATACCCTCACCAGGGTGTTCGAGGGTTCGTGGGAGTATGCCCAACCAGTCCACATGTGTTTTGTGGACTTGGAGAAGGCATTCGACCGTGTCCCTCGTGGCATTCTGTGGAGGGTGCTCTGGGAGTATGGGGTCAGAGGCGCTCTGTTAAGGGCCGTCTCGTCCCTGTATGAACAAAGTAGGAGTCTGGTTCGCATTGCCGGCAATAAGTCAGACTTGTTTCCAGTGCATGTTGGACTCCGGCAGGGCTGCCCCTTGTCACCAATTCTGTTCATAATTTTTATGGACAGAATTTCAAGGCGCAGCCTTGGGCTGGAGGGGGTCCGGTTCGGGGACCACAGGATTTCATCTCTGTTATTCGCAGACGATGTTGTTCTGTTGGCTTCATCGAACATGGACCTTCAGCATGCACTGGGGCGGTTTGCTGCCGAGTGTGACGCGGCTGGGATGAGAATCAGCACCTCCAAGTCCGAGGCCATGGTGCTCCACCGGAAAAAGGTGGCCTGCCATCTCCAGGTTGGAGGAAAGTCCTTACCCCAGGTGGAGGAGTTCAAGTATCTTGGGGTTTTGTTCACGAGTGAGGGAAGGATGGAACGTGAGATTGACAGGCGGATTGGTGCAGCGGCAGCAGTAATGCGGTCGATGTACCGGTCTGTTGTGGTAAAGAGGGAGCTGAGCCGAAAGGCAAAGCTTTCGATTTACCAGTCAATCTACGTTCCTACTCTCACCTATGGTCATGAGCTCTGGGTCATGACCGAAAGAACAAGATCTCGGATACAAGCGGCCGAAATGAGTTTCCTTCGCAGGGTGGCAGGGCGTACCCTTAGGGATAGGGTGAGGAGCTCTGTCACCCGGGAGGAGCTCGGAGTAGAGCCGCTGCTCCTCCACATCGAGAGAAGTCAGCTGAGGTGGCTCGGGCATCTGTTTCGGATGCCTCCTGGACGCCTACCTAGGGAGGTGTTCCAGGCATGTCCCACCGGGAGGAGGCCTCGGGGAAGACCCAGGACACGCTGGAGGGACTATGTCTCTCGGCTGGCCTGGGAACGCCTCGGGATCCCCCCGGAGGAGCTGGAGGAAGTGTCAGGGGAGAGGGAAGTCTGGGGTTCTCTCCTAAGACTGCTGCCCCCGCGACCCGGCCCCGGAAAAGCGGAAGAAAATGAATGAATGAAGGAATGAAACACTTTGAAATAAATATAAAAATGGCGGGATTCCCTTTCCTTTTCATTACAGGTGTCGTCGCTCCTCCTATGTAATCCTCAAAACAGTCATAAAGCGGTGCGTGACTGTCAGACGCGCTCCATAGTGATAAACAGACGCTGTTTCCCAAACGCATTCTGTACACGTGAGTTGGAGCGGAGCAATTTGGGTGCGTGTTTGAACAGGCATACACATAATTAACAATAATAACATCTAAAGATGTCGATCTTGGTGTTTTTTTTCCCCAAAAACAACTAATATTGTCCTAAATGAGCGTAAAAAGTTAGGAAAGCAGTCAAATGCTTTCATTATAACGTTATAATAATGTTTTTTCTTAAAGTGACACCTCTGTTATTTAATGTAATCAAACAAAAATCGAAATAAATGAGATTCAATTGTTGCTCCTTAATCAGAATGTGTAAGGTACACAGTGAAGAAAGGGTTAATGAAATTTCATAGTTCTATTTCTTTATTAATGTTAATTATCTATTACTATGTTAATTATCTATTACTAACCTATTTTTTGGGGGGGTCCCTTATTTTCACATCCCAATGTTGACAGGTATGGTATAATCTATGGGTTTGACCCAGTATGTTCCACAAATTAAAAAAAAACCTGGTTCTATTGGTGTTATTTCTAAAACTGTATACATACTACATGATATAATACAATTTTATTAATTAAATGTTTTTAATGTAAGTTAAACCCTTGTTTACTAATGACAGTTGTTACCTCAGGAAAACATCATTCTCTGGTTATATCAGTCAACCGTGAATGATTACGTTTGATTTTTAACTTTTTGCAACTTTTAAAGTGGCTGATAAACTGTTTTTCCATCTCACACGTGATTGAGTAAAGTCGGCTTGTCAAAAGAATTGGCGCGTTTTTGACGGTCCTCTGTTCCCGCCTCGTCGTGATGACGTCAGCACTGACGCGTTCATCCAGCGTCGAGTCTTCAGAGCTGAGGTGAGTCGTTCACGCTTTTTCTCGTGTTTACACAACAATAAAACACACTTTACAGTTTATTAAAGCGACAATCTGCGACTAGTTTCTGCATTGAGTTCACCTCTATCTGTGTGTCTGCTGACCAAAACACTACAGCAGGCGGAGAGGAGCTCTGAGAGGACAATATGAGTGAAGTGTTTGATTCTTTTGTTCGTTTTTTAACTTTTGGTGTAATAACATCAGAATATATAATGTTAAATGACACAAAAACGTAAACTTTGATACTGATAATGTTAAATTATCGCTTTGTACTGCTACAATCCTCTGTTTCATGTCAATAGTTTATAATGTCTTCCAATCCACACATTAATTGTATTACTTTCAACGGTCTTATGATATATAACCGTCGTAATATAATTATTTCATCAATCAGTGTAAATTAAGGATTTTTTTCTGTATCTTATTTTGCAGCTCGTCCTCCTTCAGTTCAGCTGTAAATACTGGAATATTTCCATCAGTCTATGAGTGAAGACGAGCATCAGACCATCAGGAAGAAGAGAAATCTGCAAAGACAGAGTTTATTGAAGGACAGTGAGAAGATGAGTGATCCAGAACCCTGCAGAATTAAACAGGAAGAGACTGAAGAACTAATAGGTTTGTGTTTATTCATCACTCTTCTATAATAATGGCAATGAACAATCACGTGCGTAAAATAATGAAATTTGCCCTGCGCACTCGCGGTTTTTAAAGAAACGTTTTGGTGCGTTAATCTAGTCCAGGGATCACCAAACTTGTTCCTGGAGGTCCGGTGTCCTGCAGATTTTAGCTCCAACCCTAATCAAACACCCCTGAACAAGCTAATCAAGCTCTCTCTAGGTATACTTGCAACATCCATGCAGGTGGTTTGAGACAAGTTGGAGCTAAAACCTGCAGGGACACCGGACCTCCAGGACCAAGATTGGTGATCCCTGATCTAGTCAATACTTTCGTTCAAAGAGGTAATGATTCGCACTCATCAAGTAATTGCTTTGTGTTTTTTTTATTTATTTTTATTTTTTACAATCTTTGGGTGACTCAAAACACAAACGTTTCAGCACAATGCCTTCCTCAGTGTGTAACACAAGCCTCTCCCTCCACCGTTTCTGTCCCACAGTCAATCACATTGCGTCATTAGATGACCGCTTCATAATTAGACAAACAATCTCATTTTCGTTTCATCAGTCTATGATTAACCACCATATTCAAAACACTACTCCACAGCGAAACAACATATTAATTATCATCAATTTACCAAAAGCACATCAATACAGTGTAAATCCGACAACCCATAACATTAAAAAATACATTTGACAGTCATTCAATGATTTAAGACAATCTTACCTTTACTTCAACACACATAACCAACCACACAAGAAATATTTACCGTCACCTTTAAAAAACATTGTTTTACGGAGAAATAGCATATTTACATCAATACAATGAATGTTGTGTACAATGACAGTACACAACATAAAAAAATACATTTGTTATATTGTGTTAATTGTATCTAGATGGCTGCTTGATGATTATCAACAACAGTCTCTTTTTCATTTCAATAATCATAATTAACCATACAAAAAATACCCTTACCTTCAAAAATATTGTTTTATAGGGAAATGGCAGGCGCCACGGTGGCCTAGTGGTTAGCACGTTCGCCTCACAGCAAGAAGGTCGCTGGTTCGATCTGGGCCAGTTGGCATTTCTGTGTGGAGTTTGCATGTTCTCCCCGTGGTTGCGTGGGTTTCCTCCGGGTGCTCCGGTTTCCCCCACAGTCCAAAGACATGCGGTACAGGTGAATTGGGTAAGCTAAATTGTCCGTAGTGTATGTGTGTGAATGACAATGTATGGATGTGTTTCCCAGAGATGGGTTGCGGCTGGAAGGGCATCCGCTGCGTAAAACAAATGCTGGATAAGTTGGTGGTTCATTCCGCTGTGGCGACCCCGGATTAATAAAGGGACTAAGCTGAAAAGAAAATGAATGAATGAATGAATAGGGAAATGGCATACCTATTATCATCAATCCCTTATTCATCTCTATGTCAATACCGTGTAATTTCGACAAGTCAAAAATATAAAAAAAATCAATTTTCATATTATTTGTGTCCCTACAACTTCAATATCAATAATTCCTAATATTATAGCTAGACAACAAACTGTTAGAGAAACACAGAAAGGTCTAACTCCTCATTCATTCCTCTTGGTGTAAGTGGTTTTAATTTATGAATCCAGAACGCTTCTCTTTGTAACCATCTTTTATTTAAATTGCCTCCTCTAAGTGACTCAAACACTTCTTCAATTCCTATGCATTCTAGTTGTTTAAGAACTAGTGTAGAACGATCACAAATGCAGATCTTCGGATGTGCTCAATTCAAAAGCAGACCTTTAAAACTCTTGCCACATAAAGAACATGTCCTTCTATGTTGCTAGTTCAGAGTGCGTGCTATTGCTGTTTCATCTAATAACTGATGTAACTTCACTGAATACTTCTCATCTTTTCCAGTTGCCAAATACTAATGCGGCATTGATGATGATGCATTGAAAATCATGCCGTCTAGACTCGGCAGATGTGTTCACACTGCAAGACTATCTGGGGTAGCGCTTCATCGCTGCTTTGTTTACACCGTAGGATGAATCGGCGACGGGGTTTCACACTGCATGACAATAGGAAAAATGGACAACAACTTAATCTCGTTCTGCAAACACAACCAAACACTCGTGACGAGTAACATGGAAACAAGGTCAAGCAGTAGATCAGTTGTCGTTTACATCATGAGAAAGAAGCCCTTCAAGAATTCACACTTAGCTCATGAATTATACATAGCTTGTTTGGCATGCTCTCCCGGGAGAGAGCCCTGAACTCGAGGTATCCTCGGGCCCAGGGCTCACCCCTTTCGCAGGGGGGAAATTGAGCTCAGGTCGATCTCAAACTCCCCCGCTGCTGAGGCTAAGGGGAACTTCGTGAAAGTAAGACATTAGAAAGGAGTTTTAAGCTTATTTTGTTTATTATCAGTGTTGGGTAAGTTACTTTAAAAAAGTAATTAATTACTGATTACTTAATCAATATTGTATTTAAAATACTTTTCTAATTACTGTGTCTGAAAAGTAACTTAATTACTCATTAAGTAACTTAACTAAATACTTCTTGAAATCCCTTTAAACCTTAAGTGGACAAATAATAAATATTTAACTCTGTAAATAATAAATACTTAGATAAAACATATGAGTCAAACATGAAATAGTTTAGCCTTTTAGTTTTAGTTTTGAATCATCTTTATTATATTATATTTAAAAAAAATCTATAATAATTACATGCATAATAATGTTTAGTATGCAATGTAACCTTCTTAAATATTATTCTGCATATCTGTCGATCAGGCAGGATCAGGCAATCTTTACAAAAACAGCATTATTTTTGGCGGTATTAGAATGAAAGCCTGTGCAGTTTGATCGGAAGTGGACAAAAGGCTTCAGATTTATACGGCATGTTTTTGAACTGGATTGTCTCTCTTGTTTACCTGTGATCCGATCGAGCAAAAGGTGTCTTATTACTCTGTAAACAGAGCAGCATCAGTCATGTTAAACTCGCCGACTCCCTCTGTCACATCTGCGTAGTCATCCTAGCCTTTCTCATAGTAATCTTCATAGCCCATGTAAGGTGCGCGATAGCCTTGAAAAAGCCGCGCGATACAGCACGCAGGCGCGCAATGAGGAAAAATAGATTAATACTGTAATGTTCTTGTCTGGGAATATTTTCATTTAGTAAAACAGCCACTCGCTTCAGCTGAGTCCGACATCTTCCGCTTTATGACTAGCAGCAAACTGGCGCGCGGCGCTATCACATGCATCTGCACTACGATGATTTTAAAGCGCCAGAGTTTACTTTTACCTTTAGAAAATTAATTAACAAAATTGTGAAAGATTATTCAGTGAGTTACTTAGTAACGCGTTACACCCAACACTGTTTATAATCTAGAGCATATTTGGACGGTGGGAGGAAACTGAGGGAAACCCACACGGACACGGGGAGAACATACAAACTCCGCACAGAAATGCCAGATGGCCCAGCGAGGACCCAACGCTATTGGTATTCTTGCTGTGACGCAACAGTCCTAATCACTGGGCCACTGTGCCGCCCATTCTGGATAAAGGGGGGAGGAGGGGGGTTTCTTCCAGACAAACATAGTTGTAGAAAGGAAATGAGGATTTATATAGTGACCTGAGATCCTTTGATTGGAGGATCATGATTAGCTAATGTGGTCAATCATGAGCACGTGCTCTTCTCGAAATTAGTCTAATATTAAACTTCATTGAGTGGGGTAGAACCATAGACTGTAAAAAATATGGACTTAGTATCCGTGACGTCACCCATAGGTTTCTGATGAACCCAAAAGAAGCCACTAGTAGGTGTGGCCAACCGTCGCCATTTTGTTCGCGCGTCATCGCACCAACCGAGGCATACCAAACAAGGGCAAAGAGGCATTAAGCATGCTGGCATTAAGCTAAGAGCTTTCTTGTGGGAGAAACACATAATATTTTATTACCTGCGACTCGTTTGTGTTCTGACCACACGTGCTTGGTTGTACACTATATCAATAAAGTGTTTAGTCTGTTGAAAACACTGTTGTAATACATCAAGCCACTTAACATCGTTCTTAAGACGTTTTTCAACAGGAAGAAAGTGCGGATTACATCCAAATACTTCAGATATAGTCTGTGTTAGTAAATGCAGGGCTATTTAGGAAATCCAGGCAGAACACTGTATGACAACGCTTCAGATGACGATTTTATAGCCTACAGCTGATCAATCTGTCAGATTCTGGAGTGCATTAGAGTTCTGAAGAACATTATAAATCATAAATTATCCTAAATCAAGCAATTACATTTATAGATGTGGTATAAGTATATAATTTCACTCACCAGGGAAACGGAGGCCACGTGAATGGTTTGTAAGCACAATTAAGTGCACACAGCATGCCATATCATCTGATAATTGCAGGAAATAATTCCAAAAGGCGACTGACTGTGTAAAGCCACATAAAACAACACAGAAATACGATGAATCAGGCGGAATCAGCTGAGGTGACGTGACGGCGACCAGCGGGACTAGCTGTCATTCAAGTGGCCACGCCCTTAATTATGCAAACTTAATTTAGCTTAATATAAAGGAAACAGATGAGTTATAAAAAAATTCACCCCCCTCACAGTTGTCATGAAGGGTAATATCAGCTATATGAACCAAAATCGCTCTTTGTACCAGGCTGTAAACACCTTTTTTTCTGCTGTAAAGTTGGCCATTTCGCCAGTGGGCTCATTGGAGATTTGCTCTATTATGGAGCCAGGACAGCCAGGACTAGCGGAATTTTCGATGAATTGCAAGTTTTAGTTACTTCCGTATTGGCTTCCCGAGGGAGAGCGGGAGGTTGCCGCTTGGGTAGAACATGTGCTTATTTTGCTCACCTGGCTTTGAAGGGAATTAGCAGTTTCTCCTCAACATTTTCTTGTTTCACCCGGTTGTGGTATTGATCAGACGACAGGTCAAACAGACACGGGGGCTCCTGCCAAATTTACACTGGTTTTTCCTCCTTTTCTTGAGTCCAAATAAACTAAAAATGAGCTTTTAACTTCTCCTCAACCTCCCGCTGGCCTGCAGGTACCCACACTAGTGAATGCTGCTCTCTGATTGGCTGTAGGCGATCGCTGATGTTATTTTCAGTCATAACACATTTCACACGGCATGATTTGAATCTCCGACAGCTCCAGATATTCAGCACGCCAAATATCTCCCGGGCATCGGCGACTCTTCGGCGATTCTCTCAGATCGCGTCTTTGACAGTTCATATTGTGTGATTGTCACTCACATGAACGAGCACTGATTCGCCTGTGATTTCAGGCATTTGTCAGCGATTTCTCAAAACCTGTCGACGAGTCAAAATCGGGGCTAAAATCATGCAGTCTGAAGTCAGCATAAGGTTAATTATTTGATAACCTACATTAGCATCTTAAAGAAAATCTGTTACAACCTCCTGGCTCAAGAAGAAAGTAACAAAACCAAAATAAAGTCCAAACCAAAAAATCAAATCAACCTAAATATATTTAATCAAAATTAAGTGGAATGATACATAAATATAAAGTAAATGAAACAAAAAAAACCTCCAAAGCCGAAGAGGGAAGGATGAACGCCCGCAGTCCTGTTCTCTTTTCCAAAACGCACATTACAGGTAACACTCCGCACCTGGTCCAAACGTAATCACATCAAAACCCTGCACCTGTCCAACACTCCAGAGAAATGCCAAAATCACGGAACACCTCCATCTAGTGGACACTGATTAGTCACTACGACCGTCACAGAATCTAATGTGTTCATGTTGAGCGACGTTTGTATAGACAGATTACTAGCAATAATAACGTGTTCATGTGGCATACCGTTATTTGTAAAGACTGAAAAAACGAGAGAATAACATGTTCAGGGTGTCACTGTGGCGCATTGGGTAGCACAATCGCCTCACAGCAAGAAGGTCGTTGGTTCGAGCCTCGGCTTGGTCAGTTTGCATGTTCTTCCTGTGTTCATGTGGGTTTCCTCCACAAGTCCAAAGGCATACGGTATAGGTAAATTTTATGAGTGTAATTGAGTGTGAATGGATGTTTCCCAGTGATGGGTTGCAGCTAGAAAGGCATCTGCTGTGTAAAACATGTGCTGGATAAGTTGGTAGTTCATTCCGCTGTGGCGACCCCGGATTAATAAAGGGACTAAGCTGAAAAGATAATAAATGAATGAATGAATAACTTTCATACAGTGAGTTTGCATATATAGAGATTGTAATGCTGCTTTCTTAAAGCAGTTCAGATGCTGCTTTCCAGACTGTTCAGAATTGGGAGTTCTCCTAATTGCTGGTTATCACTGTAATGTAAAAAAGTCGCACGTCCAACCTGTGAACTTAAGGCAGAAATCAAAAAACCCAGACTTTAACGAGACACACTATTTGACATCACAGATGGTGGCAATTATGCTAAACGCTGAACTATTTGTGCAGAATATATATTATATTATTCATTCATTCATTTTCTTTTCAGCTTAGTCCCTTTATTAATCTGGGGTCGCCACAGCGGAATGAACCGCCAACTTATCCAGCATTTGTTTTAGGCAGCGGATGCCCTTCCAGCTGCAACTCATCTCTGGGAAACATCCATACATTTTCATTCACACACATACACTACGGACAATTTAGCTTACCCAATTCACCTGTACCGCATGTCTTTGGACTGTGAAACCAGAGCACCCGGAGGAAACCCACACCAACACGGGGAGAACATGCAAACTCCACACAGAAATACCAACTGACCCAGTCAAGGCTCGAACCAGCGACCTTCTTGCTGTGAGGCCACAGAACTACCTACTGCGCCACCGTGTCGCCCCTATATTATATTATATTATATTATATTATATTTACTACTAGGTGAAAGTGAGTTCCTATCAGTGGGAACTCTACTAATAAAGGCCGTTTTTGAGATTATTTTAGCTTGAAAGTAAAATATACAATGTTCCTTTTGTTTATCATCAGCTGTATTCAAAGGACAGCTAGCATTTTTTTATTATTATTTAGATTTTAGACTATAATTGGCACAATAATATGAAATGTTATGAAACATTCACATGCAAGTGCTCTGCTCTGGTCGATCCAGCAAGCCATTGAAATGAATGGGTTTCATAGTGCAGCACTTTCTGCTTCTGGTGTGAAAGCAGCTAATTATCCGTGAATGATGTGAGTGGAACCACTTAGAAACTGCAGCAAGGTTTTATTTATATTATAGATACAAATCTTTTACCTATAAATACATGTTAAAGTTCGCACAGATCTATTTTTAGTTGGATGTGTAAGTGAAATGCTCACATCTGCTGTTAATAAACTGTTAAAACCTAGCCTCTTAAAATTAACTTGCTTACCTATTTTTCAGATGTGAAGGAGGAGAGTGAGGAACTGAGTGAAGATGAGGAGAAACATCATGTCAAACGTGAAGAAGAAACTCAATCAGAGACTGAAGATGGTATTTCAGTGGAACGAACAGCTGTAAAGGGTTTGACCTGCACTCAGTGTGGAAAGAGTTACAAGAGCAAAGTCACTCTCAGTCGTCACATGAAGATCCACACTGGAGAGAAACCTCACCAGTGTTCACACTGCGACAAGAGATTCATCCATTCGGGACAGCTGAAAATACATGTGAGGACTCACACCGGAGAGAGACCGTATCACTGCACTGATTGTGGGAAGAGTTTCACACAGTTATCGTCTCTACAAACACACACAAAGCACATTCACAGTAAGTAGATCATCTAAATATCCTGCCTTTGTTTTTTAAAATGGTTGTATTATGTTAGTGGATCATTTATCCAATTCCATGCATGTACAATAAAAAAAGTCAGGAGAGGGTTTTCTTCAATGTCAAAATTATTAATAATTTATTGTATACAAATGAATAATTCGATTCACAGAATTCTGTTATCCTCAATGCAATACAAGAGTTACATTCAGGAGGTGCGCAACAATTTTCATTTCCTGACTCCAACTTTAATAGGCATGTGATATTAGCAGGTGGAGTTTAGTGAAATTCGTCACTTGTCTATCATTCTCCAGTCCTCCGGCAGCTGCACCCAAACATACTTCCTCTTCTACAAATTCTCTGCACAACATTAAAAGCATAGGACTTCTCAACTGCAATTATTCTGTGCTCCGTTTCAACCCGTCACAGGAAGTTTAGCTGCAGAGCTCAAGTTAATTTTAGGCATTTCTATCAGCTTCATCTACTTCTGCAAAAATGCTTCATTGGTATGCAGGGCATATCACACTCAAGAGAAGAAGTTCAGTTAATGTTTCACTTTTTAACAATACAAATATTGTTCAATGAAAAGAAAAAGAGACACAAATTGATAATTAAAAAATATATATGTTCTGTTTTCCTAACAATTATTTAGGACAATTGTGGAGTTGATAAAACATACTTAAAGGTTTCATGTTGTCTTTTGTCTTGCCAGTGTTACAAGTTATTATATATATATATATATATATATATATATATATATATATATATATATATAAATATAAAAGTCACAAATATTAAAGTCTCTTTTTTGCTGAATGGTTCAGTATGGTTTGGTCTAGGGTTGGGTAGATAGACAATGCTATCATGGTGCTGAGTCAGTATCGCCGATCCTCTGCCCCCCGCACGTGAAAAATACACACTTAGGCCTCATTTACATTAAAACATCTTAGTTTTACAATGGCATTTTAGAACGAAAATGATCCATATCCACACTGGTGTTTCATCTAGCATTTCTAAACAACCCTCCGTCCGCTGAAAACGCACATCACGTGAGAGCACACACACACTGTCATGCACTCGTCTGAGCTCCAGAGAGCAGTGCATGTCGGACAGTTTGTCAAGGATGTACCGCTGGATCGTGTCTCACTATAGTGTGGGAATATAAATTAGAGATAATCTATATATAACTGAAAAGTTATATTCTTTGTTTTTTTTAATTAGCTAAGTTGAGTCAAAACTCCAGCTAGGGTGTGACAGACCTTAAAGTCTCTTGGTTTCCTGAGCACTGATTGTGTCAAAGTGATGGAAATGCTTAAAGCATTGTCTCCTGGACTGATCATTTAAAGCATGCGTTCTAATAGGATGAAAACAGCTGCTGTGAGGCGTTATCCCCTTGTTGTCAGACGCATCTTGTGCTGTTTACTTCAAATGAAGCCTCGTCATTACTTAAGTTAAAAATGTATCTTTCTTTCAAATATATAATCAACCCAAAATAATGTAATTCACCAAAATCTTTGACACACACACACACACACACGTAGCCTGTACTGTCCCTCTTACATAAACGGCTCCCGATTAGAATCAACATGCAGATCAGCCAGCAGAGCATTAGTAACGCACTTTTATTGGTCATTTTTGCAAATTGCATGACTTGCATACCTGCTAAGCTTCAAGCTAGTAATCTGGTTTGCTCGATAATGCAGTGAAGTATTGCGTGTATGTTTGTGTGCGTGTGCATTGAGGAGCCGCTGAGCTAACAGCTGACAGGCAGTGAACACACACACACACACTGTTTTTCTGACGGCAGACACGTGAACTAGGAGAGCGCTATTCTCTCGTGCTTGAACCACATCTGACAGTTTATAACAGCTTTAACACACACCTTTCATAGCTGTGTCACAAAAACACTCCGTAACCCACTCAAAACGCTATTGACACCCATTTTTGGATCGCAAATTACCTATTGTAAACACTGCAAGTGAAAGTTCTAAACATTCTAGCGGAAGACGCTGCTCGCTATGGCGCCCTCCATGCAGCAGCCAAGAAAAACCTCTATAATGCATAATCATAACTGATGTACAGCAGTCCCACAACATTCTGTCACTCGATGACACTCGAATACCCTGTCAGAAGAGTCTAGTGGCTGGGAATGAGCTTTTACAGTGTCTGCTATAATGTTAATGTAGTTTTCATGTGTTTACATAGATGAATATGGCCACTGTGTAAATGCGCAGCATAGTTACGATCTTATCGCCGCATTATATCATTATGATAACATGATATACGCCTTCAGTGATTTCCTGAAGATAAACACCAAACAATAACACAACTTGAACAACTACACCAGTCGTGATTGTCAATCTCATATGAAGCAAGAGATCGCGAATATATATGATGACGTGTGCTGGTGTTTTAGTGCTGTCCCATTTCTTAGGGGTAAATTTTGAAGCACTTCCCCTTCACACTCTGTTTCAAGGGCCAAGGGGAATTTGTAATGCCAGGTATGTTCACACATATGAGGAATTTGTTTTGGTGACAGAGCTTCTACAGTGCAACAGAATTACAGAGACAGGACAGAAAACAGATAATAAATATATTTAAAAATAGAAGTAAGTGTTAAATGCAAATATACAAATTGACAAGTGTATGTACAGGTGTATTTTTATATACAACGTTATATGTGCAGCTGTTATGTGCAAACTGGCATGTAAAGTGTGTTGTTAAATAAGTGTACGTGTGTGTAAAAGTGTATAGCGAGTAGTGATGTTGGTTCCACGATTATTATCATCAAGTGTTCATGAGATGGATTGCCTGAGGGAAGAAACTGTTTCTGTGTCGGGCTGTTCTGGTGCGCAGTGCTCTGTAGCGTCGCCCAGAAGGTAACAGTTTAAAGAGGCAGTGTGCTGGGTGTGAGAGGTCCAGAGTGATTCTGGCAGCCCTTCTGCTCGCTCTGGATAAGTACAGTTCTTGGAGAGTAGGGAGGGTTGTACCAATGATTCGCTCAGCAGTCCCAACTATTCGACGTAGTCTTCTGAGGTCAGATTTGGTAGCTGAGCTAAACCAGACAGTTACTGAAGTGCGGATGACTGATTCAGTGATGGAGGTGTAGAACTGGGTCAGCAGCTCCTTTGGGAGGTTGAACTTCCTCAGCTGACGAAGAAAGTACAGCCTTTTTTGACAATGGAGTCAATGTGAGTGTCCCACTTCAGGTCCTGAGATATATCAATATCGTCATTGATTAATCATTTGCATCCTTCATATTACTCGCATAAAATCTATTTTTCCTCTTTACTTGATTTTCAGATCCGATGGTGGAGGAAGAGAGTGAAGAACTGAGTGAAGCTGAGAAGATCCACCGTAGCGTCCATAAAAAGGAGAAACCGTGTTCGTGTTTAGTGTGTGGAAAGCGTTTTAAACATGAGTCAGGTTTAAGACTGCACCAGAGGATTCACACTGGAGAGAAGTTATTCATTTGTGTTGAATGCGGGAGGAGTTTCACCCAATCATCAAATTTGAATCAACACATGCTGATCCACACCGGAGAGAAACCACACACGTGTGATCAATGCGGCAAAACATTTGCAAAGGCTTCAGAGCTGAAGGAGCATCTTAGAGTTCACACAAAGGAGAAGCCTTATTCGTGTCCAGAGTGTGGAAAGAGTTTTAGATATCAGTCCAATTTCAAAGACCATCAGAAGATCCACGTTGGCGCGAGAGAGTATGTGTGCTTTGAGTGTGGAAAGAGTTTTATTAGAGACGGACACTTGAAACAGCACCAGAGGATCCACACTGGAGAGAAACCATATCATTGTTCGCACTGTGGCAAGGGATTCGGTTGGTCACAATCCCTGATAACACATGAGAGAACTCACACCGGAGAGAAACCGTACACATGTTCTCAGTGTGGGAAGAGTTTTGGACAATTATCACACTTTCATCAACACATGAGGATCCACACTGGAGAGAAACCACACAAGTGTGATCAATGCGGCAAAACATTCTTGAGGGCTTCAGAGCTGAAGATCCATCTTAGAGTTCACACAAAGAAGAAGCCTTATGCATTAGCCCCATCAGAAACTTGCTCAGTCCCTCCAAGGATTTCTTAATGATTTTCCTCATTTAAATCATGACATTTTGTATCTCATCCAAAAAACGATCAGTTGTGTAAGAAATTAGTCTGCCTCGACCCAACTTTTACTTTACTTCACAAGTGTTTCATGCTCCTTTCCTAACAAAGAGCTTAATTTTCACAGAGAGGAGAGTTCCTCAAGTACAGTATTTAAGCATTTCAATTATGCTTTTGGAATGATAATTCACTTCTTGTAGTATCGGAGCCATCTGCTGACCAAAAGGATTTCTGTTTAACTTCATTTATCATAACAGTTGGTATTCTCACCTGAAAGCAGTGGTGGAAAGAGTACTGAAAAATCATACTCAAGTAAAAGTACCATTATTTGCCCAAAAATATAGTGCAAGTAGAGTAAAAGTATCTGTAGTAAATATTACTCAAAGTATGAGTAAAGAGTAGACCTTTTATAAGTACTCAAGAGTAGTGAGTAGCGAGTGTAACAATGTGAAAAGTTGATGCGTTTACAGAATGTTACGTTTACACATCCCTGCACAAACAACATGTAGTGTATTTCGGGATCTTCCTATTTTCGTTCGTTCCTTCCAACCTTCCTTCAATTATTTGTTTGTTCTCTCCTTCCTTCATTCACTAGTTTGTTCCCTCCATCCTTCATTCACTTGTTTGTTCATATTTTTGTTTCTTCCTACACTAGGTCCTTTTGTTCATTCATTAATTTGTTCCTTCTTTCCTTCCTTCCTTGTGCTGCATTCACACCAGACGCGGCACGCGCGGCAAAATCGCACTATTCGCTCGTAAATAGACGCGTGAACATTTGAGTTTACTCGCTTCATTCGCGCGTCAAATCCGCTTTATTCGTGCGCCAAATTGACTTGAGAAAAGACGCGGATTCGCGTGATGAGCAGGGCTTCTGTCTATGGGTGACTGTAGCTTTATTGCTAAATGGCTAACAGGGGTTTTATAGAGAGAATAACTGTGTTAATATGAAGGGTAAAAAACAGCGTTGATTCGTTTGGAGCTGTATCTGAGTCTACTAGAATATTTTTTAGAGGTGCACCAGCTCTGTGAGCTCATAAACTCCTCCAGACACTAAACCTGGATGATGAAAGCTTACAGCGGTGCTTCTGACTGAACCAAACCCAGTTTGATGAACTGTTGTCTGTGTCGGCAGGAGAATTTTTGGGGGGTTTTTTGGCAGAAGAATTTTTCCCCCTAGACACCAACAACAGGCGCTACGTCATAATCACACCCCCACAAGAGCAAGCTCCTGATTGGTCAACGCGGCGCGAAAGTCTACTGAAGTTCAGATTTTTAAACTGAAGCGATTCGCGCAAATTGCTCGTTAAACGCGTCAAACGCACAAAACGCTCAATACGCGCGGCGCCGTTCGCACAATACGCGTCATTCGCGCCGCAGGATGCCTATTCGCGCCTTTGCATTGACTTAACATGTAAATCACTCGCGCTTGACGCGTCTTCCGCGTCTGGTGTGAATGCACCATTAGTTTTAGTCCTTCCTTGAATTCTTCCTTCATTCGTTTGATCCTTCCTTCTTTCCTCTCTTCATTTGTTCACTCATTCTTTCTTTCATATTTTTGTTCTTTCCTTCCTTAGTTTGTTCAGTCTTTCCTTAAATCCTTCCTTCATTTATTTGGTTCTTCGATCCTCCCTTCCATTGCTTGTTCGGTCCTTCCTTTATTTGGCCCTTCCTTCCACTCTTCATTCATTCCATTAAGTGATTGTTTAAGGCTGTTTGGTGATTTCAGTCATCATACAGTCCGGCATCCATCATTTTCAGTCACATGCAGTCTATAAACAGTCTCTGGATCATTGCGTGTGCAGATTTTGGACATCTTCTTGGACATTTTTAATGTTTCCCAAAGGTTTGCTGCGTTTATAAAGCGCCCATGTCTTGAGGTTGTTCAGTATGATGTGATTTACTTTCTATGTGTGATTTAATTGGACAGGAATCACAGGACTGATTTTTCTACTGTAGACAATGACCATAGACAAGACAGAAATACAGTAGTGACTGCAGGATGAAGGACAGTAGAGGAGTAAAAGTACCGATACTGCACTAAACATACTCAAGGGGAAGTAAAAGTCCACATTTATAAAACTACTCAGTAAATTACAATTCCTGAGAAAAACTACTCAATTACAGTAATTTGAGTATTTGTAATTAATTACTTTAAACCACTGCTAAAAAGTCTACCCAAGATCTGGGAACAGAGGAGTATCACTCTAAACGAGAGAGAAAAGTGGAAATGTTAATGTCCGTCTGAGAAACGTGTATAAAGTATGTAGAGCGGGGCTTTACAACCTTAAAACATCCATAACAATTGTAAAAGCAAAGCTAACTACTTTGCAAGTTATTTTTATAACGTAACTCCCACGAATAACGTGGTACCACTGTGTGTGTATGTTTATTTCTAACATTATGCTTTTAAAGTTACAAAACACAAAAGGGCTATTAGCATTTCTGTCTTTAATTACAGTACCCTGTTGAAAAAAAAACAGCTTAAACCAGCCTAGGCTGGTTGGCTAATTTTAGCTGGTTGACCAGTCTGGTTTTAGAGGGGTTTTGGCCATTTCCAGGTTGACCAGCCTGGTTTAAGCTGGACATACCTGGTCATCTTAAAGCTAAAAAAAACATCCTGGAAATTGCCATACCCCCAATAAAACCAGCCAAAAGGCCAGCCAACCATCTTAGGTTGTTTTTTCAGTAGGACGTAGTGCTCGAAACAACCGCATGCATTTCAGTGGTCTGCTATTTTTCACCATGCCTTTGAATAAGCGTGGCTCTGTTGTCTAGCAACTAACTGCTAAAATAAACACAACTTTCTGATAGCGAGCACATAACTTTACATCAGATATGTCTTTCAACACAGCATATTCATTACCGCGCAAAAGCCTTCACTCCTGCTCATACCTGTCAACCCTCCTGTATTTCCCAGGATTCTTCCGTATTTTACAGTTTTATCCCGCTATCATCCCGTAAAGGTATTTCTCCCGTATTTTCAGTCTTTCTCTGAAGGGTGGCGATAAACACTAATGGCCCGTTTCCACTGAGTGGTACGGTACGGTACGGGTCGGTACGGGTCACCTTTATCAGGCTTGCGTTTCCACTGCAAAAGGCTACTCTTTTGATGGGCGTGGTGTACGACAGAAAGTTTGTCGACGTCGTTTTCGCTCCAGGAAATGTCTACAGTAAAGCTTTATGGGTCGTTCAAAAATCATACGAGAAGCACTTCTCACAAAACAGATTCTTTATTATACACATAAACACTGGTGTATAAATGTTCATTACTGACTGAACATGATCTGATTATAACTGCAGATCAATGATGCGGAATAGCCTACGGTCCGCGATTATATCAAATAAGTAAATAAATGCAGCATATATGAACACATACAGCCCCACACAGTCTCCGATGTTACCAAATTACAGAAAAACTACACACAGCAGACATTTATGCCTTATTTAGGTTCAAAAACAATACGAAATAGAGCCCCGTCTGTGCAAACCTCTCATCTGTGTCTTTAATCTTCACCAGTACATGTAGCCTCTCCGTCATTATTCTCTCGTTAGAGAGTAACTCCGTCATTCCCAGTTTATAATAGTCCAGGTTAAGATCTTTGTTATTTCAAACATTGACGCGCACGCGAGCGCAAGAGACAAGCGAAACCTCACGCTCGCGCTTATGGGCTCGTAACCCATAAGAATCTGCTCTTCTCTCGGCTTTGTGGCTGTTCAAGAAGACGACAAGGTTTGTTTGAACTCGGGTCGACCATGGCTGGTTATTATATGCTGATATTATTTCGGAGCATTGTCTCTCGGCTGTGTATTAAACATGGCGGGTCCTTTGTTTTCATTCTGCTTGTTGCGTGAGCAAATGACGTATCTCTGTAAGCCAATGGCGTTCAGCTGCGCGTGTAGCTCCACCTTACGGCACCCTTTCTGGGTTTCGGTACCCTTTCGAAAGGGTGACCAAAAAGGGGTACGGTTCGGTTCGGTACGCTTTTAGACAGTGGAAACGGCCTTACAAGCATACCGAACCGTACCGTACCGTACTGTACCACTCAGTGGAAACGGGCCATAAAGAGCCGATCCTCCTTATACGCAACCCATACCGCCGCACCACCAGGGGCCGCCCCTTGCTCTTAAATGTCAGTCAGTTCTGTGCTTTCGGTTTATTTAGGCATGAAACACTTTAGAATAAACATAAAAAAATGGCGGGATTTCCTTTCCTTTTCATTACAGGTACCGTCGCTCCTCCTATACAATCCTCAAAACAGTCATAAAGCGGTGCATGACTGTCAGACGCGCTCCATAGTGATAAACAGACGCTGTTTCCCAAACGGATTCTGTACACTCGATTAGAAGCAAAGCGAAAGTTTATACTGGGTTTTGGGTGCGTGTTTGAACAGACATATACACATAATCAATAATAATAACAGCTAAAGATGTCGATCTTTTTTTTTTTTTTTTTTTTTTTCCAAACACAACTAATTTTGTCTATAATGAGCATAAAACGTTAGGAAAGCAATTGAATGCCGTCATAACTATAGATGTAAACTTCTGTTATTTATAACAGAGACGCCTCTGTTATTTAATGTAATCAAACAAAAAATCTAAATAAATAATTCATTCGCTGCTATATACAGCAAAGATATACAGTAAAGAAAAGATTATTACGATTTAATAACTTGATTCTATTTATTTGATTCATTCATTTTCTTGTCGGCTTAGTCCCTTTATTAATCCGGGGTCGCCATTCTATTTCTTTATAATAAAAGAAATTTTATTTCTAAACTATTTGCTAATGTATTCTATAAAATTTTATTTTGTAAATAATAATATAAAAAAGTATTACTGACCGTTTAACTGTTTATTTTCTTTGAAACAGCTCCAGAAGGACATATTTAATGTTTTTTTGTGGTGGGGGGGTCGGATCATGGGATGTATTTTCACATCCCAATGTTGACAGGTATGCTCCTGCTTGAAAAAGTGAAACTGAAAGTTAGTCTAAACTATACATCTGTATAATTAAAAATATTTTCTTTTTTTTCTGTTCATTAAATATGACGACAGGCGTTGAAATGAAGGTTTGAATGTAAATAAGTGTCAATATGACGTCTTATATGAGAAACGCTATGGTAGTAGTTCCAGTGTACCTAATTAACAGTATTTCATCTCATATACGATTAAGATGTGTTTTTGTATACATAAGCAATTGTTTTTGACGTGTTTTTGATGATCCGCCTTCGAGCCCGTCTCGCCGCGATGACGTCAGCACCAACGCGTTCACTCAGCGTCGAGTCTTCAGAGCTGAGGTGAGTCGTTCACGCTTTTTCTCGTGTTTACACAACAATAAAACACACTACAGTTTATTAAAGCGACAATCTGCGACTAGTTTCTGCATTGAGTTCACCTCTATCTGTGTGTCTGCTGACCAAAACAATACAGCAGGCGGCGAGGAGCTCTGAGAGGAACATATGAGTGAAGTGTTTTGGGTTTTTAACGTTTGAAGTAATTACATTGCAAATCGTGATCGTGTATTTAATGAGAATTTAGTTTAGCAGATAAATTACGTTTCACACTGACTACATGAAATTGATTTGTGGTGCTCATTAGTTTTGAAGGTTTATGATTTTTGCGTTGTTTATAGTTACATACCTCGTAGATGTTTTGACAGTCTGATTTCTGTATCTGTATGAATACTTACTAGGTTTTAAAACTATATATAGACTTGCATGCAATGTATAGACCTAAATGTTTATTAGTATGAAGCTCATCGGTATTATGAAAGCTGTTGAAATCATCTTTACTATAAGTGTAAAGTAGGCAGATTCTTTTGTTTCTTCATTTGCAGCTCGTCCTCCTTCAGTTCAGCTGTAAATACTGGAATATTCCCATCAGTCTACGAGTGAAGACGAGCATCAGACCATCAGGAAGAAGTGAAATCTGCAAAGACAGAGTTTATTGAAGGACAGTGAGAAGATGAGTGATCCAGAACCCTGCAGAATTAAACAGGAAGAGACTGAAGAACTAATAGGTTTGTGTTTGTTTGTTATTTATTGGGATAAATGTGTATATATGTTTGTACTAGATGTTTTATTTACACACGTGCTTTTAAATTACATTTTTATAGTTCACACATCTGTTTTAGTAGCTAATGCTCACAGTTTTGATTCTTGCTAGAGCACCATCTGCTTTTAGCAAACTAGCCTCTTTTAATGTAACTTATTTACTTGATTTTCAGATGTGGTGGTAAAGGAGGAGAGTGAAGAACTGAGTGAAGATGAGGAGAAACATCATGTCAAATGTGAAGAAGAAACTCAATCACACATTGAACATAGTATTTCAGTTAAAATACCAGCTGCACAAGATTTGACCTGCACTCAGTGTGGGAAGAGTTTCAAGAACAAACACATTCTGAAGAGTCATATAAAGACTCACACTGGAGAGAAACCGTTTCACTGCCATGATTGTGGGAAGAGTTTCACACGGTCATCTTCTCTACGAAGACACAGGAATAAATATCACAGTAAGTCGATCATCTAATGATTCAGCCCTTCCTAGGCATGTTATATAGGATAAATGTGGAGTTGATAACATGTTTAACGGGGTTGTATGATGCAGTTTTAGGTTTTCCTTTGTCTTTGGAGTGTGACGAGCTGTTTGTGTTTATATAAGCTCTGTAAAGTCTCAAAGACTAATGCCTCATTTTCACTGAGTGTTCAGTTCAGTACGGCAGGTTGATATGGCCACATTCTTATGTCTTTCGGATGAGATGTGAACAGAGGTCCTGACTCTATGTGGTAATTAAAACTCCCATGACCCTACTGGTAAAGAGTAGGGGTGTAACACTGGTGTCCAGCCCAAATTCCCTCCATCGGCTTATACCGATCATGGGCTCCCAATCATTTCTATCCACCAAATTGGCTCTGTTACTGTCTCCACTCCATCAATTGCGTCATCCATGTGCATGCTGTAGAGCAGGGATCACCAAACTTGTTCCTGGAGGGCCGGTGTCCTGCAGATTTTAGCTCCAACCCAATCAAAAACACCTGAACAAGCTAATCAAGCTCTCACTAGGTATAATTGAAACATCCAGGCAGGTGTTTTGAGACAAGTTGGAGCTAAACCCTGCAGGACACCGGACCTCCAGGACCGAGATTGGTGATCCCTGCTGTAGAGACTCCCCATTGTGTTTGTAAAGAGCTTTGGGTGTAAGGCCATACACAAGAAATGCGCTGTATAACACATTACGTTATGGTTCGGTATGGGTCACCCTGACCAGCTCTTGTTTCCACTGACAATAGTACCATTACTTTGTAAATGTGGTGTACACCAATAAGTTGCAAGATTCTTATGCCAGTTAGTTGACCGCCTAATGGTTAGAGAGTTAAACCTGGGATCCAAAAGTTGCAGGTTCGAGTCTCGGAACTGGCAGAAATAAATGTCCACCTGAATACCACAGCTGGGGTAATTTCATTAAGCAAGCCACCGAACCAAGGCAGCCCACTGCTCTGGGTGTGTGTTCATTGGTGTTTGGAAAAAGGCATCTGGTAAATGCATAAGCGTAAGTGCAACTCATTCTCGCATGAAGAAGAAAGCCACATGGGTTGTTTACATATCACATCTGTTGCAAACTCAAGTTCGTTTTTTTTTAATGTTAGGCGTGTAACGATACACCAATGCTATGGTTTGGTTCATGATATCGGGCCCATTTTATGCTTCGGTTTGGTTCAGTCTGCTGAGGGGGTGGGCCTTGTGCTCTGGCACCAGCAATGTAAAGGAACCCTAGAATCACTTTTGACTTGATAACAGCAATAATTATCACAATAAACCTCATGAACTTTATACTCTGTCTTCACATGTTTCTGTTGAGTGCAGTCAGCTGATCTGGCTAAACTGAAATGAAATATCTCCACAGCAGAATAGTCAGAAACGAACAGTTTATGCTACAATACTATACATTGGAAAGTTCCAAAATACAAAATTTGGCAATGCTGGCAGGTATGCCATTGACTAGGGATCACCAATTTCCAGTTTCTCTGCAGGGCTCTAACTTGTCTTAAAACACCTGTTTTGACCTACCTGTTTTGACTATGACCTACCTGCCTAGTAAGAGCTTGATTAGCTTGTTCAGGTGTGTTTGATTAGGGCTGGGGCTAAAATCTGCAGGACACCGGCCCTCCAGGAACAAGTTTGGTGACCCCTGCCATAGATCATAGGTCTCAAACTTCATCCCTGGAGGGCCGCAGTTCTGCACATTTTTACTCCAACCCTAATCAAACACAGCTGATCCAACTAATCAAGGTGTTCAAGACTACTCGAGACTGTTAAGCAGGTGTGAGTTGGAGCTAAACTATGCAGAGCTGCGGCCCTCCGGGAATCGAGATTGAGACCATTGCCGCAGATCCATGCCTGATCTCACTGCTTACGTCTTATCATTTTCGACAACACAAATGCGTAAGCACCAAATGCAAACACAACATCAAATATGCATTGCTATTGTTAATGGCTTTGTTAACCTTTATCAGCATTCAAACACAGATAATCCCATGTATCCATGCCGTGTGCTGTAGTTTATGTAGATTATGAGAGATAATAACTTGTTCGTGCTGCACGCCACAATTTGTATTTGAGAATACAAGTGAGAATAAGGTGTTTTCTAAACGCCATAAGTGAAGTCTATCTACAAACTAATTTCAAGAGAATCACGTGCTTATGATTGCTTGCAGCCGGTCCTGCGTTATACAATTTATGATTCACCAATCAGATGATTCCTGAGCCACTATAAATACCCTAAGCTCCATATCACAGCCATCAACGTTTTGAAGAATCCCCCCTTCCACCCCTACTCCTCCTCCTTTCCTAGATGGGTGGCACGATGGCCGAGTGGTTAGCACTGTTGCCTCACAGCAAGAACATTACTGGTTCTAGTTCTTACCAAGACAGCTGACTTTTCTGTGTGGAGTTTACACGTTCTCCCTTGTGCTCACGTGGGTTTTCCGCCGGGTTCCCCGGTTTCCTCCCACCGTCCAAAAACATGCAACTCAAGTTAATTGACTAATCCAAATCGGCACCATAGACATGCTCCTAGTAAGAAGTTATCTCTTAAGAGCATTGACTATCTGTTCATTAGCTACTACAGCAAGGGAGTTCTCCAGATCTACCTGAGCTCAAACTCTCCTCTCGCCTTGCAAGCGGGAGGGAGCCCCGGGCTCGAGGATCTCATGAGTTCAGGGCGCTCTTCCAGGACAGCATGCAAAACAATCCTTATAATCAATCATCTACTAAGTGTGAACTCTTGAATTAGTATAGATGGAGATTAGAAGCAATAACGTGTTCATTATTATATTCCGCTGCTCTTATTATTACTTATTATGTAGATTATGTTGTTCCGCTCATATAATGTCAAGACTCTGACTGTAAAACATGAAATAATTGATCATCGATTTGACAATTAGTAGGTCATTGATGAATCATTTGCATCCCTACTTCACGTTTCTCTCCTAATGTAACTTTTTCTTAATTTACTTGCAGACCTGGTTGTGAAACGGGAGGAGAGCGAAGAGCCGAGTGAAGCCAAGAAGGCCAACCCATGCACTGAGTGCGGAAAGAGTTTTAAATTTCAGTCTAATTTAAGACAACATCAGATGATTCACTCTGGAGAGAAACCGTTCACGTGTGCTCAGTGTGGGAAGAGTTTTAAACAACTCTCGCATTTAAGAGGACATCAGAAGATCCACACTGGAGAGAAACCGAACACTTGTGATCAATGCAGCAAAACATTTACAAGGCATTCAGAGCTGAAGATCCATCTTAGAGTTCACGCAAACACGAAGCCTTATTCGTGCTCTGAGTGTGGAAAGAGTTGTATCAGAGCTGGAGACTTTAACCGGCACCAGATGATCCACACTGGTGTGAAAAAGCATGCCTGCATTCAGTGCGAGAAGACTTTTATTAGAGCTGGAGACTTAAGACGACACCAGAGGACTCACACTAGAGAGAAATTTTATGCGTGTTCACACTGCGACAAGAGATTTGGCCATTTACAAATCCTGAAAGCACACGAGCGGACTCACACTGGAGAGAAACCGTTCACGTGTACTCAGTGTGGGAAGAGCTTCAGATATTCATCGAAACTTAATGAACACATGCTGATCCACACCGGAGAGAAAACACACAAATGTGATCAATGCGGCAAGCCATTCTTGAGGCCTGCAGACCTGAAGACTCATCTCAGAGTTCATACAAGCGAGAGGCCTTATTCATGTTTGGTATGTGGAAAGAGTTTTACATTTAAAAAATGTTTAAGAAAACATGAACAGATCCACTCTGGTGTGAAAGAGTTCGGGTGCTTGGACTGCGAGAAGACTTTTATTAGTGTTGGACACTTGAAAAGACACCAGGTGGTTCACACCGGAGAGAGACCGTACAAGTGTTCGCACTGCGACAAGAGATTTGGTAGGTCAGAATGCCGGAAAGCGCACGAGAGGATTCACACTGGAGAGAAACCGTACACTTGTACTGAATGTTGGAAGAGTTTTACACAGTTATCCAACCTTAAATCACACATGCTGATCCACACTGGAGAGAAAACACACAAATGTGATCACTGCGGCAAAATATTTTTGAGGGCTTCCGAGGTGAAGAGCCATCTTAGAGTTCATGCAGTGAAGAGCCCTTAGTCATGTTCTCGGTTAGTAAAGATGTTTACACCATGGACGTCGCTAGGCCTATTTTAGGGTGGCTTTAGCCCCTCTATATTGCTACTCAGCCCCCCTAAAACTTTTTCGATTAGCTCATAAAATGTAGAGCAGATTATCGTCTCTGTCCCCTTTAAATTTGATATGAAGACGGCAGCAGAATTCGGCTCTTCCCCGACTTTCGTTTTTGATTTGATCAGTAAACCACAGCTGCGCAGAGCGGGAGAACAAGGTGTGTGTTTATCCATTAATTGTTATACAATATGCTTATTTGCAGGGCTTTGCTATGGATACACTTGTATCACTCGTACCCCAATGTCATATAGGAGCAATCGGGTTTGCAGTATACAGTTTCCTCAGTGCTCACCTCATAATCACAGCTGTTTCCTCCAGCGAACTCTTAATGAACATTTTACTACAATTCAATTATTATTACCTGACATTATAAAACACATTACAGTGCATATGACGTTATCTATACCACAGTCAAGCACGGAAAGGATTAAACAGTGACAGAAGCACTTAGTGAATGTACTCACTCAGAGTCACTGACAGAGATAGAAACATGATGTGTTGTCTTGTATTAAAAATGTCTTCTATTTTATTATTATGATTCAGTTCGTGAAATATGTGAATTAGTTAATATATATATATATATATATATATATATATATATATATATATATATATATATATATATATTTATATATATGTTTATATATATATTTATATTTATATATATGCCATTTAATTAGAAAAGTGGCAGTTTTATTAAATACATGGAAACAAAAATTGTACTTCAACATATAAAGTGGCTTTTACTACAGTAAACGGGTTTGCTGAGCCTATTAGGCTCATTCAGAACTCAAATGACTGCACGTCTATACAATACAGTGGAATACTGCTAGTTTAGCATACAAACCTACCATATTAGTCAAACATTAAGTGTATTACTATTAAATTATTACTTATAAATACATTAGGGTCATATATATATATATATATTATTATTATTTTTTTTTTTCCTCACAAGGAGCTGAGCCCCCCTGAAATGAGAATCCCAAAATCGCCCCTGGTTTACACGTCAACAAAATTTACCTCCCATAAAGCTCTATTATGTTTTCACAAACATCAGATTTGATAGTTTAGCATGTGTCCATATTTGTCCTGCTCATGTCTATTTTTGAGGACTTGAATGCACCTGCATTGATTTCTACACTTGCTGAAATGTCCAGGATTTAGCGTTTGCTTTCTACAGTCGTCATTAATTGAATGATTATTTTATACCTTCCTCTTTAAGCCTGACTTATACGAGTTGTGGAGGCTTTTATATTAGATGCTCTTGCTTTGTACTAATATTTCTAACTACGGTTCTGTCATGACGAAACAGTGGTGAGGAAGAGATCAGCATGTTGCTGAATAAATGAATTTAATTGCATTTTAAAAATGAGTAGTTTGTGGATAAATTAAGAGGACACTGCTGTAAATGTTTGTCACGCCACCATTACTCAGTCATGTATATTAGCCTCCTAGGGCTTAGTGGCCTCATAAATGGACGGCACGTTTTAGCTCTTATGTCCACAATTGTGTACCTTGAATGTTTTATATTTTGTTACAGACACACAGTGTCATCCTGCAACTGTTTTGTAGCATATGAAATATCCCAAACACTATTTTTAACTGTCCAAAATGGGCAAAAAATATTGTTTTTACTCTCTGATAGTCAAAACATGTTCAAAATATATGTGTGTGTGTGTTATTAACCACGAGTCCACATGTATGGACATAATTTTTCTCTAAAAGTACATCATAAGAAAAGATGATACTTAGGTTTTATTCTAATTAGGTTCCAATGAGCCCAAATAGCAAAGAGAAATAAAAAATGCATGTAAAAAAACAGCTTGGGCCTTAAGAGGTTAGGGCTGCATGATATTGGAAAAAACTGACATTGTAATATTTAGTATTTCTGTGATACGAGTTAAACATCTCTATTCGGGAAGAGTTCTTCATTTGTCATTGATAAGGAGTGCATCTGCTTAAAATACAAACAAATAGGCATAATTAATACAAGAGAGCAGAGATGCCAACGAAATAAACAGTTATTAAGCGTTTTCTGGAGAGTTTAATGGTATTGAGGTACAGAAATGAAATGATCAGATGTAGGATAACATTGTTTACAGTGGTAAACATTTGAAGCGGATCAACACCTTTAATCAAAGGTGTCCTAAAACTATTGAACAACACCCATACTTGTGTGCTCCCGCCTCGCCGTGATGACGTCAGCACTGACGCGTTCATCCCGCGTCGAGTCTTCAGAGCTGAGGTGAGTCGTTCACGCTTTTTCTCGTGTTTACACAACAATAAAACACACTTTACAGTTTATTAAAGCGACTAGTTTCTGCATTGAGTTCACCTCTATCTGTGTGTTTGCTGACCAAAACAATACAGCAGGCGGCGAGGAGCTCCGAGAGGAACATATGAGCTCAGTGTTTGTTTAAGTGTGTTCGGTTCTTAACGTTTGCGGTGATAATATCGCAAAATGAGATCAGTTAATGCGGCAAAATGTGACGTTTGAGACTAAAAACATAAAGTTTTATGTCAATAGTTACTATTATACCTTATTAAACTAATTAAACTATCGCAAATTAATTATTTCTCTGATCAGTTTCTTCTGAACGTCGTCTCCTTCAGTTCAGCTGTAAATACTGGAATATTCCCATCAGTCCACAAGTGAAGACGAGCATCAGACCATCAGGAAGAAGTGAAATCTGCAAAGACAGAGTTTATTGAAGGACAGTGAGAAGATGAGTGATCCAGAACCCTGCACAATTAAACAGGAAGAGACTGAAGAACTAATAGGTTTGTGTTTATTCATTACTCTTCTATAATGAGGCTGAACAACAGTGAGGTTGAGAAGGTTAGGCTCTTCTTTATCAGTTTTGGTACTTTAACTTGCTTTTTGTTTGTCCGAATATTGAAAGGAGCGCGTTCCTACAGTTCTTATCAAGCTGTAAAAGTCAAAGCATCAGCAGCAAAGCCATTATCTTTTAAACTGATGTCTGTTCATTTCTATTTAGATTTAGTAATATGCTGGTAGATAATTTCAACTGATTTTCCTTACTGTATTAACGCCTGTAGTTCGCCTTCATGCTCGCCTGTTCTG
Organism: Danio albolineatus; assembly: GCA_903798035.1. NCBI lineage: Eukaryota > Metazoa > Chordata > Actinopteri > Cypriniformes > Danionidae > Danio > Danio albolineatus. The sequence continues at coordinate 367,235 of CAIGQQ010030823.1, read as the reverse complement.
GGAAAATCAATTTAATGTAGAGGAGAATCCACCTGTGTGGTGGAAAAATCAATGAATGTCTCCTGAAACCCGAAATGTTTGTGTGCACCACAAATTGTCGTCTCGTTCTGTAGCCTAATGCTTTGAACACCAAGCTTGTTTTAAAACCAGTGTCTGATTCTATCATCATGTGCTGATGAACGCTTAGCTAAAACAAAGTATTTGTATTTTATATTTAGACTCTTGTGTCTGACAATTAAAATACTATTTTGTTTGCTAGTAACTAGTTGACAGTGCACTTGCGTCATCTTGTACTTAGGTCAAGTACCGAAACACACTGCTCTTGTGCAGGCTAGTAAATGTGTGGGAAGTTTAGCAGACTCTCATGTCCTGTTATGTGAAAAATGTGAGTGGATGGGCCGGATTTTCTTTTATAATAGATCTGATATATTCACACACATGCTATTCTACAGTTCGCACTCATCAATTTTTTTGTCGTAAGTGATATGATCACACTGTTGAGCCCTGACAGAGCACTAGCTTCTTACAATTAACTTATTTACCTATTTTCAGGTGTGAGGGTGAAGGAGGAGAGTAAAGATGAGGAGAAACATCGTGTCAAAAGTGAAGAAGAAACTCAATCGGAGACTGAACATAATGTTTTAATGAAAATACCAGCTGTGAAAGGTTTGACCTGCACTCAGTGTGGAAAAAGTTTCAGGAACAAAGTCACTTTGAAGAGTCATATGAAGACTCACACCGGAGAGAAACCGTTTCACTGCCCTGATTGCGGGAAGAAGTTCATACAATCATCTTCTCTACAAAAACACAGAAAACATATTCACAGTAAGTCGATTATCTAATGATTCAGCCCTTCCCGGGCATGTTATTTAGGATGGTTGTGGAGTTGATAACACAGATTTAACGGGGTTGTATGATGCAGTTTTAGGTTTTCCTTTTTCTTTGGAGTGTGATGAGCTGTTTGTGTTTATAAAAGATCAGTAAAGTCTCAAAGACTAATGCCTCAGTTCCTGTTACATCCCTTTCTGTTACATTTTAATGGCCAAGGGAGAATGAAAAGGAAAACATTAAGCCAGTTGTAATTATTGCTGCCATTTACAATAGGTGAGGGAACAACAAGACACAAAAGTGCTGTTAAAGTGAACTTGTTTATTATAAACAAGCTGTGTATTTTTAAATGTTTATGGGAAAACAAGGTGTCACACAAAAATAATTAGAAATAAGACAACTATTTTCACAAATGATTTGTTTAACAAAATTTAACGGACATAAGAAGGACAAACGGAAGGGACTGTGCCAAACAAAAGAAAAGAATAAAACAAAAATCCACTAACTAATCCATTAAACTCTTCCCCTAAAACTACAGAAATAAAAAGTAAACCGAGACGTCGTATCTTACCTACTCTTTTCTTCCAAAGCAAAACTTACAAATGTGGCACAAATCAGTAACCTAGTGTGTATAATTAAAGTAATGCTGCGTGTGTGCAATGTATATCACGTGACAGATCTTACCTATTCGCTCTCCTCTGTCTAGAATAATAGACAGATAAGATGTTCACACTCCAATGCTTAAAAGTTTGAGACAATAACGTTTCAATTCACACAGCAAACGAAGCACACCAACTAAAGTTAAACAAACACTAATGGATCAAAGCAAAAAGGGAAAGAAACATATGCAGAAAACAAATGTCAAACACAGCTCAAGTTCACACGAAACGCCGGCTATCCCGAATCGATGCAGAGTTTTCCTTATATAGTGTCCCACCATCCTGCAACAGTCCCCAAACTGTACAATGTCATAAACATAACAGTGCCACTGAGTGTTCAGTACAATTCTGTACGGGTCACCCTAATAAACACTAGAATCACTTTAGACTTAGCAATAATTAAGCTTAAAAACATCATTAACTTTATACACTGGCTTCAGATGTTTCGGAAATGAAATATCTTTACAGCAGATTAGTCAGAAATGAACAGTTTATGCTACAATACTATACATTGTAAAGTTCCAAAATACTATTGTCGTGATTTCTGTCTTTTCTCCTAATAAATCAAACTCAGTCTGGAGGTTATGAATATCAGAAGAATATACCTTATTTTCCAAAAAAGCAGAGACAGCCTGGAGCAAACCCATCTCACTCTCTCCCCAAGACAAATACGATGTCCCTCAAATTTGCTACCTTTTATCCTTGCTCTGGCCCGGATTAAGAATTCAGAGGCCCCTGGGCACATTGTCTTGTTGGGCCCCCTACCCGGCCGCACCCCTATAGCTGAATTAAAAAATACGAACAATGTAATATTTTTACATTAAATCAATCTACAGTGTAAGGTATGGTCTTTTAACTACAGCGATTCGAAGTGCCGAATGACTAAAAAGTTATCAGTATGATGGTAAAAAAACTGTACATTCTAGTCAAACCATCCTTTTGCAATCTTATACCAAAAGCGGAAATAAGGGCAGTATTAATAGCTTTAAATGTAGGAGAGCGTTGCGGTTATGTGATTATATTGTATTGCAATATGGAGCGATTTAATGGTGATGTTAAATTAAAAGTAATTGACAAATACTTGAAAATGAGAATATATAATATATATAATGACAATAATTCTCTATGGTTACGGCTAAATTAGTTACAAATAACGGTATAAAATGATAAATCATGAAATGATAAAAACATATGATAATAATTTTACCCAGCTTAAATGTTAATTAAAGTAACCTGAGAGAGAGAGATGGAGATAGAGAGTGGGAGAGAGCTAGAGCCGGAAAAGAGCATAGCAAGAAAAGAGACAGAGCAGAGTTTACCACCTATTTTGTATCTTTCTTGACCATGTGACTAAAGCCCAAATACTGAGACATTCAAACTGACCAATCAACATGTGACCACATCCTAAAACCCCCCAAAGTCCACACACCAGGCCCTGATCTGATCAGTATCTGCCTTTTGTGTGAGCCTTCTTTGGTGAAAAAGACATGTTTTGCCTTATAAACAAATGCATATGATAATTTTCATCCCTACAACAGTATAATGTAGTGCCCGCATTTTTAAAATAAATGATATACAGTACATATATTTATAGCCTACAGAGATTTTACTTATTTTTAAAGGACTTAAAGCACACTTTGATTAAAAAAATACTCATAAACTAAAAATGTTTTAAAGGGTATTCGTTGTAAATACAAATTATTTATATTAAGATATCGCTAACATTTAACACCAGGTGGAAAATAACTTTATAGAATATTTAAAATAACTATTTAGATGCTGTTTATGCACATATAAAAAAGTCTAAATCTTATTAAATACCCACGAGCCACTTGTGACTTAAATCACATTTTCATTATTTTAACTTTTTAAACAAAATTATTTCCTTTCTATTAAAAATAAATGTATTTTCAATCTGACATGTAATGGGGGAAAAAGAAGAATGAGTTCATCAGACGCTGGATTCGAACCGTTGATCCATCACGTCAAAATATTTTGCAGTGCGCTTGTCTCTGTCAATCAAACAGTGCTGGGCGGAAATCGCCTAAATAGCTTATTCCAACTAGGTGCGTTATTTGCGCTTAGCCTAAATAGACACTCCAAAATCAGCATTTCCCCCCCCCCCCCCCCCTTGAAAGGGCCCCAATTGTGCACGGACCCCTGGGCCTGTGCCCATAATACCCATTGGTTAATCCGGCCCTGTCCTTGCTCCCTCCCACCTTTGTGTTTTCAAAGCTGGTTCCTTGTTCAACAGGGCTCTCCCAGGTCCTACTTATTTAGACTCCAATTTAAAGCCCCCTCTTCTTGTTGGCCCACAATGTACAGATCTAATGGATTTATTACTGTTTTACCACATACAGTTCAAATTTGGCAATCGTTAGCAGTGTTTGTGTGTTCAAACATCTGAACCGGATCCTTCAATTCCATAAAGTAAAAATGCGGCCTGTGGGATAATAGTTTGTGGTCCCCGTCTTAATTTGAAAGTTTAATGACACTTAATATATATGGCACTTTACAGTGTTGTGTGCGGAGCTGAACGAACCTACCAATCAATCACAGTGGGGTATATGGCTCTCGGAGGCGGGACATCGGCTTGACGCAGGAAGAGAAACATTTCTTAATGATTGAAAGTTACAGCAGCGAGTGTTTTCGTCCGTGCCTGTTGGTTGCCTCGTTTCTATTGGACACACACTGACATTCGTCCCAACACGCTTCATTCACAACACTTTAAAAAAGTTTAAGTTACTGCCCAGCAAGACATTATACGTAGATAAATGTATATAAATCAATGCTTAAATTGAGCCTGATCTTGTCGGATCCTGTTCTGGGAAATGTCAAATATTTGTGTTTTGCTTTCTGGTATTTATTTTAATTGATTCGGCATTAACTTGTGTGCGGTGAATACCTGCATATGTGTGTGTATGTTTGTTTGTGTGTGTATATGTAAGAGAGAGATAATGTGCATGCTAAGGCTGTGTGCATTTTGTGTGCATATGCATGACAATAGTCACCATGCGCAAGTTAAAGCAAAAGTAAGGTTAAAATATTGGTCCTGAACAATATTTTTAGCCAATCATCATTCTTATTCTCACAATCACTCTTATTGATTGGTTCACACACTGTGAGCAGTGAATATAAATAAATAAATGATAGCATAGTGGCCTAACTAAATAATATCTGTATTGCCTCACACAATAAACATGATATACATTTCTATATGATGTAAAAGTTGTCAAAAAATAACAACAACACAGTGTTGCTTTTTTCCCTGTAACAACAAAGCAGATAACAGTAAATTGAATTATTATTATAATTATTATTATTATTGTTATTATTATTACTGTTCATTACTAATTGATTTATTTTGTTGGTCGTTTTTTATTTTTTCAGATTATTTTGTTTTTAAAAATTCCAATCTTCTCAAATCTCTTATTTATTTCCTAACACAAAAATAAGATGGAAAAAATAAACAAATTAAAAAAATTAATAATGTAAGTAATTTCTTGTGGAAAACCTGATGCGGCCCAGCATCTGCCTTAAGCTGGATTTATACTTTCGCCTGGCGCCGCATCGCGCACTTCCGCTGAGTGCACGCACACCTCGCGAAACGGACGAGGCTTTTATACTCGCCGCGTTCGCCATTGTGATATTCTTTACAACGACAGGGGGTGCTCAAATGAAACTGACCGTAAAGTCAGACGAATAAACAGAGAAGTAGAAAGTTTCAGGAACTACGTCATATCACTAACATTATTGATGTTTATTAAACTACTTATTTTTATTATTTTTATAAATTATTTTAATGATTATAAAGATTTTTGTAACCATTCAACATTTTTTTAATTAAACTTTGATGCATCACTTGCTTTTGTTCATATCTCGGACAGTTTTACAAATTAAAGTGTATTATTCCATGGTCTGTTGAAATTCTTGATTCTGATTGGCTGGAGGGTGTGGTATATTTCGTTGAAACGCACAGGTAGTTCCAGTCAGTTTTGATCACAGTTCGAAATAAATGCGCTTCTCCCAAACGTTTACAGTTACTATAGCAACTCGCTTGTGCTGCGCTTGAAATCAATGAGGGCTTTTAATGGCGGACGGGAAATTCTCAAAATTAGGAAAATACTCATAAACTATCCTACAAAATCAAGTTTTAAGAGTTTTTCAAGCGAGAATATAGTTATTTTAAAGTCAAATCGGCAGTTTGTGTGCATGGATAGCGCGTCTTTAAAAATTTGGAAGCTCCAGGCGGTCAGTGGCAGCTCCGCAAACGGCTCCCCCTGAGGGAAGCTTCACGTCGGTCAGACCATCTGAAGACCCGCGGCTGGATCTAATCTCCTGCATCTCTGTTGTTAAATCGGGATATATAATTAATCTTTTGGTGTATGTAGCTGTCAGTCTCTGGACATTTGAACCTATATAATTTGTTCTCAGGTGTTTTTGACCGATCGCAAGTAAGTTTCATAATTAATTTATGGCCGTAAATATCGCACTGATCCTGCGTGTTTGGCTGATTGCTTTTGTTTTAAAGAAGATAAATAAAGCAGAATGTTCTCCTACCTGTCCTGATATGTTCTTTTATTATGCAAACTTTACCTATATTTAACAGCAGAGATTTTGGCTGCTTCAAAGATTCTAGAATACACTTTCTTGTCAAGACAAAGCCAATATACAGATCCTCCCTCGTCAGAGAAGCAGTAGAAAGTTGACAAAAGAAACGTGTGTCTGAGAATGTGTTATTTATCCACCTGTGATCGGACTAATCTTATATTAGCAGATATAAAGAGCACGTGCGCTCTCTCTCCCTCTCTCTGTCTGCCTGCCTGTCAGCCTGTCACAGCTGATTCAGTGGAGGGACTAGAAAATCGATCATGTAAAAACGGACAAAAATTCGGACAAATATTGCGCTGCAAACAGCAAAACTATTTTAAACTTATGCCTACCTTGGCAAATGACCATGGAATAAGCGGGATAATCAACGGCTTGCCGTGCGTTAAAGGATTTTAATGCACTTCGCGGAGGCGACCACACATTAAAATCCTTTAACGCACGGCAAACCGTTGATTATCCCTTACTTAAAACAGTAATGACAACAGAACACGGGTTCCTCAACAAATATATATTTTTTATTATGGCAAGAATAAAAGCAAAAAGTACACTTACTAAATAATACAGATGTTTTTTTTATTTATTTAGCCGCTCCACAATTCACACATTACTCTCTGGCTAGTTTCTGTCCTCTACTTATGCTAAAAAGACATTATAATCCAATTCTGACATTCAAACATTCCTGACCATTATCACCATAAAGCCTAGAAAAACGGCATCATGTTGTAAACCGATAGATGGAAATATTCCTGTCAGTTATTAAAGAAATAATTTGTTACTTCATTATAGTTTTGTAACTATTAAAGTGTTTTAAATTCAATTGTAATATATACATCAGTGTTAAACCTATGACTGCTGGAAAAACATATTCTGTAATTGTGCACCTGTGTCACCATTGGCCTCTTTTGGCTTTAACAAACTCATCCCTCAGGTTTTTCCAAACCTTTTAACAAAAACTTTCCTCCTTTCTAACGGCTGTTGCAATTTCTAGCTAAGAATTATTGATCATCTGGTTATCTCTATGATCACAGATCATGAATATGTCTGTATACAGTCGTATCAGTTTCAGACAAAATCTCTTCAAAGTGATTCATATTCAACTCAAATCAGACGCGGCGCCGCGCACTGTTCGCTTGAGTCTCAAAAAATACCCTGCGCTCTGGCAGCCGAAATCATGTCGCGCGCACCCAAAGCATACATCCGGAAACTCCGCGATGATGTCATATTTGTCGCGCGCACTAAAGCGAACTAGCGGACGCGTCGAGTATAAACCAGGCTTTAAGATTCTGGGTGAGAAGCCCCCAGGTAAATTGAGTTTTAGACCTCTGATTTACACAGTTAGGTTGGCATTGTATCCCCAATTTTTCTCTCTTGCTTTTTTATGACCCCTTTGCCTTAACCTATCACCTGTTTCGAAAGACACATAATGGCAGATTTATATGGCCCTACACTTACACAATTAAATATGTCTTTACATGGCTTTAGAAAATAACAATTCATATCTTGAATTTTCTTCATCTATCCATCCATCCATCCATCCATCCATCCATCCATCCATCCATCCATCCATCCAAATTGATTAACAGTGGCATAAATAGTTGCTCTCTCTTCAAGAAGTACAGCACCAATCAACTTTCACTTACATATTGAGTTCCCGTGAATACTGACCCAGGTGGCAGCATTATAGAGATAATAACCTGTTAATGCCGTGCGCCATAATTTCTATGTGAGAATACAGGTGAGAATAAGGTGTTTGCCGAGCACCGTAATAAATATAGACAGAGATTGGAAGTCATAATGTGTTCAGTGTTATTTTCTGCTGCTCTTCTATTATTATCTACATTATGTAGTTCTCGAAACCTCGACTCGAAAACATCGATTTAAAAGAGTCATTGAGAATTATTAGATTACTGATGAATCATTAGCATCCCTACTTCATGTTTCTCTCCTTATGTAAGTTTCTTAATTTACTTGCAGACCTGGTTGTGAAACAGGAGGAGAGTGAAGATCTGAGTGAAGCCAAGAAGGCCAACCCATGCTCTTTGTGCGGAAAGAGTTTTTATAGTCAGTCTAATTTAAGACAACATCAGATGATTCACTCTGGAGAGAAACCGTTCACGTGTGCTCAGTGTGGAAAGAGTTTTAAACAGCTGTCGCATTTAAGAGGACATCAGAAGATCCACACTGGAGAGAAACCGAACACATGTGATCAATGCGGCAAAACATTTACAAGGCTTGCAACGCTGCAGAACCATCTTAGAGTTCATACAAACGAGAAGCCTTATTCATGCTCATTATGTACAATGAGATTTACATATAAACAAAGTTTAAGAAAACATCAGATGATCCACGCCGGTGTGAAGGAGTTTGTGTGCTTTGGGTGTAAGAAGACTTTTCTTAGAGCTGAAGACTTGAAACTGCACCAGAGGATTCACACCGGAGAGAGACCGTACAAGTGTTCACACTGCGACAAGAGATTTGGTAGGTCAGAATGCCGGAACGCACACGAGAGGATTCACACTGGAAAGAAAACATTCACATGTACTCAGTGTTGGAAGAGTTTCACACAGTTAGCAAACCTTAATGCGCACATGCTGATCCACACTGGACAGAAAACACACACATGTGATCAATGCGGCAAAGCGTTCTTGAGGTCTTCACAGCTGAAGATCCATCTTAGAGTTCACGCAAACACGAAGCCTTATTCGTGCTCTGAGTGTGGGAAGAGTTTTATTAGAGCTGGAGACTTTAACCGACACCAGATGATCCACACTGGTGTGAAAAAGCATGCCTGCATTGAGTGCGAGAAGACTTTCATTAGAGTCGGAGACTTAAAACGACACCAGAGGACTCACACTGGAGAGAAACCTTATGTGTGTTCACACTGCGACAAGAGGTTTGGTCATTTAGAAATCCTGAAAGCACATAGGAGGACTCACACTGGAGAGAAACCGTTCACGTGTACTCAGTGTGGGAAGAGCTTCACACAATTAGCACACCTTAAATCACACATGCTGATACATAATAAAGAGAAAACACACAGATGTGATCACTGCGGCAAGCCATTCTTGAGGACTTCAGAGCTGAAGAGCCATCTTAGAGTTCATACAATGGAGAGGCCTTAGTCATGTTCTCGGTTGGTAAAGATGTTACACATCAACAACATTTACCTCCCAGAAAACTCCAGACATGGCAAAAGTACATTAGGCATGGGCCGGTATAAGATTCTGACAGTTTGATAACCTTGGATAAAAATATCACAGTTTCACGGTATGACGGTACTGTGATACTGCTCTGAAATATATTATTTTTAAATGTCTGGCTACAAAACAAAACCTTTTTCCCCTTTAAACACAATATATTTTATTTTGAGAAACATTAAAAGTATTTTGGAGCAGTAAACGAGTCAGACTGAATAATTCAAGTCAATCATTGACTTCTGCAGTCTTCGTTTGTCTCAAAAACACACGTCTTTACAATTTACACCTAAAAACAAAATAAAATGTAGATTAAAAAATCTTACTCATACCTTAGGAACGGTATAGCAGAAAATTGTGGCGGTATGAAAACCTTGACTTTTCCATACCGCAGTATACCTTGAAAACGGTTATCGTCCCATGCCTAAAGTACACACATCCTAAGTAGAAGTACAGATTACACTTTAGTACTCTTTACTTCTACTAGTTTTAGTTTCGCTAGGTAGGTGACGATCCAGTTTCCCCCCACACTCCAAAGACATGCGGTATGGGTGAATAGCTAACTGAATTGGCTGTATTGTATAAGTGAATGCGAGAGTGTGTGGGTGTTTCCCAGTACTGGGTTGTGGCTGGAAGGGCATCCACTGTGTAAAGCATATGCCGGAATAATTGGCTGCTCATTCCACCATGGCGACCTCTGATAAATCAGGGACTAAGCTGAAGGATGTTGCGTGAGATAAGTAGGTAGCTAGACTAGACATGGGCCGGTATATGATTCTGACGGTATGATATACTTGGATAAAAATATCATGGTTTCACGGTATTGTGATTTCTGCTCTAAAATATCGGGGTAAAAAACTAAAACTTTTTTCCCTCTTTTTGAAACATTTAAATTATTTTGTAACAGTAAACATGTCACAGTAATAATTCATGAGTTCACACTTAGCTGATGATAGATTATAAAGCTTGTTTGGCATGCTGTCCCAGGAGAGAGCCCTGAGCTCATAAGATCCTCGAGCCCGGGGCTCCCTCCCGTTTGCAGGGCGAGAGGAGAGTTTGAGCTCAGGTAGATCTCGAGAACTCCCTGCGAGTAGCTAATGAACAGATAGTGATTGCTATAAAAAGATAACTACTTACTATTAGCATGTCTATGGTGCAGATTTGGATTAGTCAATTAACTTAAGTTGCATGTTTTTGGATGGTGGGAGGAACCCGGGGGAAACCCACGTGAGCACGGGGAGAACGTGTAAACTCTGCACAAAAAAACGTCGGCTGGCTTGGTAAGGACTAGAACCAGTGACGTTCTTGCTGTGAGGCAACAGTGCTAACCACTGGGCCACTGTGCCACCCATCTAGGAAAGTAGGAGGAGTAGAGGTGGAAGGGGGGATTCTTCAAAATGAAGATGGCTGTGATATGGAGCTTAGGGTAATTATAGTGGCTCAGAAATCATCTGATTGGTGAATCATAAATTGAATAATGCAGGACCGGCTGTGATCAATCATAAGCATGTGATCCTCTCGAAATTAATTTATGAATAAACTTCACTAATTTATTGACTTCTGCTGTCTTCATTAGTTCCATAAATACAGATTTCTTTAAAATTTAAAATGGCATCTTTGGAGATCCTTTCTGCATACAGATACAATTAGATACAGTTATTTTTAAAAAATGTAAAAAACTAAAATCTTGCACACACATTGGGAACGGTATAACAGAAAACTTTTCCAAACCACGGTATACCTTGAAACCGGTTATCGTCCCATGCCTAGACTAGTAAATACAATTACTTGCATATCAAATGATTATGTAAAATGTTTGTTGCTAGTTTTATGAAAGTAGCCAAGCAGCATCACACCCTGCAATACAGCCCAGCATTGCTCAAAAATTCGGCCCATGTATCATCATCCTGACCCAAACTCTCAGCGTTCAGCGAGTAGTTTTGCTGCTATTAGGTCAAAAACCATTCATGTTCGAACACTCTAAAAATAATTCTGTAGGCCTGTGTGTCTTTATAGAAATTTTTTTTTTTTCTTTTGCGAAAGCACCCACACAGCAAAATTTATCTGGCCCACACAATCAGGTTTTGCTTGGCCCACATGCTGAAGTGAATTACGGTACATGACTGGACCAAATCTGGCTTCCAGACAAGGGCCAAACATGGACCATAGCTGGATCAAGTCTCAGCCAAGTTAATAACTCATAACTGGGCCTGAACTGGGGCGCCACAGTGGCGTAGTGAGTAGCACGTTCGCCTCACAGCAAGAAGGTAGCTGGTTTGATCCCCGGCTGGGCCAGTTGGCATTTCTGTGTGGAGTTTGCATGTTCTCCCCGTGGTTGTGTGGGTTTCCTCCGGGTGCTCCGGTTTCCCCCACAGTCCAAAGACATGCGGTACAGGTGAATTGGGTAAGCTAAATTGTCCATAGTGTATGTGTGTGAATGAGAATGTATGAATGTGTTTCCCAGAGATGGGTTGTGGCTGGAAGCGCATCCGCTGCGTAAAACAAATGCTGGATAAGTTGGCGGTTCATTCCGCTGTGGCGACCCCGGATTAATAAAGGGACTAAGCCGAAAAGAAAATGAATGAATGAATGAATGAATGGGCCTGAACTGGGCCAGATAGGTTAGAGAGTCATGATTGCAATGAAATTGATAAACTCATGAAGCATTGCATAGTTTAGGCTCACTATGGGTGTGCTTTTTCTCAAATGGCCCGATTCCACTTAGTGGTTCGGTACGCTTTTATGGCCGTTTCCACTGTCTAAGAGCGAACCGTACCGTATCATTTTTTTGGTCACCCTTTGCAAAGCAGACATGAAGAAACCGCTGTGTTTAACAATTATCATCACCTTCTGGACTATTATGAACTGGGAATGATGAAGTTACTCTCTAACAGGGGCTACATGTGCTGCTGGAGATTACAGACACAGATGAGAGCTCTGCACTGACTGTGGGCTCTACTTCGTGTTGTTTTTGAACCTAAATAAGGACTAAATGTCTGCTGTGTGTAGTGTTTCTGTAATTGGTAACATATCAGAGACTGTAAGGGGCTGTATGTGTTCATATATGCTGCATTTATTTATATATTTGATATAATCGCAGACAGTAGGCTATTTCGCATCATTGAGGATCAGCATGTGAAGTTGCTGAACAAATTAATTTAAATGTATATTCCTGAAAATGTTGGTCCCACTTTATATTTAGTGTCCTTAACCACTATGCACTTGCATCAAATAATAAATACAATGTACTTTTGCTGTGTTCATAATGTATTTGAGAACACTTGTGGTGCTCTTGAGTTGGGATAGAGGTAGGGTTAAGGACAAGTTTGGTGGTGTCGGTAGGTTTAAAGTGTAAGTGATGGTCAACAGTGTATTTGCAAATGTAATTACAGAAATTAATTACACATGCAATAACATACAAGCATTTAATCAAGCATAAGAAATATGTAAAAACATGTATTTACACAATAAGTACATTGTAAGGAATTATTAATTTTGGTGTAGGTACATATTATTTAAGGCCGTTTAATCTAAAGTGGGACCAAAATGTTTGTCACACCAGCATTACTCAGTCATATATGTCAGGGCTGCATGATATTTTGGAAAATACTGACATTGCAATATTTTGTATTTCTGTTTTAGAAGATGAAAAGAAAAGCTAAGATTTATTTAACTTATTTTTTATCTGTTAAACTTGATACCAACTACGAGATATCATAAATTCTTCATTAGTTTCAGGTAATCTGTTTTATGTTGGTACTTATTATTAATCATCTTTTAATATTATGTGAAAATCGTTTGCTTAATGATGGTGGAAACCAAACTTGATGCAGGAATAAATTCACAAAAGTGTGCACTTAAGCAATTGTTTTGTAAACCGTTATTTTGCCGTGTTGTGCGTCGAGTCTTCAGAGCTGAGGTGAGTCATCTTAAGCTTTTATTATTGTTGGGTCAGTTTGGCTCATCATATAATTTATGGAATTATGAAATTATTAAAATACAAAGCTCGTATAATACTGAGTTCTCTCATGCATATTCATTCATTTTCCTTCAGCTTAGTCCCTTTATTAATCAGGGGTCGCCACGGCGGAATGAACCGCCAACTTATCCAGCATGTTTTACGCAGCGGATGCCCTTCCAGCTGCACCCCAGTGATGGGAAGCATCCATACACACTCCTTCACACATACACTATAGACAATTTAGTCCATCAATTCACCTATAGTGCGTGTCTTTGGAATTGTGGGGGAAACCGGAGCACCCGTAGTAAATGAACAGAGGGAGAACATGCAAACTCTGTACTGAAATGCCAAATGGCCCAACCAGGACTTGAATCTGTGACCTTCTTGCTGTGAGGTGACAGTGCTAACCACTGAGCCACTTTGTTGCCCCTCATGCATATTCATCACTTTTATTTCTTTTAAACTTCTATGAATGCTTTAAACATATTCAACTTGAGCCAGGAAAGAGAAGCTTTGCATATTTTTAAGAGAAACAATCGTTCATTCATTTTCTTTTCAGCTTAGTCCCTTTATTAATCTGGGGTCGCCACAGCGGAATGAACTGCCAACTTATCCAGCATATGTTTTATGCAGCGGATGCCCTTCCAGCTGCAACCCATCACTGGGAAACACATCCATACACACTCATTCACACTCATGAACTACGGACAATTTACCATACCCAATTCACCTGTACCGCATATCTTTGGACTTTGGATGGAGGAAACCCACGCGGCTACGGAGAGAACATCCAAACTCCACACAGAAATGCCAGCTGACACCAGTCGAGGCTCGAACTATTGACCTTCTTGCTGTGAGGCGATTGTGCTAGCCCACCGTGGAGCCCTTAAGAAAACAATATTCATTTAAACTTATGTTTAAGACAAATTGCCCCATTATTTCAACACACGTCAGTCATTTTTTTTGTCAACTTTTTATTAATCTTATTTAAACAGTTTTGTTAACTATTGTTTTTAACAGTTTTGTACTTGATATATATGTCATCCATGAAGTATCACGTTTGCCTTTTAGTTTAAAGTGCCTTATTAAACGGTATTTCACCTCACACATGATTGAGATTAAAATGTTTTTGCCTACATTAGCAATTGTTCGGGCTTGTTATCATTATTTTATTTTGGCGCTTTTTTGTTGCTCCCGCCTCGCCGTGATGACGTCAGCACTGACGCGTTCATCCAGCGTCGAGTCTTCAGAGCTGAGGTGAGTCGTTCACGCTTTTTCTCGTGTTTACACAACAATAAAACACACTTTACAGTTTATTAAAGCGACAATCTGCGACTAGTTTCTGCATTTAGTTCACCTCTATCTGTGTGTCTGCTGACCAAAACAATATCGTTTGACTATTCGTTTTTCAGTGCAAGTGTGTACGTTTCTGTATTATGGTAATTTTGTCCAGCAGGTACATGAAGTTTGATACTGAAAACATGACTATTGATTTGTGGTGCTCATTAGTTTGAGATTTATCGGGTATTTTCTGTATTTGTATGAATCCTAGGTCTAAAATTAAAGCAAAAAATTAGTTATCCTGCAAACACCCCACATAAATATAAGCTGATGTGCTTCTGAATGGCTGTTTAATGAGTGTTTTTAGTCCGAGGCTTAGCAATAACCATCAGAGCTGCTGAAATCCTCTTTATTTCATGTGTATAGTTCCTGTTTTTACTTCATTCATTGTACTGATGTCTTCAGATCTACATATTATATTAATATAATATAATATGTGGCATTAACTCTTATCATAGTCTGTTTCATCAATCAGTGTGAGTTATGCATACTTTTCTGTTTTCTCATTTAAAGCTCGTCCTCTTTGAGTTCAGCTGTAATACTGGAATATTCCCATCAGTCTACAAGTGAAGACGAGCATCAGACCATCAGGAAGAAGTGAAATCTGCAAAGACAGAGTTTATTGAAGGACAGTGAGAAGATGAGTGATCCAGAACCCTGCAGAATTAAACAGGAAGAGACTGAAGAACTAATAGGTTTGTGTTTATTCATTACTCTTCAATCATGAGGCTGAACAGCAGTGAGATTGTTGATATGTAACATTGGAACCACCAGGGGTCGTTGTATACCTAAAACTGCTGTGTTAAAAAAAAGTCTTTCTCTATATCAGTGGTTCTCAAGCTTTTTTCACCAAGTACCACCTCAGAAAAACATTGTCTCTCCAAGTACCACCATAATAACCGGTATTGAAGTACAGTAGTGTAGTAGGCCTAATAAAGCAGCTACAGCACTGCAAAGTTCAAAAACAAGGCAGATTAATTACTCTAATTAAGAATATTTATTATTGTCAGAGACTTAAATAAAAGGTTTAGCCTATTAAAATCAATTTACTGATCACATCGGTGTTATCGTACACGTCAAAGGGTTAAAAGTGTGTTCATTTTTTTTACTTTAATTATTCAGCGATTCCTCCACGTACCACTAGAAGGAAACTTGTGTACCACCAGTGGTACGTGTACCACAGTTTGAGAACCACTGCTCTATATTATGCCACTGTGTTAACAAAGAAGTGTCTAGAGTAGGGATGCCCAAACTTTTCTGTATGAAGGGCCAAAAATCATTGAGAGCCGTGGGCCGAAGATAAATATACTAAACTATATTACAACGACGACGTTATAAGACAATGACAGTGTTTTTTGACCTTGCGTGCAGATCAGCCTGTTGCTGGAGACCCCCAAAACCAAAATATGACCTTATTTAATGCATAATAGGGGCTCTTTAACAGATTTAACATATAAAATGGTTAATAACTCAGGTTTCCAATTCTTCAAGATTCCAGATTTCAAGAGCTCTCCATGACCTGGCTGGGTAGATCCTGAGGAAACAAATCATTTGGCATATAGAAAAGCGATGACACACATATTATTCCAGTTTTACTCTGTAGTGGGATGACACTAGTGCAGGGCTATTCAGTTAGTTTGTCACGGGGGCCAGTTCATGAAAAGCATCCCAAACGAAGGGCCGGAGCGGTATGATTTGCAATATAAGTGAGGACACAACTGCATATGTTGCATTTTTGCTCCTTAAGACACCCACGTTGGCTTTTTCTACATTAAAATGTTAATATGTTGTATTTTGAAACTACATAATATCAGTGCATTTTACAGCGTGGCTTTTTTTTTGTAACAAACATTCAAATGTTGTATTTCAAAGCACAACAAAAGCAGTGCATTGTTCAAGTAGACTCTTCTACATTCAGACACACTCATATGTTTTGAACTGCATAACAATTATGGATGCAACAATTATAGATGTTGGCTGTAAGATTATAGTCTGAAGAATAATCATGGTTTCACGGTTATCACGTCTAATGTAAATGTAAGCTTTATATCAGGCCTAAGTATTTAGATGAACTGTAGTTATCATCTGCGTTCATACGCTCTCAGAAATAAAGGCACAGGAGCTGTCACTGGGGCACTACCTCTTCAAAAGGTACATATTAGTATTTGAAGAGTCTATAATGGTTCCTTAAAGGTATTTTTAGGTACATTTGGGTACTAATATGCACCTTTGAGGTACCACTTTGGACTCTTGGGGTACAAATATGTACTTTTTGAAAAGCTACTGCCCCAGTGACAGCTCCTGTACCTCTTTCTGAGAGAGTGTACATACAAAATCATTTTAATAATAATTCGTCTAACATATATTTTGTTTACATTGTACTGAAAGCCACGCACAACCTCACAGCAACAGCACGAGATGTTTTCTAATTCGTGCGACCGGAACGCCGCGAGCGCGTTGCTCCGCTTGCGTGCCCACATTGGCGTATTCTGTTAGAAATAACAAACTTGCGCGCGGAAAGGACGTGTTATTGGAACGTCCCGCCGCTATATTTAATTCAGTGTGCGTGCGTATTGGCATCGGCGTACAAGCTCAGAACTTTAAACTAGCGGACAGGTGGCATAACTGTTTAATTGCATCAGTTTCATTCCATGCAACAGAAACGCGGCGTTGAGAAGTCTTTACGATTAATTAACCGCGACGTATTAAAGCGCAGTGAAATCGGCGAATGGTTGCATCCCTAACAACGATATCAGTGCAGTGTACAAAAGGCCTTTTCTGCAAGCATATCCAAATGTTTTCGGCTGCTCGTGCCACTCGCTTTAGTGTCAGGTGACTCACGATCTGCGCAGCCTTCAACTGCAGCTCGAGCTGTATTGAACAGACGCACCTCACTTCATAACTATAGCGGCCATTTCTTGACTGAACTAAATTTGTTTCTGATGTCTTGGTTACTAATTGGAGGGCCAGAACAAATTGCCTTGCGCCAATTGAATAGCCCTGCACTAAGGTCATCATAAAATCTAGGCTCTTAAACATTCAACTTAATTAATAATCATAAAGACGTGAGAAATTGAACGTGTTACTCCATCCTGGAGTGGACATCCATCAGAAAACCCACACTTCATAACTTTACTTATCTTTCAGGTGTGATGGTGAAGGAGGAGAGTGAGGAACTGAGTGAAGACGAGGAGAAACCTCATGTCAAGAGTGAAGAAGAAACTCAATCAGAGACTGAAGATAGTATTGTAATGAAAAGTTTGACCTGCACTCAGTGTGGAAAGAGTTTTAAGCACAAATGCACTCTGAGGAGTCACATGAGGATCCACACTGGAGAGAAACCCTATAAGTGTTCACACTGCGAGAAGACATTCAGCCATTCAGTATACCTGAAATCACACGAGAGGACTCACACTGGAGAGAAACCGTATCACTGCCCTGAGTGTGGGAAGAGTTACACAAACGCATCTGCTCTACGAAAACACAAGAAATTCTATCACAGTAAGTAGATCATTTAAACCACGGATGCCCAAACATTTTCTTATAAAGGGCCAAAACCAGACTTGATTGAGGCTAGTGGGCCGAAGGTAGACAGCTACCATGGATTATTTCCTTATTTATTTTATACTATTTAAAAATAACTAGAAAACATTGCTTTATATTAACTAATACAGAATATATTTTTTTTACATTTATAATGACAACATTTTTTACATTACAACAGAAACAATCTCATTTATAACTGAATTGAGTTACACTAGTTTTTGCCTTGATTTGCTCACCGATGTCTTCTGCATAGTCCTCTATCTATTGAGTGACCTTATTGACAGTATTTATTGCTACATTTAATTCAGTTTGCTTTTTTGTAGCTCGGCAATAAACAAACAACCAAAAAAAAGTATGTCACATGGGATGGTGGGCCAAATGAAAGGTTGAAATGGGCCAACGTTGGCCCGTGGGCCCTACTTTGGGCATCTCTGATCTAAACACTCAGCCCTTTCAGGTTTTATTATTCAAGATAACTCAACAGTCTTTCGATTGGGAATTTTAATTGATTCTTCATTCCTCTGGCTTGTTTTATGCACAAGTGGTGATTCTTTGTAAACCAACCACCATTCAGAGTCTAGCTCCAATCTTTTGAAACAATATTGCTGTGCTCATAACACTTACCAAATAGTCCCAACAAAGTAAGGCAGTACAGTTTGCAATATCTTTCTCTTCTGACAGTGAAAATGGACATACATGTGTAATGAATCATACCAGGGTTCTCGCGGGTCCTTAAAAAGTCTTAAATTAAAATGTGGGAAATTTAGGTCTTAAATTGTCTTAAATTTACCATAAAGCTGCTGTAGGTATTACATTTTTTAGCCGGTGTGCTTAATGGCGATAGCTAAGCACAGTGGTCCACCGAAAAACATCTAATAGTTGATCAATTTAGTATGTGTGAAACAGGAGTGAATTTACTAGCTTATTACGGTAGGTCGGCTACAGAAGCTGACGTCGGTCTGCACATGCGTGCTGCCATTACGCGGTTGTCGTAGTGAGGTGACCATGGGGCTCAAAGCCGTCAAGTCGCACATGAAAGGAGAAAAGCACCAGTGGCACGTTCCAGCAGATTGTCATAGCGGGTCCAGGTTAATCCTTGCATTGTTTGCAGCTCGACCTAACGATTTTACTAGTTCAGATGCCTCACAGTCGGCTATAACACGTTTCACTTCACCGCCAGACACCCAAAAGTCAGAGGAACTGTGGGTTCTCCATACCAGGGGTTTTCAAACTTTTAGGATCCCCCCCCTTTCATTACTGAGCTTATTTTCAGTATTCAATTCTATATGGTTCCTTCATACAAGGCATTGTGTTGTTTAGTGTAATCCAACTTATCTATGTTATGTTGGCTCTGTTCTACATCACAAAGGAACAAAAAAAAAAGGTCTAAAAGAAAAGTTTTTTGCTTTTCTTTTTTTTTTACTTACAGAGTTTACGCATTGCACATAATTGATACCAAATAGAAAACTTTAAAGTTTTGATTTCCATTGTAGGAGGCATTAAATTGAGTAGCCTATTCCAAAGAAATAATGACATTTTTGGGTCTTAAATTATATTTCTTGAGGTCTTTAAAAGGTCTTAAAAAGTCCTCCTACAACAGACCTGTATTGTGTTCGCAGACAGTGATGTTGTGTTTTGTTGGCGGAGCTGAAGTGGTGGCAGAAAGTGGTGCTCTAATAGCAGCGTTAAGTGTTCGTGCTAAGGTATAAATACCTTGTGTAGAGTTGTTACATTAAGTAGCTGATTTCTTTTCATTTTCAATAACAGACAATGCTTTGACTTTTTACTGTCTTGGCTCTGTTAGAGCAGAGACCGCTGTGTTTTTTTTTGGTTTTTTTACATTAAAATGAAAGTTAAGGAGTCAAATTTACATTAATTTGTAAACTGGTTTCCACTTTAATGAAAATATATTACACAACTCGATAATTGTTTTCATTCTGGCTTATTGCGCGAGCAAATGACGTACCTCTGTAAACCAATAGTGTTCAGCTGCACGTCTAGCTCCACTTTTTGGAACCCTTTCCAAAGGGTGACCAAAAAGTGGTACGGTTCGGTACGCTTTTAGACAGTGGAAACGGCCATAAAAGCGTACCGAACCTACCATACCACTCAGTGGAAATGGGCTATAAAACATGCCATTTCTTCTAAATAGTTACATTACTCGATTATTCGAGTTTGTTATATACATGTTAATTAAAGTGGAAACCAATGTACAAAGTAATGTAAACTTGACTGAGTGCATCACTTCCACTTTAAGGTACCACACGTAATGAGACTCAAAGAGAGGAAAATTAAATTAGACATCAATAAAAAGGGTCAAACTTAATCATTTGCGTCCCTAAAATGTAACCTTTTTCCTTATTTGTTTCAGAGTTGTTGAAAAGTGAAGAACCGAGTGAAGCCACGAAGGTCCATCGTAGCGTTCCTAAACAGGAGAAATGTTATTCATGCTCTGTGTGTGGAAATGGTTTTGCACATATGTCAGGTTTAAGACAACACCAGGTGATTCACACTGTAGAGAAACCTTACAAGTGTTCACATTGTGACCAGACCTTTGGTAGGTCAGAAAGCCTGAAAGCACACGAGATGACTCACACTGGAGAGAAACCGTACACATGTTCTCAGTGTGGGAAGAGTTTCAGACGATTGTCCAACCTTCGACAACACCTTAGGATCCACACTGGAGAGAAACCACACAACTGCGATCAATGCGGCAAGTCATTTACGAGGCCTTCAGAGCTGAAGTACCATCTTAGAGTTCATACGAACGAGAAGCCGTATTCATGTTCAGAGTGTGGGAGGAGTTTTACCCAGCAGTCCTTTTTAAATGCACACCGGAAGATCCACACTGGGGTGAAAGAGTTTGTGTGCTCGGAGTGTGGGAAGAGTTTTATTAGAGCCGGAGAATTGAAACTGCACCAGGTGGTTCACACTGGAGAAAGACTGTACGAGTGTTCACACTGCGACAAGAGATTCAGTCTGTTACAAGGCTTGAAAATGCATGAGAGGATCCACACTGGAGAAAGACCACACAATTGTCATCAGTGCGGTAAAACGTTTATAAGGCTTTCTGATCTGAAGAAACATCTTAGAGTTCATACAAAGGAGAAGCCTTAAGGTCTTTGCACACTGAAGTCTGGGCTTAGTCTCAGCCAAGTTAATAATCCGTAACTCAGCCTGAACTGGGCCAGCTATGGCCCATGTTTGGCCATTGTCTGGAAGCCATATTTTTTATGTCTCACGACTGCAATGGAATTAATAAACCTGTTGCGCTTTAGGCATGATAATAATGGTAATGGCTAGTAATGTTTAATAGTATCGTAAGTTGCAAAATAATTATTTGGATAATAAAATATAGGTAATGTAGGTTAATTTAAGTTATCTTTCAACATAAATGAAACAATAGATCAACAAATCTCGATTGTTTCCTGGATTAAAATGAAGGAGTTAGAAGAAGCTAAGAGGAAGATGGAAATGACTTTGTGGATCAAAATATTTCTTAACTCAAAAAATAATTTAAATGTGGGTCGAGACAGGCCAAACATATTTACATATGTCCTGCAATATCCCCTTAAAGACAACCCTTCCACTTTTTTATATGGAGTAATCGCTTACTTTTTAAACATCTAATCATCTTGTTTAATCTCGCCTCTTTTCGCAGCGCCGTACGACAGAATTTCGTAAGCTCAAACTCTAGTGTGACTGTAATAATAGTGCTTGATTTTGTGAATCGTGAGGTCCCGGAACAGATCAGGGTAACGGATTTGGCATTTCATCTGAACATAAAGAGGGGGGATGGGTGGTGGAAGGGTTGTTGCGGACAAAAGTAAAAAGTGGGGGTGGGGGGTGTTGCAGACGAAAGTGAAGACGGTTGGGGAGTTGCAGAAGAAAGTGAAAGTAAACAGCGGACGGGGGACAGTTGAGGAGGGGGATCGGTAAAATCAGATTTCAGAAGTGCCACAAATTAAGCCCTGCTCACACATAAACACAGCGTGATGTATTTTGAAATACGTCATACGTTTTTCAAAAAATAGTTTGTGCGTGCCATGTTAAATCATTTTAACTACATGGATTGAGTGAGCTATCTAATATAAACAACCAGTGTATCTTATTTTGCTCCTGAGTTGTGTTGTGGATAAAATATTGGCAAAATTATAATTCATAATAGATCAACAAATCTTGATTGTTTCCTGGATTAAAATGGAGTTAGAAGATGCTAACAGGAAGATGGAAATGATTTTGAGATCAAAATATTTCTTTACTCAAAAACATGGCCCACATATCAATTTTTAACATCTGGCCCATGTCCTGCTTGCCGTCTTAAAGATGGTGCCACCTCTGTCAAACCTGAGCCATGTTTGGCCCACATGCTGTATGCCAGAGCCAGATGAATGCCTGCTCTGCCAGCCAAATCTGGGCCAAAATTCTTTGCTACCTGGGTTGTTAACCAGTATTCAACCTATCAATACAGGAGTTCTGAACAAGGAGCAGAAGATAAGTTATAATGATAAAGAAAGAGGGGAGTTTATTGAATAATTTAGCTGCGTGTGATTCAGTTCTCGGACCAGGATGAATCCAACAAGTGTTGTTATACCACAAGCAACAGCAATGGAAGATTCCTGCTTCACAACGTTGTCCAGAGACAACACAGACCTTGAAATGGAGGCATTCTCTGATCTCTTACACATGAAAACAAGTGTCACTTGAGTCCACTGTCATATAATTAGTGGGTAGCACGTTCGCTTCACAGCAAGAAGATCGCTGGTTCAAGCTCCGGCTGGGTCATTTGGCGTTTATGTGTGGAGTTTGCATGTTCTCCCCATCTTGGTGTGGGTTTCCTCCGGGTGCTCCGGTTTCACTCACAAGTCCAAACCCATGTGGTACAGGTGAATTGGGTGAGTGTCCGTAGTGTGTATGGATGCTTCCCAGAGATGGGTTGCAGCTGGAAGGGCATCCGCTGTATAAAACATATGCTGGATAAGTTGGCGGTTCATTCCGCTGTGGCGACCCCAGATTAATTAAGATACTAAGCCAAAAACAAAATGAATGAATGAGAAAAAGGCAATAAATATAGAAAAGTATTAATAATAAAATATTAAAATATAATAAAGTGACAAATAATCAAATCATTAGCTAACGATCAATGAAATGATATAAGGATAATTACAAAAATGACTAATGATTAAATAAAATGAATCAAAACAAATGAAAATAAAACACAACACAAATATATGGTTGTTTTCTTGAAGCAACACACTCAAGGAGTCTCAGATCCTCAGATTATTCAGGTTTAAGGTTAGGGTAGGGGTAGACATCATTAAAATACGATAAATGTGAATTTTAATAAATAATATGATACACAGCTATGACAAACCGATAACCTATGATCCTGGTTGCATAACAAGCACACTAGGCGGCGACATTCACAAAGAATTCATCTCGCCATAAAACCAAGAAGAAGAAAGAGCGTCGAGTCTTCAGAGCTGAGGTGAGTCGTTCACGCTTTTTCTCGTGTTTACACAACAATAAAACATTACAGTTAAGTTTAATAAACTTTACAGTTTATTAAAGCGACAATCTGCGACTAGTTTCTGCATTGAGTTCACCTCTATCTGTGTGTCTGCTGACCAAAACAATACAGCAGGCGGCGAGGAGCTCTGAGAGGAACATCTAAGGAAATGTGTGTTTTTTGGATGTATTAGTGTACGTTTTTTTTAAAGTTTGAAGTAATAACATCGCAATTTTAATGAGTGGATATAATGGGAATTTAGTTTAGCAGATATATGACGTCAGACACTGAAAACATTAAATTATGGATTTAGTTTTTAAGGGATTTTATGATTTGTCAGTTTTATATTATTATTATTATTTACTGTATTTGCAGGATCACTTCATAGGTTTCCAAACTATATAAAGACATATATGCACTCTCTCTATATATATTTAGTCAGTAATAGTTAATATGTATAGCAGGGGTGTCCAAATTTAGTTCTGGAGGGCCGGTGTCCTGCAGATTTTAGCTATAAACATTATGAAATGAGCTGATCCTGAGTGTTTATAATCTGAGGTTCATCAATATTATCAGAGCTGCTGAAATCCTCTTTATTTCATGCCTAAAGTTTCTCTTACTTCCATTTTACTGATGTCTTGTGAAGACAAGCTTTAGACCATGAGGGAGACGTGAAATCTGCAAGTACATAGTATAACAATGAACTCTGTTTATTGAAGGACAGTGAGAAGATGAGTGATCCAGAACCCTGCAGAATTAAACAGGAAGAGACTGAAGAACTCATAGGTTTGTGTTTATTCATTACTCTTCAATAATGAGGCTGAACAACAGTGGTGGTGTTATTTTATTTTGTTAACAATTTTTGCTTAAAGGTGCCATGCAGTGCGTTGATCTGCACTGTTCTCTGATATCCACATATTAGGCTGTGCCTTAAGTAAGTTCAAAAAAGTGCATGGAAACGATTTCATATGGTCATTTATTAACCCGTAAAACCCCTCAGAAGTTCTACATTGACCATATTTGGAGCAGTCATGAATATTAATGACATGCAGCCTCTCTCTTGCACACAAGCTGCGGTCACACTAGACTTTTCTCCCCATAGACTTCCATTCATACGCACGTGAATGCATCAGACCGGAAACGTAAGGTCGTGCGTCAATTTTCGCAGGTCGCTGCATTGGAAAGTTCAACCTTGGTGAACTCTGACAAAATCGCATCACTTGACTGCGTGAGACCAATCGAGGATTAAAACTTGACCTCTCTGGACAGAATTTTGTTTTTTTATATGGAGCAATCGCTTTTTTGACGTCTAATCATCTCGTTTAATCCCGCCGCTTTTTCACAGCGCCGTACGACCGAATTTCGTAAGGTCAAACTCAAGTGTGGGGTTGTCGCAGATGAAAGTAAAAAGTGGGGGTGGGGGGTGTTGCCGACGAAACGTGAAGAGGGTTGGGGAGTTGCAGAAGAAAGTGAAAGTAAACAGCGGACGGGGGGATAGTTGAGGAGATGGATCGGTAAAATCAGATTTCAGAAGTGCCATAAATTAAGCTCTGCACACATATAAACACAGTACGATGTATTTTGAAATAAACGTGCAAAACGTGTATCTTATTTTGCTCCCGAGTTGTGTTGGGGATAAAATATTGGCAAAATTGTAATTAAACTCGAGAAAGCAGACTGACAGAGATGTATAGTGATGTGTGTTTTTCAGCTATTATGTAAAAGTAATGTTTATTAATCTTTTGAATCGCTGCATTCAAATCTGTGTTAGAAAAACAAGGTATGAAGTTACAAACAGTCAAATAACAAAAAAGTACTGGGAGAACAGTTTATAGTTTAGATATAACTAGGGCCAGACGGAATCTGCGGACATTTTTTGCTTTTTCTGCAGAGTATTTTGTTAAAAATCTGCGGATTTATGCTAACTAAAACCTTAATATATGAAATAAAAAGTAATGCCTTTTTAACTTGTATTCAGTGTTTACAATCCAAATCCAATTAGATCCACTTTATTTGGGAAACAAAGCAAGTCTTTCATAAAAAATCTTTACTAAAAGACAGAAAATTGTACTGCAAATAAATCATATGAATATAATCATATTAGTCAATATTATAACTAAAATTAATTTAAAAACTGAATAAATAAACATTTACACAAGTAAATAAACAGAATAAATGATGGGCTAAAAATCTGCGGAATTCTGCACGCGCAGATTCCGTGTGGCCCTAGATATAACCACTGATGTTTATGGTAAAGGTTAAAATCACAGTCATATGAGTTAAACTTGGCGCTCAAAAATGAAAGTCGTAGGCAGCGATTACATTATTTAACCAGTAGGTGGAGACAACCAGCCATCAAAAATATCAATTTAAGAATGATTCTTCTTAAATGAATTATTAAAGATAATTGTGGAGTTGATAAAACCTTTTTAAAGGGGTCGTATGATGTGGTTACATGTTATTTGTGACAAGCTGTTTGTATTTACATTAGATCTGTAAAGTCTCGAAGACTAACGGTGCATTCACACGAGGCTTCAGCGTCAACGCTTGACAGAGGGCGTGTGTGAAGTTGGGGCTGACGCGATCATCATAGCAGCGTCAGCCAATGAAATTAGTCAACAACCGGCTACTGTCTGAGCTGGTGTATTTGCATACAGCGATCTGATTGGCTGATGCTTCCGTCAGCCCTTGAAAAGTTGAGAAAGTCCCAACTCCTGCAGCGAGCAACGCCACTGAAGCGGCACCGACAGATCCACAATGCAGTTAGGCATTGCCTGATGTCACCCATTCAAAGTGAATGGGAAGCGTTGACGCTGACGCCCCGTGTGAATGGGGC
This sequence comes from Danio albolineatus, assembly GCA_903798035.1. Classification (NCBI taxonomy): domain Eukaryota; kingdom Metazoa; phylum Chordata; class Actinopteri; order Cypriniformes; family Danionidae; genus Danio; species Danio albolineatus. The sequence continues at coordinate 340,750 of CAIGQQ010030823.1, read as the reverse complement.
GTAATGCCTCATCTCCACTAAGCAGGTGGATCTTTTCTGAAAACTTATTCAGAGACATAATTTTGATTGTTTGTCGCCACCTGTTGGTTACACAGTGTAATTGCTACAACATTCACCAGCATTAAGTTCCATTAAACAGTGATTTTAATCTTTAACATAAACATCAGTGTTTATATCTGAACTAAGAGCTGTTCTCCCAGTACTTCTGTGTTATTTAATTATGACTAACTGAAACGGTGTATTTCCCAGAGATGGGTTGTGGCTGGAAGGGCATCCGCTGCGTAAAACAAATGCTGGATAAGTTGGCGGTTCATTCCGCTGTGGCGACCCCGGATTATTAAAGGGACTAAGCCGAAAAGAAAATGAATGAATGAATGAAACGGTGTAAAAGCTGAAATTCTCTCGATCAAACGCAGATCTGAATGCAGCGCTTCGAAGAATTAATAAAGAAGTGCAAACCATTATCATTGATCATTCATGTTGCGCGGGTTTGAATTGAGATCTCAATCTTTAAATGTTTAATGGTGCAGCTTTACACTGAACGCATTAATGCAGGCTAAACAAACACTGACAGAAATCACTAATGCTGAGTTCAGACTGCATGTTTTTCAAAGTAGTCGTGTCACAGATGTGTTCAATATTGCGTGACTATCTGGGCTAGCGTTCTGTCGCTGCTTTGTTTACACTGCAAGATGGATCGGCGGCAGGGAGTTTCACACTGCATGACTTCAAAATAGGAAGAATCGCCGACAACTTTGTCCAAACTACGTCTCACACCCAAAAACAGGCAGTATATCTTTTGTTATTAACTACATAACGAGAAAGAAGACGTTAATGGGGTTGAAATGTCCATATTTGCTCATTGGCTTTGAAGGGAATCAGCAACTTCTCTTCAACTTTTTTATTTTTTGACCGGGTTGCGTTGTGATATTGCTCAGACGACAGGTCAAACAGACACGGGGGCTCCTGCCAAATTTACACTCATTTCCCCTCCATTTCTTGGGTCCGAATAAACTAAAAATGAGCTTTTACCTTCTCCTCAACCTCCCGCTGGCCTGCAGGTACCCACACTAGTGAATGCTGCTCTCTGATTGGCTGTAGGCGATCGCTGATGTTATTTTCAGTCATAACACATTTCACACGGCATGATTTGAATCTCCGACAGCTCCAGATATTCATCAGCCAAATATCTCCCGGGCATCAGCGACTCATCGGCGATTCTCTCAGATCGCGTCTTTGACAGTTCATATTGTGTGATTGTCACTCGTGTGAACGAGCACTGATTCGCCTGTGATTTTAGGCATTTGTCTACGATTTCTCAAAACCTGTCGGCGAGTCAAAATCAGGGCTAAAACCATGCAGTCTGAACTCGGCATAAGACACTAACACAAACCTAAAGCATTTAGGTAGGCCTGCCACAACCTTCTTCCGTCATCATTATATTTTACAGGGAAGCCAAAATGCTTTCATACTCGTGATTTGAATGATGCGAGAGGCTAATCAATCACCTCTAATGATTGACAAACCCTCAATAATCTTATTGTTGGGAGCATGATGTGAGTGGAACCATTTAGAAACTGCAGCAAGGGTGGATGTGTCATGTGTAATAGATCTAAAACGTTTTATTTGCACGCATCTGTTTTTAGTTAAGTGAAATGCTCAGAACTGCTGTTAGCGCACTGTTAAAAACTAGCCACTTAAAGTTAACTTGCTTACATTTTTCAGATGTGATTGTAAAAGAGGAGAGCGAAGAACTGAGTGAAGACGAGGAGAAACATCATGTCAAACGCGAAGAAGAAACCCAATCAGAGGCTGAACATAGTGTTTTAATGAACATAACAGCTGTGAATGGTTTCATCTGCAGTCAGTGCGGAAAGAGTTTCAAGAACAAATACACTCTCAATTATCACATGATGATCCACACTGGAGAGAAACCTTACCAGTGTTCACACTGCGAGAAGACATTCAGTCATTCAGGAAACCTGAAAAAACATGAGCGGACTCACACTGGAGAGAAACCCTATCACTGCATTGTTTGTGGGATGAGCTTTACACAGTCATCGTCTCTACAAAGACACACAAAAAAGATTCACAGTAAGTAGATCATCTAATGATCCAGGTTGTATTATTTTAAGATAATTGTGGAGTTGATTACACATATTTAAAGGTGTCGTATGGTGCGGTTTCATGTTTTCGGTGATGAGCTGTTTGTATTTATCCCGTTTTTCCTGAAATTCTCCCGTATTTTACAGTTCTATCCCGCTGTCATCCCATAAAGGTATTTTTCCGTATTTCTCCCGTATTTTCAGTCTTTCTCTGAAGGGCGGCAATAGACTGATTTCACGCGGCTGCCATTTTAAACAGCGAAATTGAGGCAGCGTAGGGAAGAAACCTGGAAGTATCGCCTGAGTCACACAGGAATGTTGTGTACCTGGCTGTATATCTTATCAGCAAAGAGAAAGTGACACATATTTATACTTTCACCACTGTCCAACTGACCCGAAGGTCCGTTCTGAATGAATAGTGAAAATAAAAAGGGATATTGGACCTAATGTTCAGCCAAGTAAAGGGAAATGGCACTAGTTAGCTAACGCTTTCTTTCCCAAACACACATTTTAGATGCCATTTATCAAACTCAAGTTAATGAACTGCTTCTTTCACTATATTAGACTCGTCACCATACAAAATTTCGGTTCTCAAATGTAATAAAAACCTCCTTTTCCCATTAACATTTAAGGCACTGTTGATGGCGTTCTTAAACAGCGCTGATTGGCTGTTATGTTTGCGTGCTCAACAGAAATTACTGTAATTGGCTGTGACGATCATCAGTTCACCGCACTTGCGGCACTTCGCTGATGTTCACCGAGTGCAAACACAGACGAGCGATCCGCTTGATGAGTCGACTGATCTTTACAGCTTTAAAACGACTCAGTGTCCATCTATCTGTGTTTACACTCGGTGAAGAGCGGTTAAATAATGACCTTTACTGCCAACCACAGTCATTTCTGTTGAGCACTGGTGAATACTGTGGCAAATCAGCTGTTTATGAACGTTTTCAGCTGCGCTTAAATGTTAGCGGGAAATGGACGTTTTTAAAACTTCAGTACCGGGATAACACCATTACAGACAACACGAGGGTGTGCTACAGGGGACTGCATTATTTAATCGCTCACTGGGTTACGTAGGCTGAAGCAGGGAAGCCCCCACTGTTTACCTGCTGCCATGAACTGAAGTCTAGAAGGACACTTCAGTGTATTACTCTTAAAGTGAGGTTGTTTGATGCCTAATATGCTTTTAATTGTTTAAAATAAACTGAACTGAATGATGTTTACACCATTTCTGCATTTTGAAATCGCAGCAGCAGCTGGAAGTTTGTAGTACACAGCATGTTGTTGCAATGTTTACAGTGCTGATCCTATACTTCTGGATTTCTTCCCACTGCAGCCTCACTTTTGTGCTTTAAAATGGCGGCCACGTAAAATTAGCGTATAAAGATTAAAGAGCCGATCCTCCCTGTACCCAACCCATACCGCCGAACCACCAGGGGCCGCCCCTTGCTCTTAAATGTGAGTCAGTTCTGTGCCTTCGGTTTATTTAGGCATGAAACACTTTGAAATAAATATAAAAATGTCGGGATTCCCTTTCCTTTTCATTACAGGTGCCGTCGCTCCTCCTATGTAATCCTCAAAACAGTCATAAAGCGGTGCGTGACTGTCAGACGCGCTCCATAGTGATAAATACACGCTGTTTTCCAAACGGATTCTGTTCATGCAAGTTGAAGCGTAGCGAAAGTGGATACTGGGTTTTGGGTGTGTGTTTGAACAGACATATACACATAATCAGGGCCGGAGCAAGCTGAACTGCCGCCCTCAATTCGAAAGTGAAAACGAAAGTGACCAGTTCGCAAATAGAAGATGTTGAGCATGCCGCCTTCACTAGGTCGCCTCTATGGACGCGCCGGCCCTGCACATAATTATTATATATTATTAATAACAACTAAAGATGTCGATCTTGATGTTGTTTTTTTTAAACAACTAATTTTGTCCTAAATGAGCATAAAACGTGAGGAAAGCAATCGAATGCTTCATTATAACGTTAGATGTGTGCATTGTTAAAGTGACACCTCTGTTATTTAATGTAATCAAGCAAAAAATCTAAATGACTGAGATTCATTCGCTGCTCTTTATTCAGAATGTGTGAGTTATACGGTGAAGAAAAGATGAATGAGATTTGATAACTTGATTCTATTTCTTTATAACAGCTCATTTTAATAAGCTAAACTGTTTGCTAATGTATACTATTACATTTTCTTTTGTTAATAATAATATAAAAAAATATGACTGACCGTTTAACTGTTTATTTACAATGAAACAGCTCCAGAAGAACATATTTAATATGGAGATATTTTCTTAGTATCTTAGTATCTCTTATTTTCACATCCCAGTGCTGACAGGTATACCCCAGGGCAGTCCTGGGTTTTGATTGTTTTGTATTTGTTATCTTAGGTTTTGTATTGGAGTTGAAAATATATGAAGTAGAATATTCTTTTAATAGTCTTGATACGTTTATTCCTTTTCTTTTGCAAAATAATTCTTCTGCCATATTTCTTCTGGAGTTTCGATTTGCTTAAATTTCAGGGGCCCTGTTTTTTTTTTTGTTTTGTTTTTTCTTCACACAGTGGAGCTTAAGCGGAAAAAATAAAATATTGCGTTGCTAATAGGCATGGGCCGGTATAAGATTCTGACGGTATGAAAACCTTGGATGAAAATATCACGGTTTCACTGTATGACGGTATTGTGTTTACTGCTCTAAAATATATTCTTTTTAAATGTCTGGCTAAAAAACTAAACCTCTTTGCCCTTTGAACACAATATATTTTATTTTGAGAAACATTTTAAGTATTTTGGAGCAGTAAACATGTCAGGCTGAATAATTCAAGTGAATCACTGACTTCTGCAGTCTTCATTAGTTTCAAAAACACAGATTTCTTTACGATGGACACCTAAAAAACTGTAAATACAAAAAAAACAACAAAATGTAAAATGTAAATAAAAAACTCTCACACATACCTTAGGAACGGTATAGCAGAAAATGTTGGTGGTATGAAAACCTTTACTTTTCTAAACCGCGGTATACCTTGAAAACGGTTATCGTCCCATGCTCCCAAGTGCTATTTGACATTTGTGTCTTAAAATGTAACTTTTTCTTTTATATATTTTCAGACCTGATCGTGAAGGAGGAGGAGGATGAGGATGAAGAGGAGCAAGAAAGTGTAGAACTGAGTGAACCCACGGTGGTCCACCGTAGCGTATATACAAAGGAGAAACCACATTCATGCTCTTGGTGCGGAAATAGTTTTGCACATCAGGCACATTTAAGAGAACACGAGCGGATTCACACTGGAGAGAAGCCGTTCACATGTCCTCAGTGTGGGAAGAGCTTCAGACACTCGTCATCCTTTACTCAACACATGATGATCCACACCGGAGAGAAACCTCACACATGTGATCAATGCGGAAAAACGTTTTTGAGGCCTTCACAGCTGAAGACACATCTTAGAACTCATAAAAGGAGAAGACAAATCCATGTTCTCTGTTAGTGAAGAGCTTCACACATGTAAACGATATTCACCAACCTAAAAACTCTACTTTCTTTCATCAAACATCACATTTGATAGATTAGCATGACGATGCATCCTCAATTTGAGGAGTTTGGCCTTAATTTCTAAGGGCGTACTCGCACTATGCTATCCCAACCGTGCTCAGGCCCGTTTCCCAGATAATTTTAGAAGTATGAGTGCTCTAAATCAGGCTCAGGCATGGTTCAGTTTTCCGTCCCTGGCCCGGTTGGAAGAGGTGTGCCTGAGCGCGGTTCACTTGGGCTTTGGCGCGGTACGCTTGTAGTGTGAGTGCAAAGCGCATCTGAGCCCGAAACTGAAGAGGAGACGTGACTTTAGGGGACTGTTTCCTATGGATTTATTAATGATTCTTACTGTTTAATGAACACAAACTGTCGTAAATTATTAAAGACACAAACCCCTCTCTGCACCACAGCTGTGCCTTTAGTAATAGTTTCTGCAGCTCGAGGACTTTATACATGTTTATGAGCGTCAGCAGTGGCTGATCTGTTCAGGGGAATATCTGACTGTGTGTCATTGCATATCAAACCACTAAAACCATATAATGATTAGGGATGCAACAATATAGTTAGCCTACGGTCCAATACATACCTCAGTCTTTTAAAACGGTTTTCGGTTCGGTTCTGATAGCTTGACACATTAGTGTTTTATTTTTGTTATACTATGCTTAGGCAATAGGAACAGTAAGAGGATAAGGGGAAAAAATAAAAACGATTTATTGCAATACTCCTTTATTTTACTTAAAAGCCAAGAAAAGTACACTAGTTACTAGTGTATTGTATAAATCTCGCAGCTGCAGACCATGTACAAATTGGGGAACACATAAATTCCTACATTTTGAAAATAAACATACATGTGAAGTTAATAAACATAAATGAAACATTTAAATAAACATACTTGTACTTCAGTAAACATAAATAAACTAACAAACTATCTTATTTACTGCTTGTGTGAACTTTTCCGCCAAATGAGCGCTTGTATGACTTTCGTACAGGGGACGGGTTTGGAGTACAGCGCTTTTCATTTCCCAATCCGACATGTAGTTCACTGTTACAGTGAGGTAACCGTGAAGTCCAACCATCTGTGGTTAGAGCAAGGCTCTGTGCTTTAGCCAATTTGTGCACAATACTGTTGCATGTCTTTTCATAGAGGTCGGGAATTATCTCCGTGCTTGAAAAAAGTGTGAGACGGTAGTCTGTAACGCGGATCGAGTGCTTTTATAAGATGACAAAAGCCCGCATCTCCAATCACCAAAAATGGCAGCATATCTTTAGCAATAAACACCCCCACTGCGGATTTGAAAGACGCCGGTGCTTCCTCGTACTGTTGCCTCACTTCAGCTCTGCTCGCCATATTAAAGTGTGGATTGATGGGCAAGCGCCCCCTAACTTTAGAGCAAAGTGATTGAATATTTTCTCGCGGGGAGGAGTTTCCTCACTTCAGCTTCTACAGGCACACACAGTCAATCCGGAGAGAAATAAAACACACATAAATTATTTTAACATAAAACCGAAAAAATCGCAATTCTCAAGCGCGTATTGAACCGTGTATGTCGTACCGAACGGTTCAATATTATATTGAGAATTGTAGCATCCCTAATAATGATATAAAGAAATCTCCACTGAAATCTCCGAGAGCGCTTCTCTTACACTGAACAGCGCATCATCGATGACGTAAGCGTGCTCAGGCCCGAATGCAATGTGAGTGCAGGCCGTCGGGGGAGACGGAAGGGGGGACAAGCGTGCTTTGGCCTGATTAAAGGGAACTGTGCATAGTGTGAGTACGCCCTAAATCTCCTGAAATGTCTGGGATTCAGCGTTAGCTTTCTACAGTCGTTAATTGTAGGGATGGCTGACGTGAAACTGACGTTGCGACACAGTGTCGAGATCCCAAAGCGCAAGTGTTTCGAAGCACTGCACCGAAGCATGATCCGAAACCCTCAGGTCAGGTGACTAAAGTGTTTCGAAACACCTGGTCAAGTGACTAAAGCGATTCAAAGCGTTGATCCTTTCAGAAGCGCTTCCAGACTTGGCAAATCGGCGTTTCACTGACACGGTCGGCAAAAGCTTCTGTCTCATATAGCCTAGTGAACCGTGCCTGTGCACCTTGTTCTGTTTCTCAAATAGCTTTTGGGTTCCAATCCCGACTTACGACTACAAATACTCCGAAATCATGATTTTATGTATTTTAATAATGTTACTGTTTTATTGTGTAGTCTAGACAGGATACGCCATTAATATAGTATCATTTTTGTAACACTGTATAACAACAATTAATATTTTACAGTACTGTGATGGTTGGGTTTAGGGTTTGGGTAGACGTTAATAAAATACAATGAATGGGAAACGGGCGCCACGGTGGCGTAGTGAGTAGCACGTTCGCCTCACAGCAAGAAGGTCGCGGGTTCGAGCCTCGGCTGGGTCAGTTGGCATTTCTGTGTGGAGTTTGCATGTTCTCCCCGTGGTTGCGTGGGTTTCCTCCGGGTGCTCTGGTTTCCCCAACAAGTCCAAAGATATGCGGTACTGGTGAATTGGGTAAGCTAAATTGTCCGTAGTGTATGAGTGTGAATGAAAATGTATAGATGTTTCCCAGAGATGGGTTGCGGCTGGTAGGGCATCCGCTGCGTAAAACAAATGCTGGATAAGTTGGCGGTTCATTCCGCTGTGGTGACCCCGGATTAATAAAGGGACTAAGCCGAAAAGGGACTAAGCCGTATCTGATCTAACAGCCCTGTTTTATGACCAAAACAAGACACTTATTCACAAAGTGTTCATTCGAATGTCAGAAGAGAGCATGACCCAACATACATAGCTGTATTAGCTTGGATTCGAACCCACTATGCCTGCATGCTAGTCAAGAACTCTCGCCATTCCACTGAATCACCTGAAGCCTAACCTGTTCAACGTAGTGTTTAATACCTTAATTTGTTTCACTGTTTCTTTGCTGAAGCTGTTCCAGTGCAGTACATTCGAAATGACCACTAGGTGTCACTATAGAGACGGGTTTCGAAATGTTTCGAAGCTTCGACACATTTGCTTCGACTGTTTCAGTGTTTCATGAAGCCTCACTTTGCCCACCACTATTTAATTGAATGCGGTTTTTGCTTTCTCTTTATACGACAGGTCTCAAACTGGATTCCTCGAGGGCCGCAGCTCTGCACAGTTTTGCTCCAACCCCAATCAAACACAGCCGATCCAACTAATCAAGGTGTTCTAGAGCAGTGGTTCTCAACTGGTTTGGCCATGGGACCCACATTTTTAAATGGTCATCAAGCCGCTACCCAAATTTTTTGTAACTATATTTTAATTTTAGGAATTATAATGAATTAATTTGTATTAAATTGTTAACATACACAAGTAGTGACAGATAAATCATAAGAAAATCAATAAGACTTACAAATAAACAATTTTTTATTGATTTCATTGGACAAAATGTATCAAATTATACAAATATTACAAAGTACAATTGCGCATTTCAAAATAAAAGTCCGGTATAAGCAAAATAAGTTGCACACACTCCGCGACCCACTAAAAATTTTCCCGCGACCCACCAGTTGAAAAGCACTGTTCTAGAGACTATTAAGCAGGTGTGAGTTGGAGGCGGGGTGCCACGGTGGCGTAGTGAATAGCACGTTAGTAGCAGGTCGCTGGTTCAAGCCTTGGCTGGGTCAGTTGGCATTTCTGTGTGCAGTTTGCATGTTCTCCCCGTGGTTGCGTGGGTTTCCTCCGGGTGCTCCGGTTTCCCCCAAAGACATGTGGTACAGGTGAATTGGGTAGGCTAAATCGTCCGTAGTGTACGTGTATGAATGAGTGTGTATGGATGTTTCCTAGAGATAGGTTACGGCCGGAAGGGCATCCGCTGTGTAAAACAAATGCTGGATAAGTTGGCGGTTCATTCCGCTGTGGTGACCCCAGATTAATAAAGGGACTAAGCTGAAAAGAAAATGAATGAATGAATGAGTTGGAGGCGGTTGAAGCTAAACTATGCAGAGCTGCGGCCCTCCAGGAACTGAGTTTGAGACCATCGCTTCATACCTTTCTCTTTAAGCCTAACTTATACTATTTTAAGAGATTCTTATTTTACTTTAACCCACGTTGATAAGAAACTGTGTCATTTAAGATGTATCAAAAGCTTAAAAGTATATATCTTTTATATTTGTTATGGAAATGGAAAGGATGTTACTATTTTATGTATTAAAGTTCAGTAACAGTTTTATGGTTTTCACCCATTTGCCTATGACAATCTCCAAGAACGATATGAAAATGCTTGACCTCCTTTGGTGGGTATACCCAGAAACCCCGAGGTTTAAGCTCTTAAAAAGCGGGTCTGATTGTATTACAGGTAAACACGAGTTAGATTGTGTAGAGCTTTATAGATAAGAAACAATATTTTATAATCAATATGGATCTTAACAGGCAGCCAGTGCGAGGAAGATTAAGTTGGGGTCATATGATTCTATTCAGGGGTGACACAGTGGCTCAGTGGTTAGCATTGTCACCTCACAACAAGACGGACGTTGGTTCGAGTCCCGGCTGGGTCAGTTTGCATGTTCTCCTCGTGTTGGAGTGGGTTTCCTCCAGGTGTTCCCTCACAGTCCAAACACATGCGCTAATGGTTAATTGAATAAACTATATTAGCTGTCATGTATGAGTGTATATTGGTGTTTTCCAGTACTGGGTAGCAGCTGGAAGGGTATCCGCTGTGTAAAACAAAAGTTGATGGTTCATTCTACTGTGGCAACCTTTGATAAATAAAGGGACTAAGCCGAAAAGAAAATGAATGAATGATTCTATTTAAGATCCCTGCTGGAATAAACCCCAGCTTAAACCAGCCTAGGCTGGCTGCCTGTTTTAGTTGGTCAACCAGCCTGGTTTTAGAGGGGTTTTGGCCATTTCCAGGCTGGTCTTTAGCTGGTCAGACTGGAAAATGACCAGCTAAAACCAGCCTGGTTTAGGCTGGATATAGCTGGTTTTGGGTGGGCTCAGGCCCGGATTAAGAATTCAGAGGCCCCTGGGCGCAATGTCTTGTAGGGCCCCCTACTTGGCCGCACCCCTATATTTGAATTAAAAAATAAGATTACTATAATATTTTTAAAATAAAATTCATCTATATGTATTGCCTGCATTTTTAAAATGATATAGAGCAGTGGTTCTCAGCTGGTTTGGCCATGGGACCCACATTTTCACATGGTCATCAAGCCGCGACCCAAATTTTTAGGAACTATATTATAATTTTAAGAATTATAATGAATTAATTTTTATTTATTTGTTAACATACACAAGTAGTGACAGATAAATCATAAGAAAATCACCAAGACTTACAAATAAACCATTTTTTATTGACGTCATTGGACAAAATGTATCAAATTATAGAAATATTACAAAGTACAATTGCGCATTTCAAAATAAAAGTCCGGTATAAGCAAAATAAGTTACAAGTTCATGTTTTACACATACTCCGCGACCCACTAAAAATGTTCCCATCACCCACGCGACCCACCAGTTGAGAAACACTGATATAGAGTACATTTATTTCTAGTCTACAGAGATTTAACTTATTTTTAAAGCATTTAAAGCACACTTTGAAGAAAAGAAAATACTAATACAACCAGTGAAAATTAATGGATTTTAATATACTTGTTCAAGTTCACTGAAGCAGTACTTTAAATATATGTTTAAGAGTGTTTTTAATGTATAACTTCTACAAACTTATAATGCATATGATTTGGATATAACACCTTGCCAATCCAGTTCTAAGTCTTCCATAATACACACTTATTAATGATTCCTACTTGTCTTCCTCGTGATGAAGAGTATGCAAAATCTGATGTGTAGTGGGAAAAAAAAGAACGTGTTCGTCAGACGATGGATTCGAACCGGGTTCATGATCGATCGCGTCAAAACATATTGCAATGCTCTTTATGAGCTACACCACTCCTGCTGTCAACTGCGCTCTTTAGTTATGTTGTCTCTGTCCATCAGTGATGGGCGGGAATCATTCAACTAACTTATTCCAACGAGGTGCCCTATTTGACTTAGCCAAAATAGACACGGCCAACATCGGCACACAGCCTTTTTCTCGGAGGGGCCCCAAGTGTGCATGGGCCCCTGGGCCTGTGCCCATAATGCCCATTGGTTAATCCGGCCCTGGGTGGGCTACCAGCCTGGCTAGGCTGGTCAAGCTGGTCATCTCACAGCCTAACCAGCTAAGACCTGGCTGGAAATAGCCAAAAACCCTCTAAAACCCGGTTGACCAGCTAAAATACGCAACCAGTCTAGGCTGGTTCAAACTGTTTTTTAATCTCGTGACATAGAGCATGTTTGTTTAACCTGTAGCATGTTATGTTACATTTTGATATTGGTAAAGTGTCTTGTGCTGCATCAAATCAACATGCATAAATCACATACATTTAATAATCATTCAAAATTTTACTTCGCACATGTCAGTCACTAAAAAGTATTAAGATGTTCTAATGATTTGGCCTCACATAATCAAGATCAAGATGGCTTTTTGTCGACATTAACAGTTTTGTTTTGGCTCGTCAACAGTTAATTTCGCGCGGTTTTGAGCATCCTCCGTTCCGCCCGCCTCGACGTGATGACGTCAGCACTGACGCGTTCACTCAGCGTCGGGTCTTCAGAGCTGAGGTGAGTCGTTCACGCTTTTTCTCGTGTTTACACAACAATAAAACACACTTTACAGTTTATTAAAGCGACAATCTGCGACTAGTTTCTGCATTGAGTTCACCTCTATCTGTGTGTCTGCTGACCAAAACAATACAGCAGGCGGCGAGGAGCTCTGAGAGGAACATATGAGGGAATTTGTGTTTTTCTATGTACTGTGTGCTCGTTTTTCTAACGGTTTTGAGTAATTCTATCGCAAAGTATAATGTGAAGATGTAACAGAATTCAATGTATGTAAAATTATCCTTAAAATTAATATGTGTATATTTACACCTTTTGTTCACACGACGGGGAAAACAAACCAGATCACCAGTAAGAGACACTTCAGTGGTGTCACACCAGTGATAATTGTCATGATAAATACATTTTAGGAAATGTCTGCTGTAAGGTATGGTGCAAGTGACCAAATTCAGATTTTTTTTCCTCTATGGCACAGATGGCATATGACCCATTTAGGTGTAAGCTTGGGCATTATTATTTGTCATTATATAGCGATTTTTGGAACAAACATTGCGATTGTATTTGCGATTTTGGCAACTGTTTTTACTTTTTCCAAACGCGCTACATACACACATTCTACATGTATTCAGTGCACAAGAAGTGCATAACAAAACGTTTCACAATGAAATAACACAGTATTGAGTTTAATAAATAAAACTAGTAAAATTGTCTTTAAAACAGACAACATAAAATAAATGTAGATGATCTAACCTCAGCTCTAGTTAAACACATACTGTACACAGTAGCACTAACTGCTCGATAAACAAAACTGTAATAAAAACAGACAACTTAAAAAAAAAATAAAGATGAACTCAATTCTCAATTCTGAACCTCAATTCCAGTCAGAACAATAAATATAAACTAACATAAATTAAAACCACCTCTTCAGTTCTCCCGCTCAACTTCGTCGTGCGCGGAGTGAGCTGTGATTGGTTAACATCTTTCTCCCGCTCAGCTTAGCCGTAATTGCCCGGTGTGCTGCGTCAGCTCTGATTGGTTAACATATCAAAATCATCCACACAAGAACGTATTCTGAATAGAAATCTAAATAAATTGATAAAATTGCAGCCTTACAGGGTTTAGAAATTGCATGTGCTTAAATCGCGATTTTTTTTTGCGATTGGATTAATTGCACAGCCCTAAGCAGGAAAATGATGCATATGTTCTGATTTGCTCAAATCAGATTCAGACCTTGTTCATATGTGAAACTGTATCTGATATGAACAAGGGCGTAAATCTCATTTAACACTAGGGGGGGACAATAAATATAAAATTTCTCTTGAGTAATTTTTTGAGGGGGACACAAATAATACAGTCAAATTATACTCCTAAAGATATGTCCCCAGTTAAAAACTTTGGCTCTCTCATTATTATTTCAGCATGGAGACTCAGGTTCAATGACAGCAGATGTGTACGGTCAACACTGACTCCTGAAGCAGAAGAAATGCAGGAGAGATGTTTTCTAAACTCATAATAACTCACTTGTTTACATTACACTTGTTAAATGGACAGATCATACTGTAAATATGTGAGCCTGTGATGTTCATCTGCTGAACTGAACAGCCTCAACACTAAAAACATTAAAGAAACTGCTCATCCAAATAAAAACTCTGTCATTATCCCATCACCCCCTCACCTGACACTGTACACATGACTGACCCTGCTCTGCCTCAATATTTTCCTTCTCTTTTGCCTGTGAATGATATTGTGACATTTGTATTTACATAATCACCCATTCTTAAAGCCAAATTGCCTTAATATATAAACTTTTTGTATTTATTGGCGTTTAAGTGCACTGAAAAATGAACTTATGTCCACTTTCCTTTTGTCACTTTATCTAGTCACTGCAAGGCAAGATTAAACACAATGGAAAATCAAAGTGCTTTACATGAAGTACATAAAACTATAAAAAATAATCACAACAATAAAAACAAGGAATTAAAAAAAGGTTAAAGTTGTTGTTTGGAATTAATTATCATGTATGAACAGAATGGAAATTGATACAGAAATACTGTGGGGTGAGTTCAGATGTAGTACAGTGCTCATTTAGCAAAGCACAGCTACAAAATATGCTAATTGTGGTCGTTTATGTTGTTAACATTATGCCATCTCGTCACAAATAAAACATTGCATGGCAAATTTGGCGCGTTAGCTGCAGTGCACTTTGCAATAAGCTAATGCGTTAACTAGATTGGGTAATATTTCAATCGCTAATATAGCAGACACAAGGAAAATACATAGGCAATCAGCATTTTTATTCATATAGCAAATAATTCATAATTGAGTCTGTATCAACAACATTAAAGAGAATCGCTTTATTTACAGTGAATAAAGTACCCTCCTCACTGGTGAGCATCTAGAACTGAGCCGAGGCGTCAGGCCACACACACCTGAGTTGTGTGTGTGCGCTGCACATAGTAGGAGATGAACCGGGAAAGGCAGTGGACCAAACCACTGTGAGAAAGAGGAGGGGGAACTCAATAGTTTCTAAACGCATTTTAAATGCGAAATGCGTTTTTCTTTTCTACATATACAATTATTTTAGGTATAAACATATATGTTTCACAATACAGTCCAATTTTTTTTTTACTTTTTGTTTTTGGGAGGGGGGGACAACCCTCGGATGGGAGGGGATATATACCCCCTGTCCCCCCCGGGATTTACGCCCCTGGATATGAATCAGATCCGTGCCGTGTGTCTGCAGTCAGGGCTGTGCGATTTGGCCTAAAATAAAGATCTCGGTTAATTAAACATTTTAAGTCTATTACGCTTAATTAGGGCTGGGCGATATGGCAAAAATGCATTTTCTATAATTATTTTCCATATTAAATGATAATGATATATTTGTCAATATAGTTGTTAATGCTTCCAGATTTAAAAGAGTATCCCAACAATGACGAAAGCCACAAAAATTAGAGGGTCCATTAAATGGCATGCCATATTTTCGGCCAATACATTTTCAGTGGCCAAACATTCGGTACAGCCCTAATTTCAACACACTTTTAGATTCCCATTGCACATTTCAGCTGTGTGATTGGTTCTTAGATCAACATAGAGTAAAAAAGTCCAGAGCTTATTGTTATTAACATAAATGTTATCGCGATTTGATATAATAGCGTTTATCGACACAGCCCTATGATTTACGAACGATTATTTTATTTATTTTAATTTTGTTGCCGTCGTAGTTCACTGACAAGTTTTATACAGTAAATATGCTCACATATTCCAAGTGAGAGATGTTTGAACAAAGGCTGCATTGTTGATTTTAAAATAATTGAAGGAAACACACAATCTACTATCTATGATTACTTATCGAACATCAACGTTAAACAACTGGAATTAAAAACGCATTGCCTAAATAACTTGCACGTTTGGAAGCAAAATGAATATTTCTCAGTGTTTTTCATATTAAAAGGGGAAAATAAGCAGTATCTCTTCTAAACAAAACAACTCAAAACAATTATATACTGTAAATAATATTTAAACATTGCCTGCATCTTTTGTAAACAAATATTTTAATGTAAATAATAATTTGAATATATATATATATATATATATATATATATATATATATATATATGTGTGTGTGTGTGTGTGTGTGTGTGTGTGCATACCTGTCAACATTGGGATGTGAAAGGGAATTTGTTTAGAAAACAGTGTCTATTTATTAGGGATGCTCCGATCAGGATTTTTGCCACCAATACCGAGTACCGATTTTTTGTCATGCTGATCGGCCGATACCAATGCCGATTCTGATGCTTCAAGTTTATATAACTGATATGTAAGCTCTATGTTCACCATTAACTTTTTTTCAGATAAAGTAATACTATTGTTGTTGCCTTTGTTATATTTTTGTTACATTTAACACTATATGTAATAAAACTATTGTTTTAACAGAGTACTAAATAATCACAAATAATTATTTATTATACAGTGAATATTTGAATATGCTTTTACAATGGGGTTAATGCATAACACTATGCACATCAGGATACTGAATAAGAGACAAAAATAATCAAAAAAAATTGAGCGGGCTGATGCAACCCACAAGGTTTATTTAAACATTGTCCATTAGTACAGTGAACGGTGAAGGACAAAATAAACATTTCATCTTCCTAAAATGGAGGAGTCTGATTTAACTTAAACATTGTCCAATACAAGCCAGAGCAGGACAAAATAAAAACAAAACAAAACAAACAATTTTTTTTTAACTTATATAAATGAACAAATTTGAGTAGTTTGATGCAATTCATTAGATTTAATTAACGAGAGGACAAAATAAAACAAAACATTTAAACTCCAACATGAAATAGTCTGATGTAACTCTTAAGGTGTCTCAAAATGGAGTAGTTAAATGCGACTCATGAGGTATATTTAAACATTGCCCAGTGTTAGAGTGAGAACAAAGTAAAATGTAAGGAAAAAACTGACTGAAGAGGAAAAAAGCAAGAGAATCATTTAAACTCCAAAAAGAACGAAATGGAGTAGTCTGATACAAAAAAGTAACAGGGCTGAAATTCAAGTGATTGTCAAGCTACAGAGTAGTCATTTGGCCCCTTCCTACTTTACTAGGTAAGGCAAGTTTTTCTTTACAAAGATGAGTTTTTCAGCATTTTGCGAAGACAGTCTATTCCTTTTTTCATTCTCTTTTTCATTGTTTCTCAAAACGTCATAATTTCACACCGGTGATGACATGACTGTGGCGCCAAATCATTTACGTCCCCACTCATCGTGTACGTCCTCACGCATTGACATCATCAATTGTGATCGGTTCGTAAGATCGGCCAAGTTAGCGAGTCATAAAATGTGATTATCGGCCGATACCGATCTTCGGCCGATCGATCGGAGCATCCCTACTATTTATCACTATGAAGCACATCTGACAGTCCCGCACTGCTACATAAACTGACTGTTTTGCATAGGTGAAATATGCAACGGCACCTGTAATGAAAAGGAAGGGAATCGTGCCTTTTTTATATTTATTTCAAAGTGTTTTCATGCCTTAATAAAATGAGCCCTGGTGGTTCGGCGGTATAGTTTGTGTTTAGGGATTTGCGTATCTCTTTGGTGTTTATTGCCACCCTTCATAGAAAGATTAAAAATAGGGTAGAAATATGGGAAAATACCTTTAGGGGATAATAACAGAATAAACTTGTAAGATATGAGAGAATCCTGGGAAAAACAGGAGGGTTAACAGGTATGTAAATGTCACACTGATGTGAAAAAAGCCAAAGTAATTAGTTTATCCTGCAAATACTCAGTTTTATGCTGCTGATCCTCAATAGTTTAATGAGTGTTTATAGTCTGAGGCTCATCAATATTATCTGAGCTGCTGAAATCCTCTATTTCTTCAGATCTTTGACTACCATATTGATATATTTTGTCCATCGGTGTGTTAATGTATCAGATTTCCCTGTTTCTTCTTCTGAAGCTCTTCTGCCATCAGTGAAATCTGCAAAGACAGAGTTTATTGAAGGACAGTGAGAAGATGAGTGATCCAGAACCCTGCAGAATTAAACAGGAAGAGACTGAACAACTAATAGGTTTGTGTTTATTCATTACTCTTAGATAAGAAGGCTGAACCACAGTGTAGTTGTGAAACTTTACACACTGCGCTCGTTTTAGTTCTACCTTTTATTTTATCTTGCACTGCATTCTTCATTTTCCTTCTTGTATACAATTTTTTTGTCATTAAAGTAATCAGATATATGAACTCAACCTTTTCTTTTATCTGCTCAAAGATAACCGGCTTCTAGAATGCATCAAACATAAAAATAATAATCAATAAGCACATGTTCAGCGCTGTGTTTTGCTTGGAGTTTTACAGTGAGCTTTTAGCAGGGTTCTGGTTCTGCTGTACCTTCAGTGTCAGTGAAAGACTTCCAGCAAACTCACAAGCAGACAAATGTGCCCAGATGTAGGCTTTTAAACTATGTAGAGCATTTTTAATCACTTGTGCGTCGATGTCGACTCCCTCACCATTTTTCTCGCACTGCTGAGCCCTGCTAGAGCGCCATCTGACGTTTACAAACTTAATAACTAGCCTCCTAAAATGAACTTATTTGCTTAATTTTCAGATGTGAAGGAGGAGAGTGAAGAACTGAATGAAGATGAGGAGAAACATCATGTCAAAAGTGAAGAAAAAACCCAATCAGAGACTGAACATAGTATTTCAGTGAAAGGAACAGCTGTAAATAGTTTGACCTGCACTCAGTGTGGGAAGAGTTTCACCCGCAAAAGCGGTCTCAATGATCACATGAGGATCCACACTGGGGAGAGACCTTTCAAGTGTCCACACTGCGACAGCAGTTTTAATAATTCACGAAACCTCAAAACACACATAAGGGTTCACACTGGAGAGAAACCTTACCAGTGTTCACACTGCAGCAAGAGATTCAATCATCCAGGACGGCTAAAATCACACTTTAGGACTCACACTGGAGAGAAACCTTTTGAGTGTTCACACTGCGGCAAGCGATTTAGTCGTTCAAGAAACGTGAAAGCACATGAGAGGACTCACACTGGAGAGAAACCGTATCACTGCACTGCTTGTTGGAAGAGATTCTCATATTCGTCTTCTCTACGGGCACACACAATAAACTGTCTCAGTAAGTAGATCATCTAATGGCCCGTTTCCACTGGGTGGTACAGTACGGTACGGTACGGGTCACCTTTATCAGGCTTGGGTTTCCACTGCTAAAGGGTACTCTTTTGGTGGGCGTGGTGTACGACAGAAAGTTTGTCGACGTCGTTTTCGCTCGAGGAAATGTCTACAGTAAAGCTTTATGGGTCGTTCACAAATCTTACGAGAAGCACTTCTCACAAAACAGATGCTTTATTATACACATAAACACTGGTGTATAAATGTTCATTACTGACTGAACATGATCTGATTATAACTGCAGATCAATGATGCGGAATAGCCTACGATCCGCGATTATATCAAATAAATAAATGCAGCATATATGAACACACACAGCCCCACACAGTCTCCGATGTTATCAAATTACAGAAAAACTAGACACAGCAGACATTTATGCCTTATTTAGGTTCAAAAACAATACGAAATAGAGCCCCGTCTGTGCAAACCTTTCATCTGTGTCTTTAATCTTCACCAGTACATGTAGCAGCTCCGTCATTATTCTCTTGTTAGAGAGTAACTCCGTCATTCCCAGTTTATAATAATCCAGGTTAAGAACTTTGTTACTTCAAATATTGACGCGCACGCGAGCGCAAGAGACAAGCGAAACCTCACGCGCTCGCGCTTATGGGCTCGTAACCCATAGGAATCTGCTCTTCTTCTTGCCTTTATGGCTATTCAAGACGACGACAAGGTTTGTTTGAGCTCAGGTCGACCATGGCTCGTTATTATATGCTGATATTATTTCGGAGCATTGTCTCTCGGGTGTGTATTAAACATGGCGGGTCCTTTGTTTTCATTCTGCTTGTTGTTTTCATCTCTGTAAGCCAATAGCGTTCAGCTGCGCGTCTAGCTCCACCTTACGGCACCCTTTCTGGGTTTTGGTACCTTTCGAAAGGGTGACCAAAAAGGGGTACTGTACGGTTCGGTTCGGTATGCTTTTAGACAGTGGAAACGGCCTTAAATGCGTACCGTACCGTACCACTCAGTGGAAACGGGCCAAAAAGGTCCAGATTGTATTATTTAGGATAAATACTGTATCGAGTATCTCGCTAGTAATCAGGTAAATTGGTGAAATGGTGATGTGAAACTATAGATGTCAACAGGTGACTGCAATTATGATTTGGTACAAAAGCAGCATCCAAGAAAGGTCTAGTTCTTTAGGAGCAAAGATGGGCCGAGGATCGCCAGTTTACCAACAAATACGTGAGAGAGTTATTGAAATGTTTAAAAACAATGTTGCTCAAAAAAAGAGAAATGAGCCCAGAAGACGGCTTATAGTAATAGTTGGAGCATTTTTAAATACTCTAGACACACTAATCACAGTCATTCAGAAGATTAAAGCGAATTTGGAGTTTGAAAAGAGAGCAAATGGAAAGCGACCAGCACCACAAAACCTTTTATTCACACATGCTCATAAACATTTACAGTTTGCACACATGTTTCTAGAGGAACCGTTAAATATTAACCTCTTTAAATGAACTTTCAGATGTGACGGTGAAGGAGGAGAGTGAAGAACTGAATGAAGATGAGGAGAAACATTGTGTCAAAAGTGAAGAAAAAACCCAATCAGAGACTGAACATAGTATTTCAGTGAAAGGAACAGCTGTAAATAGTTTGACCTGCACTCAGTGTGGAAAGAGTTTCAGCTGCAAAAACACTCTCTATTATCACATGATGATCCACACTGGAGAGAAACCTTACCAGTGTTCACACTGTGACAAGAGATTCAGTTCTTCACAAAGATTAAAAACACACACGAGGACTCACACTGGAGAGAAACCTTACCCGTGTTCATACTGCGGCAAGAGATTCAGTCATTCAGGAGTCCTGAAAACACACTTGAGGATTCACACCGGAGAGAAACCTTACCATTGTTCACACTGCGACAAGACATTCAGTGATTTAAGATACCTTAGATCACATGAGAGGACTCACACTGGAGAGAAACCGTATCACTGCACTGCTTGTGGGAAGAGTTTCACATATTCAACTTCTCTACAATTACACACAAAAAACTATCACAGTAAGTAGATCATCTAAAGGTCCAGAATGCATTATTTAGGATGAAGACTGTCCCAGCAAACCCAGACTTTCTAAAGAAAATGTTCAAAGCTAACCTCTTTAAATGAACTTATTTACTCAATTTTCAGATGTGATGGTGAAGGAGAGCGAAGATAAGGGGAAACGTCATGTCAGAAGTAAAGAAAAAACGTTCACCTGCACTCAGTGTGGAAAGAGTTTTAGGAGCAAACGCAGTCTCATTCTTCACATGATGATCCACACTGGAGAGAAACCTTACAAATGTTCACACTGCGACAAAGCATTCAGACGATCAGGACATCTGAAAGGGCATGAGAGGACTCACACTGGAGAGAAACCGTATCACTGCACTGCTTGTGGGAATAGTTTCACATATTTTTCTTCTCTACGACAACACACAAAAAACTGTCACAGTAAGTAGATCATCTAAAGGTCCAGATTTTATTATTTAGTGTTATATGCAGGGGCGCCGCTAAGGGGGGGAAAGTTAGGACGATTCTAAGGGCCCATGCACTCTAGGGGCCCATAGAGATCTGCTTTATAATTAATAACAGTATTATAATGTAATATAAATTATGAATGGATATCTAAATTACAAGTTAATCAATTTATTAGAAATAGAAAATAAAAATACGGCTTATATCGGCCCCTCGTGTCTGTCACTGTCAAATTGCACACCCCCCTCCTTTCACTGTATGGTTCAGTCCGTCAGTAGTGGGAAGAGAGTTGATGCTTTGAGTGCGATCGTCAGGTAAACTGTCAAAGCAGCGATGTCCTCGAGGTTAACATCAGCTGCGTCCCAAATCGCATACTTATGCACTATTCTCCGCCGTTTTGTAGTATAAATAGTGTAAGTAGTGAGTTCACACAGACAACTCTACAAATAATAAGTGCACTTGAATAAACCGGATGATGCACTCAGCATCATTTATGGGTCTCGGCTTATTTATGGGTCAAATTGTAATATAATTTTGTGTCTTATTGATTTTTGTCACTGTTCCAGCGTATTGCACATTGTATGAGACACTATTTCAGTACAGTTATTTAAATAGTGACACACTGGTGTTTTGTGTGTTTAGAAATGTAAATTTTTCAATGAATATTTGATTTCTGTTCCTTTTTTTTTCACTACATTTTTACATTTGAACAATAAGTCATCTGCTAGCTACAGTCATGGCCGTTCTCTTACTAAATACTGATAAGTAGTGGACAAAATCAATAATAAAATGCATACGTCAGTATAACTACATCGCAGACAAAGAGTTTAGATAGCTAGCTTGGTAGTAGGGGGCCCATCCTCATATTTTTTCATGGGGCCCAAAATTGCTAGGCGCCCCTGGTTATATGTATTAATATTGTGGAATTGATAGAATGTGTATAATGATAAATTACATTAGTATGATGTGGTTTTAAGATCGACATCATCCTTTCAAGCCATTCAGGCTGTTCACATATTACATCTTTTGCAAGCACATATTTTAATCAGTAATGATTGCACTGTCGAGACTAGAGAAGCTATTTACTTTATCAAGCACTTGTTTACTTAATTTTCAGATGTGACGATGAATGAGGAGAGTGAAGATAAGGAGAAACTTCAAGAAAAAACTTTCACCTGCACTCAGTGTGGAAAGAGTTTTAGGCGCAATTACTATCTCATTCTTCATATGAGGATCCACACTGGAGAGAAACCTTACCAGTGTTCACACTGTGAGAAGAGATTCAGGTATTCAACAGCCATGAAAATACACGAGAGGACTCACACTGGAGAGAAACCTTACAAGTGTTCACACTGCGAGAAGCCGTTCAGGAGTTTAAATACCATGAAAATACATGAGAGGATTCACAGTGGAGAGAAACAGCATCTCTGCACTATTTGTGGAAAGAGATTCTCAACTTCATCTTCTCTACGAGCACACACAATAAACATTCACAGTAAGTAGATCATCTAAAGATCCAGCCCTTTCAGGTCATGATATTTAGGATAATTGTGGAGTTGATATCGTCTATCTAAAGGGGACCTATGATGTGGGTTCACGTCTTCATTTGTCTTTGGAATTCGACAAGCTGTTTGTGTTTATACAAGTTCATCAGAAGGCCGCTGTGCCACCCTCAAGAGTTGTTCCAAGTGGAATGACAAATTAAATAAATCGTTTATAAATGTGACTAATAGTGTAATTCGGGAGATTAAACTCATTGAAATGAGCCAGAAATGAAGACATGTTTGTTTGAATATTTATGATGAAATAATTAGCAGTTAAAACAAGTGAAAGCTGGTGTGACAGTTCATATGGTGTGATGTGTATATATATTTTTCTCAAATGTTACATAGTAGGGCTGCACGATATTAGTTTTTCCGCTATTATATACTGCAATATGAATACAGTTTTCAGACTTACCGCCAAGGAGCCAAACACATTCAGCTGGTAATTCAGCGACTGTGGCAGTGGAACATGATGTCTAAATTTCCTCCTTCAGGAAACAAGAGTTACGATAGTAACCGAGATGTTCTCTTTCAGGTCGGAAACACCTTACGTTATGTTAAAAACGTTATGGGTTAATGTATGGAGCGCACCAAAGTCCAACATCCCCTGGTGCTTTAAATCACCAGGAACTCCGAATACTAGAATTAACAAGGCAGTCGTAACTGCTTTGAACCTAGTGGACAGATTATTTTTTAAAACACTGACTAAGCATACGGCATCACCGAGTGGGAATGTGCATAGCAGGCACTGATCCTCAGAATGTGGGTTAACCAACTGGGCATATCAGACAACCTAATGGGCCAAGCATCCGGCTCCTCCACTTAGTCGAATATTAGGGGCCTCAGAGGAAATCCCTAGGGTTCACCAGATGGGGAACTTGAGTTGAAAAAGCTTATGCATATCAGAGTAGGAAGAATGGCGCAGCAAGCATTTTTAACACAGAGCCTGGCCTTCTCCTGATTGGCACTGCCCAGCAATTGGAAGGAAACCGGCCTCACCTGGAGATTATAAAACCTATCTATTGTGTTAGGTGTTGCCTAGCCCACAGCTCTACAGTTGTCTCTTAGAGAGGCACTGCGTGCTAAGACAAAAGGAAACAACACTCCAAGTAGAATGTGCTCTCGCTCCTGGGGACACAGCTCATTTTGGCTGAGTATGGCATCTATTAACAAGTGAGTCTGCCATTGTTTGGATACGGCACTTCCCTTTTCCCGACCACTGTAACAGACAAAGAGCTGCTCAGAGGATCTTATGCTTTGAGTTTGTTCCAAAGAAAAGTGCAATGTGGTCAAAGGACACAATAATTAAAGGGCTGGGTTTGCCTCCTCCATAGGCAGTGCTTGTAGGTTTACTACTGGTCTTTAAAGGAGGTGGTAGGAACCTTAAGCAGGAACTAAGTGTTCCGTGCTCAGTCTATGGAACCCCACGTAGAGGTTCCATAGGTCTGGGCATGGGTTCCAGATCATGCCCCGTCCCTTAGAAAGGAGATCCTTCCTCAGAGGAATTGTCCAGGGAGGCACGAAGTCTCGAAAAGTGTGATTTCTGATACCTAGGTCTGGTTTGGCCAAAGAGCTGCAACAAGCAAGACCTGCTCCTCGTCATCCCTGACTTTGCACAGGGTCTGTGCGAGTAGACTCACTGGGGGAAACGCATATTTGCGCAGTTGTGAGCCAGAACATATAAAACTACTGGCAATGAGAGGTTTCGGGAGAAGCAAACAGGTCGACCTGGACTTCTCTGAATTGCTCCCAAATCAGCTGAACCACACCGGGGTGGAGTCTCCTTTCATTTGGACATGTGAATGGCATGCAGTGATTTCAACAGCATATGACTCCAGAGGAGCAGATGGAGAGCAAGCTTAGACATGCACATACATACGGTTGACATATGATACTGAATTGATTGATTTATTTTATTTGACAATTTTGACAAAATATACAAACAAGTCCAGTTAGACTAATTCATGCACATTTTAAAAACTGTCGAGGATAAAATACACAAAAAAGCCACAGGCTTATTTCCATTGTAGTCCTTCCATTGTGTTCCTCGAAGCTGTCTTGTCCAACCTGTCCAATACATGTTTGTCCTTAAGCACTGCTCAAAATCAGCGGTGAGCGAGAAACATTGTCCACAGCTCCATGTAATTGAAATGCCAATAGCGTTGGGGCTCATTTCATGAGCATACAGCCGCATGCTCGCTTGTTGCACAATGCCCCCCCTGCCTGTCATAGATGCATCTGTTTATATGACAACATAATTGCACAATTAGTCTAAGGGCACCCCGGCCCATATTAATGCAAGGTCCGTCAATAAACTGAAGGTGCAGCGACACAATGGGGTGATGTTTCCCTGGTTTTCCCCACGTGTGAAGCCCATCTGGGGAAGCATCGTATATCCGAGTGGCATAATAGTGGCTGCGGGTGCCATATGCCCCAGGACCCTCTTTAAAAAGTTCAGTGGGACTACTGTTTTCCTGTCAAAACATTTCATGGTGAGGTGCACTGTTATAGAGATCAAGTCCAGCTCAATGATGAGAGATGCTCTGTATAGGGGAGAGCTTGCCCCAACTAGTCGAGGACCATAGTCCTATGACATCTCTAGCCCAACCTCCGAAGCAACTCTGGTAAGCACAGCCATCATATCAGACTCTCTGTCCTGGACCACAGGGGGCAGAAGTGGATCCAGGGTACCTTCGTAAATGACAGCTCACCCTCTAATACAGCGATAAACATCTGGTCAGCAATGTGATCAAGTAAGCAGTCAGCCTGGAGGAAAATCCGCCACTCACACCTGAAGCTTGGAGCACGCTAGGAAGGAGTGGGAGGTCCTCAGTCCGGATTTGGTTGACGGAGTATCCCCCACTAAATTCCTCAGATCAGTCCCAAGTGCTCGCCGCTCTGTGAGAAGCAGTAAGTTTGGCTTGTGCTTTTGGCATTGAAGTAAATTCTGGCAGAGGCTCCTCCAGGTGCTGCTTATATACTCCCTGATTCTTGAGTGGCTGCACCTGTTAAGTTCTTTGCCAACACTGGTGCTCTTTGCCAACAGTGACTGCACCTGTTCTTTGCCAATTCATAAGCATTTATTGGCCCATTTTCTACTCTTAAGAGTGATTTGCTCATCTGGCGACAACTCATAATGTTCCTGACCTGAAAGGGAACTATTTTTGCTCAGAGAATTTAGTGCTAGAGTGAGAAGGGGGAAGGTTTTTTTTTTTGAGCAAGAGAGAGAGAGTTTTTTTCTACAGGTGGTAGGTGGTACAGGTGGCACAAACAATTGTTGTAACTTTAAGTAGTGGTGGGCAAAGCGAGGCTTCATGAAACACTGAAACAGTCGAAGCAAATGTGTCGAAGCTTCGAAACGTTTCGAAACCCCACTCTGAGGTGACATCTAGTGGTCATATTTTATCTATTGCACTGGAACAACTTCAGCAAACAACCAGTTGAGCAAATTAAGGTGTTAAACCCCACTTTGAAAGGTTAGATTTTCAAGCGGTTTAGGGGAGCGGGTAAGGTTCTTGACTACAATGCAGGTATAGTGGGTTCGAATCCAGGCTGTTACAATAATTTTAAAATCCTTCAGTATCAGTTTGAATTGCTCTGTTCTTGTATCGTTTTGTTTCAACACTGGTCTGACATACGAATAAACACATTGTGAATAAATATGTCTTGTTTTGGTCATAAAACTGGGTTGTTGCTATCACCTACAGCTGTGGCCAGAAGTTAACAATAATTAATATTTTTCATAAAATTGACTATTTATTGTATGTTATTGATATTTACCCTAAACCCAATCATCATAGTACAGTAAAAATATTACATTGTTACAAAAATGATGCTATATCGATGGCGTATCAGCAGCTGTATCCTATCCAAACTTCACCATAAAACAGTAACATGATTAAAATACATAAAACCATGATTTTGGAGTGTTTGTACAAGTCGGGATTCAAACCCAAAAGTCTATTGAAGCACAGTAGCAACATGCACACGCACGGTGCACCAGACTATATGAGACGGAAATTTTTCTGACCCTGTCAGTCAAATGGGGATTAGCCAGGTTTTGAAGCACTTCTGAACTGATCGATGCTTTAAATCACTTAAGTCACGTGACCTGGTGGTTCGAAACACTTTAGTCACGTGACCTAGGTGTTTCGGATCCTGCTTTGGTGCAGTGTTTCGAAACACTTGCGCTTCGGGATCTTGACACTGTGTCGAAACGTCAGTTTCACGTCAGCCATCCCTAACTTTAGGTAGGATAGATTAAATCCAGGTTCAGAGTTTTGTGTGTCAAAAGAAAAAGGACTGATTTGGAGCTAGACTCTGAGACGTATGGATCTCGTAAGACACAAAATCTTACAAGATCTCGCCACACTCCTACTCTATATGTTTCACTTGCTAATGTTTTGACTGCTCGAGCTGAGCCACATGAGGTTTTTTTTTTTATAGATACTGGGGTTTTCAAGAGACAATTTTATTAAATAATTGAGTGTTGCGTAAAAGGGTCATTGACAATAAATTGATCATTGATTTAATAATTTTCAATCCCTAAATCACATTACTCTCTTAAAATTGACCTTTTTTTTACTTAATTTTTAGGCCTGATGGTGAAGAAAGAGGGAAATGAAGACGAGAAGGTCCACGATGGCATCAATACAATTGAGAAACCACATTTGTGTTCTGTGTGTGGAAAGTGTTTTGCAATACAGACATATTTACTTGCACATCAGAAGACGCACTCTGGAGAGAAACCGTTCACATGCACTCAGTGTGGGAAGGGTTTCAGATATATATCACAACTTAAAGAACACATGATGACCCACACTGGAGAGAAACCACACAAATGTGATCAGTGCGGAAAACGATTTTTGAAGGCCGCAAACCTGAAGGTCCATTTTGGAGTTCATTCAAAGGAGAAGCCTTATCCATGTTCTGTGTGTGGAAAAAGGTTTGCGCGTCCATCACTTGTGAAAGAACATGAGCAGATCCACATTGGTGTTAAAAAGTATGTGTGCTCTGTGTGTCAGAGGAGTTTTCTTAGACCTGGAGAATTAAAACGGCACCAGAATGTCCACACTGGAGAGAAGCCACACGTATGTGATCAATGCGGCAAAGCATTTTCAAGATCTGCACAACTAAAGAAACATCTTGGAGTTCATGCAAAGGAGACACAGTCAGGTTCTGTGATAGTAAAGAGTTTTACACCTTAATGAAATTTACCTTCCTGAAAACTCTACTCTGTGTTCAGCAACATCAGATTTGATAGTTAAATGTTAGTATGTTATTAAACTCCAATCATTTCTGAACAGGACACACTTTATCACAATTATTACTTAACACTCAGTTTTCACCATACAGGACAGACTGCAAACATTGTTGTGCCGTTCATCCACGAACATCAGCTCATGCAGCATTACAATGCACGGTCACATGATGACGGATCTGTACACAATTCCTGGAAGCTGAAAATATCCCAGTTCTTGCATAGCCAGCTATCTTTACCAGACTTGTCACTCATTGATCAAGTTTTAGCCTATATGGCAGCATGTTCCAGTTCCAGCCAATATCCAGCAACTTCACGCATCCAATTCCTGGAAGCTGAAAACTTCCTGGTTCTTGCATAGCCAGCATACTCACTGGACATGTCACGTATTGAGCATGTTTCAGCATATACAACAGTGTGTTTCAGTTCCAGCCAACATCCAGCAACCTCACGCATCCATTGAAGAGGAGTGGACCAACATTTCACAGTCCGCAATAAACAACCTGATCGACTCTATGTGTCACGTATTGAGCATGTTTTGGCATATACGACGGCGTGTTCCAGTTCCAGCCAATATCCAGCAACCTCAAGCATCCATTGAAGAGGAGTCGACCAACATTTTACAGTCCGCAATAAACAACCTGATCGACTCCGTGTCACGTTTTGAGCATGTTTTGGCATATACAACGGCAAGTTCCAGTTCCAGCCAACATCCAGCAACCTCACGCATCCATTGAAAAGGAGTCGACCAACATTTCACAGTCCGCAATAAACAACCCGATCGACTCTGTGTCACGTATTGAGTATGTTTTGGCATATACGACGGCAAGTTCCAGTTCCAGCCAATATCCAGCAACCTCACAGTCATTGAAGAGGAGTCGACCAACATTTCACAGTCCGCTATAAACAACCTGATCGGCTCTATGTGTCATGTATTGAGCATGTTTTGGCATATACGACGGCAAGTTCCAGTTCCAGCCAATATCCAGCAACCTCACGCATCCATTGAAGAGGAGTTGACCAACATTTCACAGTCTGCAATTAACAACCTGATCGACACTATATAAAGGTGACTCAATGCTTAAAACAGATACTGGCTGGTTTGCTGACAGGCCACAACTGTCATTATCTCCGCAAGCTCATGAAAAATGGGGGCAAAATCAAAAGTGTTGCCTTAATTTTATTGTGTTTGATTGTAATTATGCAAAATACAGTGGTTTGCCTATCAGCGCCAGCAAAGCCTTAAGGTAAAATTGGTTTTATATTGACACAATCATTCAATGACAACTTGACACACTTCCAATATTGTTTACCAAGGTATTTTGAATACTGGGACTAAATTCACATGTACGTATGATTTGAAAACACCATTAGCACTATTTATTTGACTGTGAACGATGCTTCCATTGGCTGCTAATATGATTTCAACGTTTAGAATTTGCAAAGAATATTTATGTGAAATTATATTATTAAGGAAAAAGTCTGAATGTGTGAATCTAAAACTAACTATACTTGAATCAGCAAAGCCTTCTCTGCTTGGCCTAAAACAGGCCAAACATCAGAGTCACTTATTTATTTTTAATATGTTTATATATATGTTCCATTTAATGTTTATTTCCTATTGCCTGTTCTCTTTATTTCATAGCTTTGCTGTTGGTTGCACTGCTTCTAGTAGTACATGTTTATATTAGAGCATTTTAACCAATCAAATTTCAGCAATCGTGTTTCCAGCATCAAATAAATCTGCCTGGAAGCCTTCAGAGTCAGCAAGTTCAGGCGTCTGTACGCTACATTGCTTGATCCAATCAGATTTCGAGTTGGCTATGCGAGGCCATTAAGCAAGCATATGATGATGTCAGCATTTTGTTATTATTTGATTGGATGGTCTGACCTAGCATTTAACGTCATTGTAAATAAATTGGTTTCTCAGCAACTTTGAATTGTAAACTAACATTATGTTATTAGTTATTTATTAGTTTAGCATACTATGTAACCTTACTAATTACACTTTGGCAGCAGCTGTGATGAAAGGCTCGTCGTGAAGATGAAAAGCACTTGAGTATAGTAGGTTAACAATTTTTTTTTCAGTCAGTTAAAACATCACTGTGATTCGACAATATTCTTACAGTTAAGTTTTGCAACCTAAATGAAGCAAGTCATCAGTTTGTCCTGCCTGATCTCACGAGAAAACGTAAGCATTTTACGTTTTGCCAGTTTAGTGGCTAATACATACGAGTTCAGTCGTACGAAAATGTACGATTTAAAAAAGGAGGCGTGGCACCCAACCCCACCCCTAAACCCAACCGTCATTGGGTGATGAGCAAATCGTACTAAATTGTACGAATTAGATCGTACGAATTCATACGAATTAGCCACTAAATCAAAAGTTACGAACTGCCGTGAGATAGCGTTGGTTTAACCGTTTCTCATTTCATCAGAACTGAATCAGTTGTGCAAGTTTGGTTCAGACGGTGCTGTGATGTGTCAGTCAGAAAGATTAACTTTATGGATTAAAAATAAAAAATTAAAAAAGTTATTTAAACTTATTTTGTAATTTCTGAAACTGTACACCAACATTATATATGTTTTTCATTTAATTAGCTTTTAAGTACGCTAGTCATTATTAAACTGTTACTGTTTATTAATCACTTTGTAATGTTTTGGTAAAGTGTTTGTTTACTGATTGTAGTAACTTCAGGAAAAGAACATTTTATATTGTTTATGTATCTGTCAGCCATGGAGGATTACATTTTAAGCTTTGTTTTTTTTTTAAAGTGCCTAATAAACCGTATTTTGACCCACTGATCTTAATATGATGTTCTCTGTTATAAAACACCAATTTCGCCTCGTTTTTTCCTCTACATTTTTGGTTTGTCGTTTGGTGCGGTTTTTGACGACACTCTAGTTCCAGCCTCAGACTTCTTCTGAGTCTGTTGCTCACTTGTTTTGGGAATGTCCCTTTGTTAAATCGGTCTGGTGTGATGTGAATTCTCTAATTGTTGTTTTAAAGCTATAGACATGTTGTTTTGGGGTTTTATATTAAGGAAAAAAGATTCCCTAATTCAACTTTTTGTATAAACATAATATTATTTATTGATACGTTTTTTTTATACACCAATGCAAATATACGCAATGTAAGCCAAATTTTTAAAAAATTTTAAACGAGAGTTGGATCTGTACTTGGAAGCCATCTTGGAATCTCATAACAAGAAAGCAATTAACTTACAAAACATGTGCTTTATTTAATATTCTGCAATAATTTATTTTATTTTTTATGTGCCCTCTTTATTTATTTAGTTTACTTTTTTTCTTTGCTTCACCTTTTTTATATTTCTTAAAAATGTATTACATTTCGCTTGTTGCAAAAAAGTAATATTTGTATTGCTTGTATTGTACTTTTATCTTTGTTTATATTTGCTGTAATTCCTTGTTGTTATTAAAAAAAACTGCATTTGAATTTAAATGTACTGCTCGGCCGTTAGAAAAGTACGTTCTATACAGTATGAATGTGAGAGGTATGAATGGAATTCGGACGTACTACATCCGCCATTTTGTCATGGTCACGTGACCTACCTGCGGCAGTTGCGTCGCTTCACTCCCATTCATGAATTCTCTCGCGGGGCATCATGGGATAGTGCAGCGTGCATGGGATGCGCACTACAGAATCTCGCTGGAAGTAGTAAGTAATCCGGGTACTTCTCGCATACTGATTTTCGAATTCTATGAATTCGGACCATAGACTGTAAAAAATATGGACGTAGTATCCGTGACGTCACCCATAGGTTTCTGATGAACCCAAAAGAAGCTACTACGTGGCCAACCGTCGCCATTTTGTTCGCGCGTCATCGCACCAACCGAGGCATACCAAACAAGGGCAAAGAGGCGGAGCGTGAGCGGAGCGTGAGCTGAGCTACAGGACGCATGCTGGCATTTAGCTAAGGGCTTTCTTATGGGAGAAACACATCATATTTCATTACCTGCGACTCGTTTGTGTTCTGAACACACGTGCTTGGTTGTACACTTTATCAATAAAGTGTTTAGTCTGTTGAAAACACTGTTGTAATACATCAAGCCACTTAACATCGTTCTTATGACGTTTTTCAACAGGAAGAAAGTGCGGATTACATCCAAATACTTCAGATATAGTCTGTGTTAGTAAATGCAGGACTATTGAGGAAATCCAGGCAGAACACTGTATGACAACGCTTCAGATGATGATTTTATAGACTACAGATGACCAATCTGTCAGATTCTGGAGTGCATTAGAGTTCTGAAGAACATTATAAATCATAAATTATCCTAAATAAAGCAATTACATTTATAGAGATGGTATAAGTATATAATTTCACTCACCTGAGAAACGGAGGCCACGTGAATGGTTTGTGAGCACAATTAAGTGCACACAGCATGCCATATTATCTGATAATTGCAGGAAATAATTCCAAAAGGCAACTGACTGTGTAAAGCAACATAAAACAACACAAAAATACGATGAATATGCCGAGATCCGCGGGTAATCAGTCGGAATCAGCTGAGGTGACGTGACGGCGACCAGCGGGACTAGCTGTCACTCAAGAGGCCACACCCTAATTATGCAAACTTAATTTAGCTTAATATAAAAGAAACGGAGGAGTTATAAAAAAAATTCACCCCCCTCACAGTTGTCATGAAGGGTAATATCAGCTATATGAACCAAAATCGTTCTTTGTACCAGGCTGTAAACACCTTTTTTCTGCTGTAAAGTTGGCCATTTCACCAGTGGGCTCATTAGAGATTTGCTCTATTATGGAGCCAGGACTAGCGGAATTTTCGATGAATTGCAGTTTTAGTTACTTCCGTATTGGCTTCCCGAGGGAGAGCGGGAGGTTGCCGCTTGATTCGGACATACTACTCGGCTCGCATACTGTTTTTAGCGTACTGTATAGTATGGAAGTATGCGGTTTCGGACGCAGCCCTAGTTCCCGCCTCGCCGTGATGACGTCAGCACCGACGCGTTCACTCAGCGTCGAGTCTTCAGAGCTGAGGTGAGTCGTTCACGCTTTTTCTCGTGTTTACACAACAATAAAACACACTTTACAGTTTATTAAAGCGACAATCTGCGACTAGTTTCTGCATTGAGTTCACCTCTATCTGTGTGTCTGCTGACCAAAACAATACAGCAGGCGGAGAGGAGCTCAGAGAGGAACATATGAGCTCGGTGTTTGTGTCTTTCTGTGTTCGGTTTTAACGATTGGAGTATCGCAAAATATGATCAATGAGTGTAGTTTGGCAGATATGTAAAGTTTTAAACAAAAATATAAAAGTATTGCTTTGTGGTTCTCTTTTTTGTGTTAGGTTTTTAGGGTTTGTCAGTTTCTCGACCTCGTGTATGTGTTGGCGATCAAATGTTTGTATTGGATGAATATTAGCTATTTAAGTATATATTACAGTCCCAAGAGGTCATTAAAATGTCCTGAATTAAAATTCTGTCTTATTTTGTCGTGATTTTTTAAATGTTATTAAATTAAAAAATTATAACATCACTGGATTGAAGAGAAAATACAATAACAAATAAATTAAGAGAAAAGAGAAGAAAAAAAAACTACAAAGCCTCAATCATTGAGAAAAAACATTATCCTAAGCTATAAGAAACTTATTCTTACCATTATTAATAAGCTTAAGAGAGTCAATATTGAACGAAATTTCAGTAAGAACAGTATTAAATCTAGGAATTGCCCTTAGGAACTTATTTTTGTATGTAAAAAATGTACAGTAAGACCGAGAGCATGATCGTCTCTGGAGAAATATAAAAGTTTATCTTTTATAGAAAAATTTAAATCATATTTAAATAAGGACTATAAATAATGTTATTCCAAAGAAGTTTAGCGTGAGTGCAGCTATAGAATAAACGAAATAAAGTCTCTTCATTTATATTGCAAATAGTACACAAATTGGATCTATCAAAACAAATTGCAATTTGGGAATTTGTAGGATATACATAATGCAAAATCTTAAAATGCATCTCTCTGGTTTGTTATATATGCTGAGTTTTTCAGGTAATAACCATGCTCTCTTCCATTAAATACTGTCAGAAAAATTGGTCCAGAAAAATGTACATCTACATGCAGCGTAACGTAATAATCGTCTGACATGTCTGTTGTTACATTTTTTTATCATAAAAAGACATTCCATCCAAAAAAAAGTTTAGGCATAATTGTTTTCCTCTCATTAAAGTAAAGCAGCATTTTAAATAAATGCACATAATTTGGTGACAAACTCTTTATAACACAACTGAAGGACAGAGGGAAATTATACAATGTCATAAATTCTTCATATTCCAGAATATTGCCTTTGTTGTGATCTCGACATAACAACTCGTTTTCGCATGATCTCGACAAAACAAAAAATTATGTCGTGATCATGACTAAATTTTTTTTGCTTTTATTTGTTCATTTATTAATTATTAATATTGTTATTATTATCATTATTAATAATAATATCTGGCCAATGTCAGTGAGTTTGCACCGGCCCTGAGAACAGGGAGATAATAGCCTAACTGCAGATGCTCATTCGTGCAATACGTTAAAGGCGTTCATAACAGCCCGAATAATATGAGCGCAAATGCTCAGGCTCATGATTAATGTACATTATAATCATGTATATGATTAGATATCGTTATTTACAATAATATTCCCTCAACTGTTACCATTTTAAAGCAACTCTATATGGCGCAGTTTTAAAGTAATTGTAAATAACTTACGGAAATGATAAAAAAGCAGGATTTTTGTCATTTTCATAATGTAATTCATGCATGCAGCAACTTATTTTTCACCATATAGAGCTACTTTACAATGGTAACAGTTGAAGGAATATTATTGTACATAATGATATACAATCATATACATTAATATAATAATTAATGTACATTAATCATGAGCCCGAGGGTGTGCGCACATATTACTTTGGCAGTTCTGAGCTGCCTTTAACGTATTGCACAAATGCACGTCTCTCCCTGTTCGCAGGGCCGGTGCAGACTCACTGGTCAGACATTGGCCAGATATTATTAATAATAATTAATACATGAATAAATAAAAGCAAAAAAACAGGTCGTGATCACATCATAACTTTTTGTTATGTCGAGATCACAAGAAAATGAAGTTATGTCATGATCACGACTTAATTATCTCGTGGTCTCAACATAACAAAAAGACAAGAGAGAAAAAAATATTTTAATGCATGGCCTCTTAGGACTTCCGTAATATATAGATATCTAAAAAAGTTAAATATCAGTGTCTTAAACTATATTATTTATGGTGCAAACACAGTATAAAATGAGCCGATCTGCTGCTGTTTATTGTTTATAGTCTGAGGCCCATCAGTATTATCAGAACTGCTGAAATCCTCTTTATTTCTTGTCAGTAGTTCATGTTTTTACTTCATTCCGCTTGCTGATGTCTTCATATCTTCTAGTAACAGACCTTTCTGTTTCAGCAGACTTGAGCAAATTGCAAAATCACCTGTTGTATTATCTACAATTTATAACTATCGTAGTGATTTATTTAATTAGAGTGAATTAAGCAGATTTTCTGTTTATTTTTTTGCAGCTCGTCCTCCTTGAGTTCAGCTGTAAATACTGAAATATCGATGAAGACGATCGTGAAATCTGCGTAGACAGTGAGAAGATGAGTGATCCAGAACCCTGCAGAATTAAACAGGAAGAGACTGAAGCACTAATAGGTTTGTTTTTATTCATTACTCTTCAATAATGAGGCTGAAGAACAGTGAGGTTGTTCATCTGTACACACTTCACCCATTTTAGTTCTTTTTCAAATGACCTTTTATGTACTGCATCCTTAATTTTCATTTTCGGTTAAGGGCACCTATGATGAAAATCATCTTTTTTAAGCTGTTTGGACAGAGCTGGGTGTATGTATAGTGTGTCCACAGTCATATTAGGGTGATTTAAACACAATAAGTTAAAATAGCATTCAAATCCCTCCTGATTTGAGGCCCATCGTAACTTGACATAGGAGTGTGGTTTCCCCACCCACCGAATTGATTGACAGCAGCATATTAACGTCTCTCAATAGTAACACATATAATCATAACAACAAGACAGGACGTGCGCAAAGCAATCGGGATTAAAAGATCTGTTCAGCTCTCTGTGATCATCAGTCATCATCAAATGTGATTAAGAGTGAGTTTCACAAGTTTAAAACATTTTTTAAACAGTACATGTTTGTAATGACGTATAGACGGTAAAATCGTTGTAATTCATCACCACAGCCATACGTCAGCACAATTCAGGACTTAATTTGTGCCGCAACACCTCATTTTACTGATCCCTATCATAAATCGTCCTCCTCCCCCATCCGCTGTTCACTTTCATGCTGCGTCCCAATTCGCATACTTAAACTACGCCCTAAAAGTATGTACTTTTTTTTGTGAAGGACAAATATATACTTTTGAATGTGTAACAGAAGAGTATGCAAGCTTTGGGACATACTACTTCCTCATTAACAGATCGATATGTTGCTTAGTTAAGAGCCCTGTCAATCATCCACATTCCTGTCGTGTTAGCGGTTAGAGTATGGACGCTTCTACACTTAAAACTTTGACCGGAAATATTAAAACATCCGTGAATTTTTGACATACTCTTTTCAACGTACTACGATGTGGGACATACTTATTCTATTTTCACATGCTATTTAGGACGGATAGTATGCGAATTGGGACCAGCATCACTGTCTTCTGCGACTCCCCAATTCTCTTCACTTTCATCTGCGACACCCACACCCCAAAACCCCGCTCTTCACTTTCGTCCGAGACACCTCTTCATCCTCTGGTAGCATGCTGGATCCGTTACTCCGATCTATTTCCGGGACCCTTGCAATTTAAAAATTGAGCACTGGCACAATTATTAAAGAAGACGCTTCAATCCCAGATTGTGAACGTTAAGTCAGGTTTATTTTGTGCATTAACATAACGGATATCCATGCAGCACTGGATAATATTGTGTATCCTGTCACATTTGCTGTTAAACACGCTCGCTTCGTCTGTGTGTGTGTGTGTGCATGAACTTTGTATCGACATTGTGTGTGACTCATCATTGCAGAAAGGCTTGAAATAACTCCACAACAAATACATCAAATAATCATTGGGAAAGTTCTTACAGTAGTATTTCCCACAAACTGCTTCCTTCATGTCTGTCACTGCGTTGTTTATCTGACGCAGCCGAGACGGAGATTGAGGCACACTCTGACACGTGGGAACAGTGGGCGGAGAGAACTAACTCATTTGCATTAAAGGCACAGGCCACAAAAATGACTACAGTTTGTTCAGAGTGGAGATTTCCAATATTCTGAAAGGTATAATTGATAATCGGATGGGTGTTTTGAGCTGAAACTGTACGGACACATTCTGGAGACACAAAAGACTTATCTTAAATCTTAAAAAAGGGGTAAAAATGGTGCCTTTTTAAAAACAAGTAGTCAGATATATTACCTAAACCATTAATTTTGCTCAAAGAAAGCACACTTCTTGAATGCATCAAACATCAGATAATCAATAAGCAAATGTTCAGCAGTGTTCAGCTGCTGTGAGTGGGGAGATGAAGTTTTTTTACAGTGAGCTTTTAGCAGAGACACAGGAGATCTTGCGTTCTGTTGTATGTTCAGTGTCAGTGAAAGACTGTCCCAGCAAACAGCAAGATAGTCTAGTTTTTGTTCTTTCGTTCGTTTGTTTTGTTTCCGTTCGTTTTCGTCAACTATAATGACCTTGTACCCATCATGGCCTCCCAATCAACCCCATCCACCCGGATTGGCTTTTTTGCTGGTGTTATTCTGTGGTGTTATTCCAAGTGGATGCTGCACATATGGATTATGTTTATTAGACTAGCACTTGTTTATTTAATTTTCAGATGTGACGGTGAAGGAGGAGAGTGAAGAACTGAATGAAGATGCGGAGAAACATCATGTCAAAAGTGAAGAAAAAAACCAATCAGAGACTGAACATAGTATTTCAGAGAAAGGAACAGCTGTAAATAGTTTGACCTGCACTCAGTGTGGAAAGAGTTTCAGCTGCAAAAGCTATCTCAATAATCATATGAAGATCCACACTGGAGAGAAACCTTACCAGTGTTCACACTGCAGTAAGAGATTCAATCATTCAGGACACCTAAAATCTCACTTGAGGATCCACACCGGAGAGAAACCTCACAAGTGTTCACACTGCGGCAAGGGATTCAGTGAGTCAAGATGCATGAAAGCACATGAGAGGACTCATGCTGAAGAGAAACCGTTTCACTGCACTGCTTGCGGGACGAGATTCTCATATTCATCTTCTCTACGAAAACACATGATAAACTTTCACAGTAAGTAGATAATCTAAACACCCACAGCCATATCACGCTGCAGCCCGAGACCGGTTACTTACTGAAGCTAAGCAGGGCTGAGCCTGGTCAGTACCTGGATGGAAGACCACATGGGGAAACTAGGTTTCTGTTGGAAGTGGTGTTATTGAGGCCAGCAAGGGGCGGTCTATGTGGGTCCTAATGCCCCAGTATAGTGAAGGGGACACTATACTGTCGGTGAGCGCCGTCTTTCAGATGAGATGCTAAACCGAGATCCTGACTGTCTGTGGTGTAAAGAAATCACATGACACTTCTTGTAAAGAGTCGGGGTGTAATCCTGGTGTCCGGGCCAA
Source organism: Danio albolineatus (assembly GCA_903798035.1). Taxonomy (NCBI): domain Eukaryota; kingdom Metazoa; phylum Chordata; class Actinopteri; order Cypriniformes; family Danionidae; genus Danio; species Danio albolineatus. The sequence continues at coordinate 301,822 of CAIGQQ010030823.1, read as the reverse complement.
ATTCTCTCCATCAACCCTTACCGATCATGGCCTCCCAATCATCCCCATCCACCGAATTGGTTCTATCACTGTCTCTCCACCCCACTAATGGCTGGTGTGTGGTGAGTGCACTGGCGTCGTTATTCTGTGGCGTTATTCCAAGTGGATGCTGCACACTAGTGGTGACGTGGACAGAACCCCTCTCCCACTCCCCCAATGATTGTGAAGGGCTTTAGGTGTATGGCCATAAATGATAAAATGCGCTATATTAATACACAGTACATTCAACAAAGATCCAAGTTGTATTATTTAGTATAATTGTGGAGCTGATAGAATGTACATAATGCTAAATTATACAAGTATGATGTGGTTTCGTCATCATTCTCTCAAGCCATTCATGCTGTTCACATATTAAATCTTTTGCAAACGCAAGTCAACAAAGAGGAAGTAGTGCGAGTCGCACTTTCCACACATTTTTGACACAAAGTGAACAGCTCCATAAACAACAATAAAGGACACAGCAGATGCAGTGATTCTTCTTAGCAGAGACACAGGAGATCCTTCAGTATTAGTGATAGACTGTCCCAGCAAACCCACAACTAGACAAATGTGCCCAGATGTCGGCTTTTAATGTAGTTAGAGCATTTTTAATTACACACAATAAAAAAGTAGTGATTTCTAAATTTACTTTGACCTGTATTTTATTGAAGACAAAACAACAAACATTACTGAAAATAAACATTTATTCCAATTTCAGTTCTTGCAGCACATTTAAAAAATAGTTGGGCCAGGAGAAATTTAGGGCTCGTAATCAGGTAAATTGGTGAAATAATGATTTGATTTGAAACAAGTGACTGTAATTATTATTGAGTGCAAAAGCAGCATCCGAGAAAGGTCTAGTCCTTTAGGAGCAAAGATGGGCCGAGGATCACCAGTTTGGCATCAAATACGTGAGAAAGTTAATGAAATGTTTAAAAACAATGTTGCTCAAAGAAAGATTAGTAATGAGCCCAGATGTCGGCTTTTAGTAATAGTTGGAGCATTTTTAATTACCCGGACACACTAATTACAGTCATTCAGAAGATTAAAGTGAATTTGGAGTTTGAAACTTTGACAGACCAAATGGAAAGCGACCAGCACCACAAAACCTTTTGTTCACACATGCTCCTAAACATTTACAGTTTGCACAAGTGTGTTTTGCTCAGTAATGATTGCACTGTCGAATCGTCCTAGAGGAACCGTTAAAAACTAGCACTTGTTTATTTAATTTTCAGAGGTGACGGTGAATGAGGAGAGTGAAGAACTGAATGAAGATGCGGAGAAACATCATGTCAAAAGTGAAGAAAAAAACCAATCAGAGACTGAACATAGTATTTCAGTGAAAGGAACAGCTGTAAATAGTTTGACCTGCACTCAGTGTGAAAAGAGTTTCAGCTGCAAAAGTGGTTTCAATTATCACATGAGAATCCACACTGGAGAGAAACCTTACCAGTGTTCACACTGCGACAAGAGATTCAGTTGTTCACAAAACCTGAAATCACACACGAGGACTCACACTGGAGAGAAACCTTACCAGTGTTCACACTGCAGCAGGAGATTCAGTCATTCAGGAGTCCTGAAAACACACTTGAGGATCCACACCGGAGAGAAACCTTACAAGTGTTCACACTGCGGCAAGGGATTCAGTGATTCAAGATGCATGAAAGCACATGAGAGGACTCACACTGGAGAGAAACCGTATCAGTGCACTGGTTGTTGGAAGAGATTCTCATATTCGTCTTCTCTGCAACAACACACAATAAACTGTCAGAGTAAGTAGATCACATAAACATCTAAAGCCATTTCACCCTGCAGCCCAAGAGCGGTTACTCACTGAAACTAAGCAGGGCTGAGCCTGGTCAGTACCTGGATGGGAGACCACATGGGGAAACTAGGTTCTGTTGGAAGGGGTGTTAGCAGGAGGCGCTCAACCTGTGGTCTGTGTGAGTCCTAATGCCCTATTAGGACTAACTATACTATAAGTATAGTGAAGGGGACACTATACTGTCAGTGAGTGCTGTCCTTCGGAAGAGATGTTAAACCGAGGTCCTGTCTGTCTGTGGTCATAAAAGAAATCCCATGGGACTTCTCGTAAAGTGTAGCGGTCTAACCCTGCTGTCCTGGCCAAATTCCCTCCATCTGCCCTAACCCATCATGGCTTCATCCCCATACACCCGAATTGGCTCTATCACTGTCTGTCCGCTCCACCAATGACTGGCTATTCTGTGGCGTTATTCCAAGTGGATGCTGCAACCTAGTGGTGATGTGGACAGACAACCCAGTCCCCCAATGATTGTGAAGGGCTTTGGGTGTATGGCCATAAACAATAAAATGTGCTTTATAAATACACAGTACATTGAACAAAGATACAGGTTGTATTATTTAGGATAATTGTGGAGTTGATAGAACGTATATAATGCTAAGTTATACTTTTAAATTATGCTTTAAAAGTTGTTGGGGCATTTTTAATTACTCGGACACGCTAGTCTCAGTCATTAAAAAGTTTAAAGTGAATTTGGAGTTTGAAACTTTGACAGACAAAATGGAAAGCAACCAGCACCACAAAACCTTTTATTCACACATGCTCCTAAACATTTACAGTTTGCACAAGTGTGTTTTAGTCAGTAATGATTGCACTGTCAAGTCTTTCTTGAGGAACCGTTAAAAACTAGCACTTGTTTATTTAATTTTCAGAGGTGACGGTGAAGGAGGAGAGTGAAGAACTGAATGAAGATGAGGAGAAACATCATGTCAAAAGTGAAGAAAAAACCCAATCAGAGACTGAACATAGTATTTCAGTGAAAGGAACAGCTGTAAATAGTTTGACCTGCACTCAGTGTGGAAAGAGTTTCAGCTGCAAAAGTGGTTTCAATTATCACATGAGGATCCACACTGGAGAGAAACCTTACCAGTGTTCACACTGCGACAAGAGATTCAGTTGTTCACAAAACCTGAAATCACACACGAGGACTCACACTGGAGAGAAACCTTACCAGTGTTCACACTGCAGCAGGAGATTCAGTCATTCAGGAGTCCTAAAAACACACTTAAGGATTCACACTGGAGAGAAACCGTATCACTGCACTGCTTGTGGGAAGAGCTTCACATGTTCATCTTCTCTACGACAACACAAAATAAACTATCACAGTAAGTAGATCATTTAAAGGTCCAGGTTGTATTATTCAGGATAAATGTGGAGCTGATTGAATGTACATAATGCTAAATTATACAAGTATGATGTGTTTCATCATCATTCTCTCAAGCCATTCAGGCTGTTCACATATTGCATCTTTTGCAAACGCAATTTAATGAAGACGAAGTAGTGCAAGTCGCACTTTCCATACATTTTTAACACAAAGTGAACGGCTCCATAAACAACAATAAAGGACACAGCAGATGCAGTTATTCTTCTTAGCAGAGACACAGGAGATCTTGGGTTGTGCTGTACCTTCAGTGTCAGTGAAAGACTGTCCCAGCAAACCCACAACTAGACAAATGTGCCCAGATGTTGGCTTTTAAAGCAGTTGGAGTGTTTTTAATTACACACATCGTCGGCTACATCACCATAGTATGTGATGGCAAAGTTTAAAAAGACAGATCAAATGAAAAGCTAAAGGGTCATTTGTATTATTATAGTTGTAGTTACAACCCCAAATCAGAAAAAGTTCGGCCAGTATGGGAAACGCAAATAAAAATAGAAAGTAGTGATTTATAAATTTACTTTGACTTATATTGCACTTGTAATAAATTAAATTATGATTTAAACAACGAAAATAGATAAAGTGTTTCTTTTAACGGCACAAACCAGCACAAACGAATGACACCAGTTTTGTGTGATTTAGAAGACCTGGGATGGAGAGTGACGACACAGCTCCTGAAATATTTTAGTCATATCTAAACAACGAAAACAGATACAGTGTTTATTTTAATGGCACAAACCAGCACAATTCCAGCACAAACGAATGACACCAGTTTTGTGTGATTTAGAAAACCTGGGGTGGAAAGTGACGACATGGCTCCAGAAATATTTTGGTTATATCTAAACAACAAAAATAGGTTAAGTGTTTTAACGGCACAAACCAGCACAAACGATTGACAACAGTTTGGTGCGATTTAGAGGATATCGGGTGGAGAGTGATGACACGATTCCGGAAATATTTTGGTTATATCTAAACAAGGAAAACGAATACAGAGTTTAATATCTCAGACCCCAAACCATCTCAAACGTTCGTTTTTGGCGCACAAATCAGCACAAGCGAATGGGATTATTTGCTTGGGGTGCTAAACTTCATGGAGGTGTTTGTGACCTATGTTAAATTCTAACCTCTTTAAATGAACTTTCAGATGTGACGGTGAAGGAGGAGAGTGAAGAACTGAATGAAGATGAGGAGAAACGTCATGTCAAAAGTGAAGAAAAAACCCAATCGGAGACTGAACATAGTAGATCAGTGAAAGGAACAGCTGTAAAACGTTTCACCTGCACTCAGTGTGAAAAGAGTTTCAGCCAGAAAATCACTCTCTATTATCACATGAGGATTCACACTGGAGAAAAACCTCACCAGTGTTCACACTGCGGCAAGAGATTCAGTCATCCAGGAGTCCTAAAATCACACTTGAGGACTCACACTGGAGAGAAACCTTACCAGTGTTCACACTGCGGCAAGAGAT
>CAIGQQ010030823.1:283358-297126 GCA_903798035.1 Danio albolineatus | reverse complement strand
TCACACTGGAGAGAAACCTTACCAGTGTTCACACTGCGGCAAGAGATTCAGTGATCCAAGCTGCCTGAAATCACACGAGAGGATTCACACCGGAGAGAAACCTTACCAGTGTTCACACTGCGGCAAGGGATTCAGTTATTCAGGAAACATGAAATCACACTTGAGGACTCACACCGGAGAGAAACCGTATCACTGCACTGCTTGTGGGAAGAGTTACAAATATTCATTTTCTCTACGAAATCACACAGCAAAATTTCACAGTAAGTAGATCATCTAAAGGTCCAGGTTGCATTATTTAGGACAGGGGTCTCAAGTTTTCAGCCCGTTGGCCATTTTGGCCATTTGGCTGCCTCGTTTCTGTTGGGCGAGGACATTCGTCCCAGTGTGCTTCATTCACAACACTTCAAAAAAAAAAGTTGCTGCCCAGTGAGACATTATACATAGATAAGTATATATAAATCAGTGCTTAATTTGAGTCGGATCTTGCCGGATCCTGTTCCAGGAATGTCAGATATTTGTGTTTTACTTTCCAGTATTTATTTTAATAGATTCTGCATTAACTTGTGCGTGGTGAATACCTGCACATGTGTGCAGTGTTGGGTGTAACTGTAACTAAATTACTTTTCCACTGAAAAAACAGAGTAACTGATTACTGTTCATTTTTAGATATTTTAATTACTGTTACTTATAATGTACTTGCGTTACATTGTAAAATAAAATAAACTCGCTGAATAATCTTATACAATTTTATGCAATTTTTTTTAGAGCTGATGTAGCCATAGCAACGACAAACAGCAGAGGAACACGAGCTCACAAACGCATTTAATCCGTAAACAAAGCGGCACGCGTCGCGTTTACAACGTGCTTTTAGACGCGATATGAGAATACAAGTTAACCAGATACACTTCAAGCAGTTACAAGTTACAAAACACGATTAAATACATCATTTACAAGCTGGAGAAAACAATGAGGCAACCGTTTTAATCGCCTGTACTCACACTTGTTGGATAGCAGGCCAGGGAAATGTCCCGGTGCTCCGAATCCTCCATTGTAAGCACTCCTCAGACGGAACACAGCACATGGCTGGGTTTAATGCAGAGGTATTTCTGCAGAAATAAACCTCAACTACTGACTCTTCAAAATCTCAGCCGAAACGGCTAAAGACTCGAAAGCACGGCGTCTTGTTTTAGGAACTATGAGTCGACTCTTTTATTGATGAATCAATAGTTTTAAATACTGTGCACTTTCAGATTTAAGCATCAGCTGGACATTTCACTTCACTTAGAGCTGTGTTACACACCGCATTCAAGCTCATTTTCAAAAACCCATAATAGGTGCATATTAAACAAAATACCTGTGTCTGGCAAAAAAGCAGCACTGCCTGATCGATAGATATGCTGAATAATATTTTTTTTGCTATTCAGGAATTGTGTTCCTAAAGGTTACATTGCATACTAAAAATTATTATGTAATTATTATAGATTTTTTTAAAAATAGAATATAATAAAGATGATTCAGAAAACTAAAAGGCTAAACTATTTCATGTTTGACTCATATGTTTTATCTAAGTATTTATTATTTACAGAGTTACATTTCTATTATTTGTCCAAGGTTTATAGGGATTTCAAAAAGTATTTAGTTAAATTACTTATTGAGTAATTAAGTTACTTTTCAGACACAGTAATTAGATAAGTATTTTAAATACAATATTGATTAAATAATTAGTAATAAGTTAATTATTACTATTTTAAAGTAACTTACCCAACACTGCATGTGTGTGTGTGTGTGTGAATGAATGAGTGCAAGCGAAGACTGTGTGTGTATTGTATGTGCGAGCGCACATGCACACTAATGACTGTAATCACCATGTGCAAGCAAAATTTACGTTAAACTATCGCCCATGAACAATATTTTCAACTAATCATCTTTCTTACAATCACTCTCATTGGTTGGTCGTTAATGTTTTGTGCGCTGTGAGCAGGGCCTGTCTAAATAATATCTGTATTATCAAATAGCAAAGAGGCAGTTAAGCATATTTTCTTTTCTGTAAAACTATGAGTAAATCTGATAATGAGGCTGATCAAAAGAGATCTCAAGAATGAAACTGCGTCCCGGGATCAGGATAGCGGGAGGCAGCAGCAAACTGAGTCAAGTCAGCCACAAACTGGCTCTTGGGACATGGAATGTTAACTCACTGGGCGTGAAGGAGCCTGAGCTAGTGCGGTAGGTGGAACGGTACCGACTAGAGATAGTTGGGCTCACCTCCACGCACAGCTGTGGCTCTAGAACTCAACTTCTTGAGAAGGGCTGGACTTTCTTCTACTCTGGAGTTGCCCATGGTGAGAGGTGGTGGGCTGGTGTGGGCTTGCTTATAGCTCCTCAACTTAGACGAAATGTGTTGGAGTTGTCCCTGGTAAACGAGAGGGTTGCCTCCCTGCGCCTTCGGGTAAACGATAGGTCTCTCACTGTGGTTTGTGCCTACGGGCCTAACACCAGTGCAGAGTACCCGGCCTTCTTGGAGTCCTTGGGAGGGGTGCTGGAAGTTGCTCAGACTGTTCTACTAGTTCTTCTTGTTCTACTGGGGGACTTCAATGCCAATGCCAACATGGGTAATGACAGTGACACCCGGAGAGGTGTGATTGGAAGGAATGGCCTCCCTAATCTGAATTCGAGTGGTGTTTTGTTATTGGACTTCGGTGCTAATCACAGTTTGTCCAAAACGAACACCATGTTGGAGGATAAGGATGTCCCCCAGTGCACATGGCACCAGGACACCCTAGGGCGGAGGTCAATGATCGACTTTGTGGTTGTATCATCTGATCTCTGACCGTATGTCTTGGACACTTGGGTAAAGAGAGGGGCAGAGCTGTCAACTGATCACCACCTGATGGTGAGTTGAATCCGCTGACAAGGGGAAAAGCTGGACAGACCTGGGAGACCTAAGTGTAGTGTGAGGGTCCTCTGTGAATGTCTGGCTGAACTTCAAGTCAGATGGATTTTCAACTCTCACCCCCGGAAGAGCTTTGACCAGATCCCAAGAGAGGTTGGAGACATGGAGACTGAGTGGTCCATGTTCTCTGGCTCCATTGTTGTTGCGGCCACAAGGAGCTGTGGCCATAAGGTCTGTGGTGCCGGTCGGGGCAGCAATCCACGAACCTAGTGGTGGACACTGGAAGGGATGCCATCAAGCTGAAGGAGGAGTCCTACAGGGCTTGGTTGGCTTGCAGGACTCCCGAGGCAGCTGATGGGTATCGATAGGCCAAGCGTGCTGCAGTCCGGGCGATTGCGGAAGAAAAAACTCAGGCCTGGGAAGAGTTCGTGTAGACCATGGAGAAAGACCTTAGGTCGGCCCCAAAGAGATTCTGGCAAACCGTCCGGCGCCTCAGGAGGGGAAAGCAGCTCCACATTGACACTTTACAGTGGAAGTGGGGAGCTGTTGACTTCGACTGGGGATGTGGTCGGATGGTGGAGGGAATACGTTGAGGATCTCCTTAACCCCACTGACATGTCTTTCATTGAGGAAGCAGAGATTGGAGATGCAGGGGTGGACTCACCCATCACTCAAGCTGAGGAGACTGAGGTAGTTTGCAAACTCCGCAGTGGCAAAACAGCAGGGGTGGGTGAGATTCACCCTGTGTTTGGCTGACACGTCTTCACAATATCGCATATTACATTATCGCATAAGTCAGGGACAGTACCTCTGGACTGGGCAACTGTGGTGGTGGTGGTTCCCATTTTTTAAAAAGGGGGACCGGAGAGTGTGCTACAACTATAGGGGATCACACTACTCAGCCTCCCTGGGAAAGTTTATGCCAAGTGTGATGTGGCTGTGATGAGAATCAGCATCTCCAAGTCCGACACCATGGTGCTCCATCGGAAAAAGGTGGTTTGTCATTTTCAGATTGGAGGAAGGTCTTTACCGCAGGTGGAGGAGCTAAAGTATCTTGGGGTTTTGTTCACGAGTGAGGGAAGGATGGAACGTGAGATTGTTAAGTGGATTGATGCAGCGGCAATGCGGCCGATGTACCAGTCCGTTGTGGTAAAGGAGCTGAGCTGAAAAGCAAAGCTTTCGATTTACTGGTCAATCTAGCTGGAGGAAGTGTCTGGTGAGAGAAAAGTCTGGAGTTCTCTCCTAAGACTGCTGCCCCTGTGACCTGGCCCTGGAAAAGCAGTAGAAAATTAATGAAAAAATGAATAAGAATTGAGAAGACTGGAATTTTCAGCCCAGTGGAATCAAACCAGGGACTCTTTGTATAGGAGGTATAGGAGGTCAAAGTAGTGAGGTTTATCTGCACAGCTCTTTACTATCTATCCTCAGTTGCACAAGGAAATATGAATATAACTAACCAAATATGAACTAGAGTTAAACAGGAAGAGACTGAAACTAATAGGTCTGTGTTTAGTCATTACTTCTCAATAATGAACTTTACACACTTCACTCGTTTCAGTTCTTTTTCATATTACCTTTTATTTTATCTTGCACTGCGTTTCATTTTCCTTCATGTATACAATTTTGTCATTTAAAAGTAGTCAGATATATGAACTGAACCTTTAAGTTCATCTGCTCAAAGATAACCGGCTTCTAGAATGCATCAAACATAATAATAATATTAATAATCAATAAGCAAATGTTCAGCGCTGTGTTCTGCGGCTGTGAGTGGAGAGATGGAGTTTTACAGTGAGCTTTTAGCAGGTTTCTGGTTCTGTTGTACCTTCAGTGTCAGTGAAAGACTCCCAGCAAACTCCCCACCATTTATTGGAATTGTTGAGTCATGTGCTGTTTACAAACTTAATAACTAGCCTCTTAAAATAAACTTATTTGCTTAATTTTTCAGATGTGATTGTGAAGGAGGAGAGTGAAGTACTGAATGAAGATGGGGAGAAACATCATGTCAAAAGTGAAGAAAAAACCCAATCAGCTGTAAAAAGTTTCACCTGTACTCAGTGTGGAAAGAGTTTCACCCGCAAAAGCGGTCTTAATGATCACATGAGGATCCACACTGGGGAGAAACCTTTCAAGTGTCCACACTGCGACAGCAGTTTTAATATTTCACGGAACCTCAGATCACACATGAGGATTCACACTGGTGAGAGACCTTACCAGTGTTCACACTGCAGCAAAAGATTCAATCATCCAGGACAGCTTAAATCTCACTTGAGGATCCACACCGGAGAGAAACCTTACAAGTGTTCACACTGTGGCAAGGGATTCAGTGATTCAAGATGCATGAGAGCACATGAGAGGACTCACACTGGAGAGAAACCGTATCACTGCACTGCTTGTGGGACGGGATTCACATATTCCTCTGCTCTACGAAAACACACAATTAACTGTCAGAGTAAGTAGATCTCATAAACATCCACTGCCATATCACCCTGCAGCTCAGGTCCGGTTACTTAATGAAGCTAAACAGGGTGTCTGTGTAAAGAGGTGTTAGTGAGGCCAGTAGGGGGTGCTCAACCTGCAGTCTATGTGAGTCCTAATGCCCCAGTATAGTGAAGGGTACGCTATGCTGTCGGTGAGCGCCGTCTTTCAGATGAGATGCTAAACCGAGATCCTGACTGTTTGTGGTGTAAAAAAAATCCCATGGCCCTTCTCAAAAAGAGTAGAGGTGTAACCCCGGTGTCCTGGCCAAATTCCTCCCATCTGCCCTAACCCATCATGGCCTCCCAATCATCCCCATCTACTGAATTGGCTCTATCACTGTCTCTCTGCTACACCAATGGCTGGTGTGTGGTGAGCGCATTGGCACCTTTGTCCTGTGGTTGCCATTGCATCATCCAAGTGGATGCTGCACACTGGTGGTGATGTGGACAGAACCCCCCTCCCCCAATGATTGTGAAGGGCTTTAGGTGTATGGCCATAAACGATAAAATGCGCTATATTAATACACAGTACATTGAACAAAGATCCAGGTTGTATTATTTGGTATAATTGTGGAGCTGATTGAATGTGCATAATGCTAAATTATACAAGTATGATGTGGTTTCGTCATCTTTCTTTCAAGCCTTTCAGGCTGTTCACATATTACATCTTTTGCAAACGCAAATACAAAAAGGAAGTAGTGCGAGTCGCACTTTCCACACATCTTTGACACAAAGTGAACGGCTCCATAAACAACAATAAAGGACACAGCAGATACAGTGATTCTTCTTAGCAGAGACACAAGAGATCCTTCAGTATCAGTGATAGACTGTCCCAGCAAACCCACAACTAGACAAATGTGCCCACATGTCGGCTTTTAGAGTAGTTGGAGCGTTTTTAATTATTCGGACACACTAATCACAGTCATTCAGAAGTTTAAACTGAATCTGGAGTTTGAGAAAACTGAGCAAATGGAACAATCAACACCACAAAACCTTTTATTCACATTTTACACACATGCTCCTAAACATTTACAGTTTCCACACGTTTTAGTCAGTAATGATTGCACTGTCGAGTCTTTTTTGAGGAACCATTAAAAACTAACACTTGTTTATTTAATTTTCAGATGTGACGGTGAAGGAGGAGAGTGAAGAACTGAATGAAGATGAGGAGAAACATCATGTCAAAAGTGAAGAAAAAACCCAATCAGAGACTGAACATAGTATTTCAGTGAAAGGAACAGCTGTAAATAGTTTCACCTGCACTCAGTGTGGAAAGAGTTTCAGCTGCAAAAGCAATCTCAATAGTCACATGAGGACTCACACTGGAGAGAAACCCTACCAGTGTTCACACTGCGACAAGAGATTCAGTTTTTCACAAAACCTGAAAACACACTTGAGGACTCACACTGGAGAGAAACCTTACCAGTGTTCACACTGCAGCAGGAGATTCAGTCATTCAGGAGACCTAAAAACACACTTAAGGATTCACACTGGAGAGAAACCGTATCGCTGCACTGCTTGTGGGAAGAGTTTCACATATTCATCTTCTCTACGACAACACACAATAAGCTTTCACAGTAAGTAGATCACCTCAAGGTTCAGGTTGCATTATTTAGGATAAAGACTATCCCCGCAAACCCACAGCTAGACAAATACACCCAGACGTAGGCTTTTAAAGTAGTTCGAGCATCCTAACTCATAAACATTTACAGTTTGCACTCATGTATTACACCACCCAACCTGCCCTGAACTGTCTTTGATGTCTTTCGACTTGTGGGGGAAACCGGAGCACCCGGAGGAACTGAACCTTTAAGTTCATCTGCTCAAAGATAACTGGCTTCTAAAATGCATCAAACATAATAATAATAATAATAATAATAATATTAATAATCAATAAGCAAATGTTCGGCGCTGTGTTCTGCTGCTGTGAGTGGAAAAATGGAGTTTTATAGTGAGCTTTTAGCAGGTTTCTGGTTCTGTTGTAACTTCAGAGTCAGTGAAAGACTCCCAGCAAACTCCCCACCATTTATTGGCACTGTTGAGTCATGTACTGTTTACAAGTTTAACAACTAGCCTCTTAAAATAAACTTATTTGCTTAATTTTCAGATGTGAAAGAGGAGAGTGAAGAACTGAATGAAGATGAGGAGAAACATCACGTCAAAAGTGAAGAAAAAACCCAATCAGAGACTGAACATAGTAGATCAGTGAAAGGAACAGCTGTAAGTAGTTTGACCTGCACTCAGTGTGGAAAGCGTTTCAGCCGCAAAAGCGGTCTCAATGATCACATGAGGATCCACACTGGAGAGAGACCTTTCAAGTGTCCACACTGCGACAGCAGTTTTAATATTTCACGGAACCTCAGATCACACATGAGGATTCACACTGGTGAGAGACCTTACCAGTGTTCACACTGCAGCAAGAGATTCAGTCATCCAGGACGGCTAAAATGTCACTTGAGGATCCACACCGGAGAGAAACCTTACAAGTGTTCACACTGCGGCAAGGGATTCAGTGATTCAAGATGCATGAAAGCACATGAGAGGACTCACACTGGAGAGAAACCATATCACTGCACTGCTTGTGGGAAGAGTTTCACACATTTATCTTCTCTACGAAAACACACAATTAACTGTCAGAGTAAGTAGATCATCATAAACATCCACAGCCATATTGCCTTGCAGCTCAAGTCCGGTTACTTAATAAAGCTAAACAGGGTTTCTGTTGAAAGGGGTGTTAGTGAGGCCAGTAGGGGGCGCTCAACCTGCAGTCTATGTGAGTCCTAATGCCCCAGTATAGTGAAGGGTACGCTATGCTGTCGGTGAGCGCCGTCTTTCGGATGAGATGTTAAACCGTGGTCCTGACTGTCTGTGGTGTAAAAGAAATCCAATGGCACTTCTCAAAAAGAGTAGAGGTGTAACCCTGGTGTCCTGGTCAAATTCCTCCCATCTGCCCTAACCCATCATGGCCTCCCAATCATCCCTATCTACTGAATTGGCTCAATCAGGCCCCGTTTACACTAGGCAAGGCAAGGCAAGTTTATTTATATAGCACATTTCATACACAGTGGCAATTCAAAGTGCTTTACATAAACAGAAATAAAATTGAAGTATAAGAAAATAAAATAATAATTAAAAAAACAAATAAAAACAGATTAAAATGAGTTAAGACAAGTTATAAAAGAATGAAAAGGAAAGACGCAATAGTGCGATCTGTCGGACGCAGCACAGTGCTCATTCAGTAAAGGCACAGCTAAACAGATGTGTTTTCACTCTTGATTTGAATGTGCCTAATGTTGGAGCACATCTGATCATTTCTGGAAGCTGATTCCAGCAGCGAGGGGTGTAATAGCTGAAAGCAGATTCACCCTGCTTTGACTGAACTCTTGGAATTTCTAGTTTATGTGATCCTAATGATCTGAGTGATCTCTTAGGCTTGTATTCAGTGAGCATATCTGTAATGTATTGGGGTCCTAGGCCATTTAGTGATTTATAGACAAGTAATAATACTTTAAAATCTATTCTGAATGTAACTGGGAGCCAGTGTAGAGACCTGAGGACAGGTGTGATGTGCTCTGATTTCCTGGTTCTGGTCAGAATCCTGGCCGCAGCGTTCTGGATAAGCTGCAACTGTCTGACTGTCTTTTTGGGAAGGCCAGTGAGGAGTCCATTACAGTAATCCACCCTGCTGCTGATAAAAGCATAAACAAGTTTCTCTAAGTCTTCACTGGAAACAAAGCATCTGATTCTTGTAATGTTTTTGAGATGATAGTATGCTGATTTAGTTACTGCTTTGACATGACTGTTGAAACTCAGATCTGACTCCAGAGTCACACCAAGATTCTTGACCTTATTTTTTGTTGTATGACCCTTAGAGCCGAGGTACGCATTCACCTTGAGAACCTCATCTCTGTTCCCGAATGTAATGACTTCAGTTTTCTCTTTGTTTAACTGAAGAAAGTTTTGGCACATACAATTGTCATTTTCATCAATGCATTGGCAGAGGGTGTCAATGGGGCTGTAGTCATTAGGCAGTAAGGCTAAGTATATCTGAGTGTCATCAGCATAGCTGTGGTAGGAGATTTGGTTCTTTCTCATTATTTGGCTCAGAGGGAGCATATAAAGGTTGAACAGGAGAGGTGCCTGAATTGAGCCTTGTGGGTCTCCACATGTCATGGGTGTCCACCTCGACCTATGGTCACCTATACTGACATAGTAACCTCTCCCTTCAAGGTACGATCCGAACCATTTGAGGACCATCCCAGACAGCCCAACCCAGTGTTCCAGCCTATCCAGAAGTATGCTGTGATCGACAGTGTCGAATGCAGCACTGAGATCCAGCAATACCAGCACTGTTAGTTTGCCTGAATCTGTATTTAGGTAGATATCATTGATTATCTTTATAAGGGCGCTCTCTGTGCTGTAATGTGCTCTGAAACCAGATTGAAAATGGTCTAAACACCCCTTCAAGCTTAAGAGCCTGTTAATCTGGTTAAAAATAACTTTTTCAATGATTTTGCCAATGAAAGGGAGATTTGAGATTGGCCTGTAGTTGCTCAGTAGGGTGTTATCCAGGGGGGTTTAACTACTGCAGTTTTAAGTGAGTTTGGAAAAATCCCTGAGAGAAGTGAAGCATTCACCACTTTCAGAAGATCCATTTCTAGACAGTTAAACACAGTTTTAAAGAATGATGTGGGCAGCATGTCAAGATCGCAGGTTGATGTTCTCATAATTTGCACGATCTCTTCTAAGATTTAAGATCTAAGATCTAACATAATGTCTGATTTCTTAAGTTGTGGTTGAGCTTGTCTGACGTGGACACAACTTGGCTGATTGGATGAGCTGATTGTCTTTCTGATATTATTGATCTTATCAGTAAAGAAATGAGCAAGCTCATTACATTTGCTTTTAGAGAGTAGTTCACTAGGAATCCTACTGGGGGGGTTTGTGAGTCTCTCTACCGTTGCAAAGAGGGTGCGGGTGTGATCTATATTGCTGTTTATAAGGCTTGAAAAGAAAGTCTGCCTAGCAGTGTTTAGTTCCACATTAAAAGCATGGAGACTGTCTTTATAGATATTGTAATGGACTACTAGTTTCGTCTTCCTCCACATACGCTCAGCTTTTCTGCATTGTCTTTTCATCATCTTTACCGATGTTGACCTTGTCCAAGGTCCTTTCTGTCTGCCAGTTCTCTTCCTGACTTTAACAGGAGCAATGTCATCTATGACATTCTTAACTTTAGAGTTAAACAAATCAAGGAGAGAATGGACAGAGTCTGCAGATATGCTTGGTGTTAGTGATATGGCCTTCATAAACTGCTCACTAGTGTTCTCATTTATGCATCTCTTTCTGACAGGGACAGATCTGTCTTCAATGTCTGGAGTGATCAATACATCAAAGAAGATACAGAAATGATCAGATAGTGCCACATCCTTAACAACAGTCGATGAAACGTGTAAACCCTTAGTTATAAGTAGATCAAGAGTGTGTCCACGATTGTGTGTGGGTCCTTGAACATGCTGAGTCAGATCAAACGTGTTAAAAACAGTCATAAGTAGGGCCACACGGAATCTGCGCGCGCAGAATTCCGCAGATTTCCGCAGATTTTTAGCCCATCATTGATTCTGTTTATTTACTGGTGTAAATGTGTGTAAATGTATATTTAATCAGTTTTCAAATTAATTTCAGTAATAATATAGACTAATATAAAATATTCATGTGATTTATTTACAGTACAGTTTGTAAAGTACTATTTTCAGTGTTTTAGTAGATATTTTATATGAGAGACTTGATTTGTTTACCAAATAAAGTGGATCTAATTAGATTCGCATTGTAAACATTAAATAAATGCTAAAAAGGTATAACTTTTTATTTCATATATTAAGATTTTAGTTATGATACTCCCAAAATCATTCCGCATAAATCCGCAGATTTTTAACAAAATACTCCGCAGAAAGAGCAAAAAATGTCCGCAGATTCCGTCTGGCCCTAGTCATAAGTTCTTTTGTAGCATTGATTTCTGGATTATCAACGTGAATATTAAAATCCCCAGCAATAGTAAAACAGTCAAATTCAGAGGTTACTATTGATAACAGCTCTGTAAAATCATCAATAAAAGCTGGAGAATATTTTGGAAGTCTGTAGATAATGATCAGTAAAATGCGTGGAGCACCCTTTAGTGCTATACTCAGATATTCAAAGGACAAATAATCACCAAATGACACTTGTTTACACTCATAAACATCTTTAAACAGGGCAGTGATGCCTCCACCTCTCCTATTAACTCTGCAAACACTCAAATAATCAAAGTTTAAAGGAGCTGCTTCATTCAGGACTGCTGCGCTACAACTGTCATCGAGCCAAGTTTCATTTAAAAGCATAAAATCAAGGCAATTTGTGCTGATAAAATAATTGAGTAAAAGTGATTATTGTTAAGTGATCGGATGTTTAAAAGTGCTAACTTAACAGTTTTAGCTGTTTTCCCTACAGTAGTCTCAGATCTACATTTAATCGACACCAGATTTGAATGATTGGCTATACGGCTTGAAGAGGCCTTTGGTTTTCTGTCCTGTAATAAAACACATATCTGCGTAGAGAAAGCTACAGGCACACAGGGTTTCTGCTTGTTCTGTAAACATCTGATAAAGATACTGTTATCTAAGCAGGCACCCGACATACATCACCGACAGCTGTTGTGTTCACCAGCTGAAGATGGGGCGCTGTTTGAGCCCTGGTGGTGTGATCTGAGGGTTCTTCCGGAGGGTGGTTGTGGAGCGCGCCGCTTTTTGGGTGATAACTGGGGGCTTGCGGCAAAGGAGTGTGAAAGTTTAGTTCCAGCAAACACCAGTTCCTCCATCTTTTTAGAAAAGTCCAAGTGAGGCGAGCAAGGTGACAGTGAGAGCGTGTCTGGTGACAGAGGTGGCAGAGATTGTGGGTCTGGAGATTCTGGCTGCTGAAATATATTTTCACTAGTGCGTTTTCGTTTTAAAACGCATAAGTTTTTCTACGGTTACGCCATCCGTCCACACTACACCGGAGTTTTCGAGCCGCAAAAACAGAGCGTTTTGGAAACACTGGAGAGGCCGTTTTCATTCTAAAATGCTGCTGCTCCATCTCAGTGTGGATTGGGGAAAACACACACATCGGAAAACGGAGACGTGGCTACTGGACACAGAAATGGGAGTGTTGGGAGAACCAATGTTCGTTTTAGGCGCTATTGTACAGTTAAACTCTGCCTTTTTTACTACAACAGCTGCATATATTCGCAAGAGGCAAGCTACTGTTCCAGCACTCGCTAATCGATCGCGTTTCCAGCCGCTTAAGCCCCATGTATAACACCGATTTTGGGTTACACTGGGAAGACCTAGCGAGACGCATGCTTCCTGTTTATACTTGAACGTGCATTCCCAGGGTGCGCGAATGGTCACGTGATATACATTTTGCTGGAGTAGTGGGGAGGGACATCTGTTGAGAGATGCAGGGTGAAAACGCTAGTGTGGACGCGGATTGTTTTCATGCTAAAACACCGTTTTAAAACTAAGACGCACTAGTGTAAACGGGGCCTCACTGTCTCTCTGCTCCACCAATGGCTGGTGTGTGGTGAGCGCATTGGCACCTTTGTCCTGTGGTTGCCGTTGCATCATCCAAGTGGATGCTGCACACTGGTGGTGATGTGGACAGAACCCCCCTCCCCCAATGATTGTGAAGGGCTTTAGGTGTATGGCCATAAACGATAAAATGCGCTATATTAATACACAGTACATTGAACAAAGATCCAGGTTGTATTATTTGGTATAATTGTGGAGCTGATAGAATGTACATAATGCTAAATTATACAAGTATGATGTGGTTTCGTCATCTTTCTTTCAAGCCATTCAGGCTGTTCACATATTACATCTTTTGCAAAATCAAATACAAAAAGGAAGTAGTGCGAGTCGCACTTTCCACACATCTTTGACACAAAGTGAACGGCTCCATAAACAACAATAAAGGACACAGCAGATACAGTGATTCTTCTTAGCAGAGACACAGGAGATCCTTCAGTGTCAGTGAAAGACTGTCCCAGCAAACCCACAACTAGACAAATGTGCCCAGATGTCGGCTTTTAGAGTAGTTGGAGCGTTTTTAATTACTCGGACACACTAATCACAGTCATTCAGAAGTTTAAACTGAATCTGGAGTTTGAGAAGACTGAGCAAATTGAACAATCAACACCACAAAACCTTTTATTCACATTTTACACACATGCTCCTAAACATTTACAGTTTCCACACATGTTTTAGTCAGTAATGATTGCACTGTCGAGTCTTTCTTGAGGAACCATTAAAAACTGGCACTTGTTTATTTAATTTTCAGATGTGACGGTGAAGGAGGAGAGTGAAGAACTGAATGAAGATGAGGAGAA
>CAIGQQ010030823.1:243906-277309 GCA_903798035.1 Danio albolineatus | reverse complement strand
ATATATATATATATATATATATATATATATATATATATATATATATAACCAACAGTTGCTACAGGACTTAGTTAGTTACCATATATGGTTTGCCTAGATTGTGTGCGCTAGATTGTGTGTGTGCCTGAAACGTGCGTGGTTCTGCGGGCCTGCAGCTGGATATATCTCGTTGCTCCCGCCTCGCCGCCATGACGTCAGCACCGACGCGTTCATCCAGCGTCGAGTCTTCAGAGCTGAGGTGAGTCGTTCACGCTTTTTCTCGTGTTTACACAACAATAAAACACACTTTACAGTTTATTAAAGCGACAATCTGCGACTAGTTTCTGCATTGAGTTCACCTCTATCTGTGTGTCTGCTGACCAAAACAATACAGCAGGCGGCGAGGAGCTCAGAGAGGACAGTATGAGCTCAGTGCTTGAGATTTTCTGTGCAGGTGTGTTTGTGGTAGTATTACTCGAAGCGTTAGGAAAACAATAATCTTTGAATTTGGAAGGAATTTACCTTATTTTTGCTTCAATTTACTTGCCGTGCCAATTAAATTATTGGTTTGTGGCAGCTACTTGTTTATAATTTGTTGTTTTACACCACATAAATGTGTAAGGAATCCTATTTTAGTATTGGTATAAATACTTAATATTTTATTTAACATTTCATCAATCGGCGTAAATTAATCAGATTTCCCTGTTTATTCTCCTGAAGCTCTGCCGCCATCAGTGAAAGACAAAGACAGAGTTTATTGAAGGACAGTGAGAAGATGAGTGATCCAGAACCCTGCAGGATTAAACAGGAAGAGACTGAAGAACTAATAGGTTTGTGTTTATTCATTACTCTTCAATAATGAGGATGAAGAACAGTCAGGTTGTGAAGCTTTACACACTTCAGTTTTAGTTCCTTTTCATATTAGCCATTTATATTGTTAACCGTGTTTGTTCAAGAATCCACTGCATATTAAATTTTCATTAATGTTTACAGTTTTGTCATTAAATGCAAGCACACATGTACTGAAACTTTATTGCACCTGCTCAAAGAAAACACAATTTTTGCTTGAGCCCCTGCCCTTTTTTCTCCTGGAGAGAAAGTGCCCTTTTTCCTGGGGATAATAATTATTTTTGAAATACTACTAATAATGTGGATAAATGAATGTGTGTTCTATTTAAGTGCAACTTTCCCTGTCAAACAATAAAAATAAAAAATAATTAAGTATATCTTGGTTTAGTCTACCCGCTCCAAGTGAGCCTCGAACCGACGATTTGGAAAGTGAAACCACTTGTGAAGCGATAATGAGGACGCTGTTTACATTGATCTTCCGCCCTCAAAAGTCAGCGGAGTACAGTCTCTCAACGCCTGCATCCACACTATACACGGATTGCATCTCGGCCATAGCTTACAGTCTGGCCCATACACACATTGCAGACAGAGTGTGCATAAAACAGGTGTTACAAGCTGATCTCTGTAACGGCATTATATTATGATCTACAGAACCGCCGATGTACATTCATCCGGCATTTATCTATAGTGTATGGAGGTGAGTAACGGTTAACAAGAGACTACCCGAGGCTCAAATTTAACGTCAGCTATTCATCCAAAAGCTCAAAAGCAAATATGCAATTTTGTCTTGCTAACATCCTCCATGTAATAAGTTAGCTAAAGTTTAGCCCGGGCAATATCATAGGCATACAGGCTATTAGCTGAGGCTAATGTAATATAGAAATGACAGCTGGATAGTGAATATATTCCCCTTTCGTTTTTGCTGTCATTTATTCAGAATATATCATGTTAATTAAAGCTATAAAAACACGTACTTATAGGCTAGCTGTGAAAGTCAGGGGTTATCAGTGTCCTACATGATTCACAATATTTGTTCAACAGAAAAAAAACTCAAACAAAAATAATAGATTGAAGAGAGATAGTTCACCCAAAAATGAACATTTACTCGCTCTTAAGTGTTTCCAAATCTTTGTTTCTTTATTTTGTTGAACACTAAAGAATTATAGATTAAAGCAGATATTTTAATGAGAGCTGTAAACCTGAAAACACTGACTTCCAGAGCAGGAAAAACAAACACCATGAAAGTCAATGGTTACAGGTTTCCTGCTTTCTTCAAAATATTATTTTGTTCAACAGAAGAAAACAGTCAAATAGGTTTGGAACAAGTAAAATTTTCAGTTTTGAATGAACTGTCCTTTTAAGGGTGCATGGTGAATTTAGGGTGAAATATCCTTTAATATATTTTATTTATTAAAGTACAATTATTATTATTATTATTTCATAAAAAGTGCCCTTTTTTCCACTTGAGCCCCTGCCCCTTAAAAGGTCTCTGCACATCCCTGTGTGGCAACACAAGCAAGGCTGCAAGATGGAAATAATTTATTGATTATTATTATTAATAATAATAATAATAATAATACTAATTCCTTAAATTTATTTAGCACTTTTCTGGACACTCAAAGTGCTTTACATATTTTTCAGGGGAATCTCCTCATCCACCTGGATGACCTAATGTCAGCCATATTATTGCCATATTATTGCCAACGTCAGCCATATTATACCGCGACGTCAGCCATATACTAGACCACACATTGGTAGAAAGGAGACAGAAGCCAATTATGATATGGGCATGTTTAGGAGGCCATGATCGACAGAGACCAGTGGGCAAAAATTAAACCCCTACTTTTTTTCCCAAAGTAAATCTTGGGATTTTTCATGAGTCAGGACCTCGGTTTAACATCTCATCCGAAAGACGGTGCTCACTGAGTAGTATTGAGTCCCCATCACTATACTGGGGCATTAGGACCCACGCAGACCGCAGGTTGAGTGCCCCCTGTTGGCCTCACTAACACCTCTTTCGGCAGCAACCTATCTTTCCCTATTGGTCTCCCATCCAGGTACAGACCCAGCACAGCCCTGCTTGGCTTCAGTGGGCGACCATGTGAGTGTTGCAGAGAACTAGCTGCCGGCTATTTTTGTTAATATTATTTTAATCCTTTATTATTGAACATTAATTTTTGGAATTAGTGCGCAAATAACAAGAAGTCATTGCTGCGGCATTAGATCGTTGTTGCTGGTTTTTGTTGGTCCCGTTTGATTTTGGTTTCAATTACATCATATCTACTAATATACAATTTGTAGTAGTTGTGATCGTACATTAAGAGCATTGGTTCTCCTAATTTTTTTTGAATGGGAGCACCAGTGGTACAAAGTTCATTTCGAGTTCTTCATAGTATGGTACTCTCTCCCTCGCTATAGAAGGCTACATGCCCAAACAAATATACTGAATAGAAATCTCCAGTTATTTGATTGTATTTTGCTTATTTGGTGATCATAAATGTGTCCTAGCCAAATTCCCTCCATCAGCCCTTACCCATCATGGCCTCCCAATCATCCTCATCCACCAAATTGGCTCTATCACTGTCTCTCCACTCCCCCTATAGCTGGTGTGTGTTGAGCGCACTGGCATCGTTGTCCTGTGACTGCCATCGCATCATCCAAGTGGATGCTGCACACTGGCGGTGGTGCGGAGAGACCCCCCTCATGATTTTTTTTTTGAAAACCATATCTCCCATATCACAAAAACATTCTTTCATCTGAGAAATATTGCTAAGCTACGAAGTATGCTATCCATCTCAGGTGCAGAAACGCTTGTTCACGCTTTTATGACTTCTAGGTTGGATTACTGTAATGCTCTGCTCGCTGGTTGCCCAGCCTCCTCTATTAACAAACTTCAGCTAGTACAAAATGCAGCCGCCAGAGTTCTTACCAGGTCTAGAAAATATGATCATATCACCCCAATTTTATCCTCGTTACACTGGCTGCCTGTTAAGTTTCGTATTGTGTTTAAAATATTGCTTCTTACCTATAAAGCTTTAAATAATCAAGCTCCTGTTTATCTAAACAACCATCTGTTTCGCTACAATCCAACCCGCTCTTTAAGATCTCAAAACTCAGGGCTTCTGGTAGTACCCAGAATAGCAAAGTCAAGTAAAGGGGGTCAAACCTTCTCATTTATGGCTCCTAAACTCTGGAATAGCCTTCCTGATAATGTCCGAGTCTCAGACTCACTCTCACAGTTCAAAACTAGATTAAAGACCTATCTTTTTAGTAAAGCACACACTCAATACATCACTTAGCGGTATGATGCATGAATGTGTTCCACGCATCTCCTTTATATACACTATGAACAGCAGCTACGCTAATTATTCTCTTTGTTCTCTATTCCAACTGGGGATACCCATCCCGAGGCCCCCAGAGACTATGCAGCGCCACGGATGCGATCCAAGACCCGAGACGATTCCAAGGCTCCATAATCCTGGACCTGGCTGTATCCTGAGCAGCTGCTTGGTGGAGTAGCAAGCAAAAGACGGATTCCTGTGACCCTCCAAGGACAGACGAGCCTCGAGTTCTCCAACCTCCGGCGCCTAGACTGCAGCTAGAACTGCGCACCGATGGATTACTCTTTAGTGTTTGAACTCTAAGTAGTGAATATTAAACAACACTGAACTGAACTGAACTCAAACATTAATAACTAAACTGACATTTTCAATTTACTATAATCTTCTACGTGAAGCTGCTTTGACACATTCTACATTGTAAAAGCGCTAGAGAAATAAAGGTGAATTGAATTGAATTGAATTGATTGTGAAGCTCTTTGGGTGTATGGCCATATTCACACATTAGATAAGTATACATGTTCATAAGTGAAATGTCGAGCTATTTTGAACTTTTGACTGGCAAGAAAGCCACACTGCCCACTCCACCGCTTTTGCTGTTTAGCAGATCCAGCAACAAACCATTTTTGCATGGTACAAGCCATTGAAATTAATGGGTTTCATAGTGCAGCGCTTTATTTGCACACATGCTCCTTTACACATTGTGCACTCAATTTTAGTCAGAAATAATAATACAGAGTGTATAAAGTCTTAAAATGTAACTTCTGTACTGCGTTTTCAGATGTGATGGTGAAGGAGGAGAGTGAAGATGAGGAGAAACATCGTGTCAAAAGTGAAGATGAAACTGAACATAGTATTTCAGTGGAAAGAACAGCTGAAAAAGGTCTGACCTGCACTGAGTGCGGAAAGAGTTTCGATCGCAAATACCATCTCAATCATCACATGATGATCCACACTGGAGACAAACCTTACAAGTGTTCACACTGCGACAAAGCATTCAGACATTCGGGGTACCTGAAAACACACGAGAGGATCCACACTGGAGAGAAACCTTACAAGTGTTCACACTGCGACAAGGGATTCAGACATTCGGGGTACCTGAAAACACACGAGAGGACTCACACTGGAGAGAAACCACACACATGCGATCAATGTGGCAAGAGTTTCATGCAATTAGGAAACCTGAAATCACACGAGAGGATTCACACTGGAGCGAAACCGTATCAATGCACTGCTTGTGGGAAGAACTTCAAAGATTCATCTTCTCTACAAAAACACACTAAAAACATTCACAGTAAGTAGATCATCTATGCATCCAACCCTTCTGGGTTGTATAATTGTGGAGTTAACCCATATTTAAAAGGGTAATGTGATATAGTAGTGTGTTTTCTTTTGTCTTTTTTGGTGTGTTACAAGTTATTTGTGTTTATATAAGACCTTATAAGGTCACAAAGAATAGTGCGCCCCGGGTTGCCTTGATGGAAAACATCATATTTCATTCATTCATTCAGAAAGGCTCAGTAAGCATGCGTCCGTGACCGAAATGTGACTACCTGTGGACAGTAGCAAACTCTGAAATGAGACAGATTCAGTTCCACGTGAGGTTATTAATTAGCAAATTATATAAATATTACGAGCATAAACATTAGGTGAGCAGGTACGTTTTAACCGCGTGTCCTAACATCACGCTTTGTGACCAGATACGCAGTGATGAGCAATTTGGCTGTTTGCACCAAACGAAACACGACAGAAATTTAAATACAGCCATTCGGAAGTAGGCATGGGACGATTACCGTTTTCAAGGTATACCGCGGTTTGGAAAAGTCAAGGTTTTCATACCCCCAAAATGTTCTGTAATACCGTCCCTAAGCTATTATTTTATTCTTTTTTAATCTTTTTTTTTTTTTTCAGGACAACAGCATCTCCAGCAGAAAAAAATATCCAAACACGCCTTTTTATATTGTAAAGAAATCAGTGTTTTTGAAACTAATGAAGACAGCCAAAGTCAATGACTCTTTGTAATTATTTAGCCTGAGATGTTTACTGCTCCAAAATATTATAAATCTTTATTAAATATTATAAATCTTTAATTTATTGTGTTTAAAGGGGAAAAGGTTTTGTTTTTTAGCTAGACGTTTAAAAATAACATATTTTAGAGCAGTAATCACAATAATGTGAAACCGTGATATTTTTGTCCAAGGTTATCATACCGTCGGAATTTTATACCGGCCCATGCCTATTCAGAAGCACAGAATACGCACTCACTCATGAAGTAGTAATAATCTAATTAATACCTATTATACCTCTTTAACATCATTATATACACATACTGACTCACTGATATGTGTTGTTTTGCAAGTTGTATTTCACAGTTGTAAAGTTCAATTTCAAAGGGTTTATTTGCCGGGTAAAATCAGGCCCAATCCCAATTCTATTTTTGTACCCCTACCCCTTCCCCTTGGCCCTTACAACTGAGGGTTAAGATGAAGGGCTTCAAAACTTACCCCTAAGAATTGGGCCAGCACTTCAACACCTGCACACGTCATCATATGTCATCGCCATCTCTCGCTTCATATGAGATCAGATGATCACGACTGCTGGAGTTACTCCAGTTGTGTTATTGTTTGGTGTTTATCTTCAGGAAATCACTGAAGGCGTATATTATGTTATCATAACCATCTAATGTGGCGATAAGATCGTAACTGTACTGTGTGTTTGCACAGTGGCCATATTTATCTATGTAAACACACGAAAACAACATCAACATTACAGCAGACACTGTAAAAGCTCATTCCCAGACACTAGACATTACTGACAGGGTATTCCAGTGTCATCGTGTGTCAGAATGTTGTGGGACGTCTGTACAGGAGTTATGATTATGGATTATAGATCGTGAAATTTAGCGGGCTTTTTTTTTTTTTTTTCAAAAGCATGACGGTCAAACACGAATGTGGTTATGAATATATTAAAACGTGTTTGTCGTAAAAATTCATAATAATGACAAAAATTACAAATTTCAGCTATTCTGCCTTTGAGGCAGGTGCATTCTGGGAAATTTTCTTACCCCTCCATTTTAAGTGTGGTCCTGAAAAATCTTCGTTCGTAGGGGATGTATACCCCTTGCCCTTAGCCCTACGCCTTCAAGCTAAAGAGAATTGGGACACCACTACCCCTTGACGTGAACGCACAAAACAAGGGGTAAGGGGAAGGGCTAAGGGGTAGAATTAGGATTGGGCCTATGTGTTTCGATTTTGGACTGCAATACCTAGTTCAACCACTGGGTGCCAATCTTACATGCTGCAGCATTAAAATGTAACTATATTCTTTACTTAATTTTCAGACCTGACTGGGATGGAGGAGGAGGAAAGTGTTCATACAGAGGAGAGGTCTTATTCATGCTCTGTGTGTGGAAAGAGTTTTACACGGCAGAAACATTTGAAGCAACATCAGGTGATTCACACTGGAGAGAAACCGTACGAGTGCTCACTCTGCGACAGGAGATTTTGTTGGTCAGAATCTCTGAAAAAACATGAGAGGACTCACACGGGAGATAGAACGCACACGTGTGGTCAATGCAGCAAAAGATTTGTGAGTGCTGCAGAGCTGAAGAAACATCTGAAAGTTCATACAAAGGAGAAGCTGTATTCATGCTCTGAGTGTGGAAAGAGTTTCAGACAACAGTCCAATTTAAAACACCATCAGAAGATCCACACCGGTGTGAGGGAGTGTGTGTGCTTTGAGTGTGGGAAGAGTTTTGTTACAACTAAAGAGTTGAAACTACACCAGAGGACTCACACTGGAGAGAAACCGTACGTGTGTTCACACTGCGACAAGAGATTCAGCCTGCTACACACCCTGAAAGCACACGAGATGACTCACACTGGAGAGAAACCGTACTCATGTACTCAGTGTGGGAAGAGTTTCAGACAACTATCCCACCGTACTCGACACATGGCCATTCACACTGGGGAGAAGCCACACAAGTGTGATCAATGCGGTAAAACATTTTTGAGGCCTTCGGAGCTGAAGTATCATCTTAGAGTTCATACAAAGGAGCAGCCTTATCCATGTTCGTCAGCCCCAACAAAAACTCCCTCAGTCTCCCCAAGGATTTCCTAATGATTTTCCTATTTGCATCTCGTTCAACAAACAATCGGTTTCTGTGGAAAACTCTTAACGAGTCTTCTGACATCCGTTTCATTGTAGGATCCAGATCAGTTTTTAGAGTTCATCACCATAGAAAATCTGAAGGTTTTATTATTGTAGGCCTTTATTTTTGTATCACATTGAGTTCTGTTATATATATTTATCACCTGTGATTGTGTTACCGGGTGTCCGCGGGGTCTTAATATTAAAAGTTAATTATGAGAAAATAAAGGCCCTTAAAAGTATTTTTATCGCGTTTTTACGAGGTTTTAAATTTTGTTGAAGTGTTGTTCAACTTTAAAAAAAGCATAACTATATTTATTTCCTCCTAATATTAACTACGGCGTGCGATTGGTTCGGGCCGGGGCACGTCCGGCCAAGCCCCTCCGACCATGTGACCACAAACCACAAAATGGTAATGTGATGCTCTCCACATGTAGCGAAACCATAAGCTGCGTCCCAAATCGCATACTTATGCACTATTCTACGTCATTATGTAGTATAAATAGTGTAAGTAGTGCGTTCACACTGAAAACTCTATAATAATGAATGCACTTCAATTACCCGGATGATGCACTCATTCCACCGGTAAAATGAAGTGTGTAACGATGGACACTGCAAACACTCAACAACTGCAGCTTTGCGCACGTAACATAAGGGGCGGAGCTATCGGGCGCACATGTTGGATAACTTATTTTGGATTGTAAAAGCAAAATTCTCCAACGAGAGTGATTATAGCGCCTCCCGATGGTGAACGCCGTTATACTCATGCAGGTATTATTTGGTATTTTGGTCATTTACATCACTAATTTGTCAACCGTCATCAGGGAAACGGTTTGAACTTCTGCTTAGTAAAAAAGCCATTAGTGCTCCATTTGGGACAACACTACATACATATACTATGCTGTTGAGTATGTAAGTGCATAAGTACATAATGCATAAGTGAATAGTGTATCATTTGGGACGCAGCTATAGAGTGAAACAGACGGCAAAATGGGAAATTGGCACATTTTTGACGACCTTTTTTATTTTTATTATTTTTTTTTTATTCATGAATGAAAATATACAACCACAATCAGGAGATAAACATAAGAGAGATACAAAAGAGGGAAAATACAAGCTACATTTAACTCCAGAAAGAAAAAAAGATCAACAAAACAAAGCAAGGCGTAAGTTACAATTGTATATAAGTGTATGAGAATTAAAAAAATAAGAGCATTACAGTAAAGTTATCTAAATCAAATTAGAGTCAATAGACAACAGTTCTTCATAAAGTACCAAAAATCTAACACGTTTTTTGTTGTTACTCAAAGATTTTTTTTTCTGCAGCTGTATCCCTTCTAGACTTTTTATTTTTTATTGTAAATACAAAATCCAAATACAACAAAATGGCATTCAACTTTACAAATTGTGACGCATGGGAGGCTCAACATAAAATAATATAAAAACATGCAAAAACTTGTACAAAAAATGTAAATGAAACAAAACATCCAAACTAAAGCCAACTTAAGTCAGAAAACGTCGTAAAGTAGGGATTGAAGCCATGTGTTTTTGTTTATGTATAAAAACTAACTCCAAACAAGATGAAACAAGTTTAAGATGAATTCTTAAGATTCATGTGCAGACTCCGAGTGATAATAAATAATTTATTTTAAACTAAAATACGCGGTTTTGACACTTTTTTTTTTTTTTTTCACCAAAATGAGCACATTTATTATTTTTTCTGGCAGTTTACAATATTTTCTATACTGTGAAGTAATAAAAACATATTCCCAAAATCCTCTGAGTAAAAACCTGACCCTAACATGTCAAATGAAACAAGAAATCTGAACATGGCTTTACCCATATATCACATAATGTGTAAGGCAAAAATATACCTTACACGACTTTGATATAATAAATGAATATACTTACTTTCTTCGTCAGAGTCTGCTTCTAGACCAAGCGGCAACCTCCCGCTCTCCCTCTGGAAGCCAATACGGAAGTAACTTAAACTTGCAATTCATCGAAAATTCCGCTAGTCCTGGCTGTCCTGGCTCCATAATAGAGCAAATCTCTAATGAGCCCACTGGTGAAATGGCCAATTTTACAGCAGAAAAAAAGGTGTTTACAGCCTGGTACAAAGAACGATTTTGGTTCATATAGCTGATATTACCCTTCATGACAACTGTGAGGGGGTGAATTTTTTTATAACTCATCCGTTTCCTTTATATTAAGCTAAATTAAGTTTGCATAATTAAGGGCGTGGCCACTTGAGTGACAGCTAGTCCCGCTGGTCGCCGTCACGTCACCTCAGCTGATTCCGCCTGATTCATCGTATTTTTGTGTTGTTTTATGTGGCTTTACACAGTCAGTTGCCTTTTGGAATTATTTCCTACCATTATCAGATAATATGGCATGCTGTGTGCGCTTAATTGTGCTCACAAACCATTCACGTGGACTCACGTTTCCCAGGTGAGGGAAATTATTTACTTATACCATCTCTATAAATGTAATTGCTTTATTTAGGATAATTTATTATTTATAATGTTCTTCAGAACTCTAACGCACTCCAGAATCTGACAGATTGATCAGCTGTAGGCTATAAAACAGTCATCTGAAGCGTTGTCATACAGTGTTCTGCCTGGATTTCCTAAATAGCCCTGCATTTACTAACACAGACTATATCTGAAGTATTTGGATGTAATTCACACTTTCTTCCAATGCCAGCATACGTCCCGTAGCTCCGCTCACGCTCCGCCCACGCTCCGCCTCTTTGCCCTTGTTTGGTATGCCTCGGTTGGTGCGATGACGCGCGAACAAAATGGCGATGGTTGGCCACGCCTACTAGTAGCTTCTTTTGGGTTCATCAGAAACCTATGGGTGACGTCACGGATACTACGTCCATATTTTTTACAGTCTATGTTCTAGACAAACAAAAGCGTTGTTAGTGACACACTGTCGCCTTAGTGTGGCAGTGAATGCGGTTTTGACGCTCCCGCCTCGCCGTGATGACGTCAGCACTGACGCGTTCATCCCGCGTCGAGTCTTCAGAGCTGAGGTGAGTCGTTCACGCTTTTTCTCGTGTTTACACAACAATAAAACAAACTTTACAGGATTTCTGTGTGTTTCTAACGTTTGTAGTTATACAATCGTAAAGTCAGATCTCTGAATAGGAGTTTATCTACTGTATCAATTATGTATCTGCTCGTTATTTTTAACGGCTTTTATGGTGTGTCAGTTTGTTCACATATCATAGATGTGTTAGCGATCTTATTTATGTATCATTGGTATGAGTTTTACTAGGTTTTAAAACTTATTAGCTTATCCTGCAAACACGGAATGAAAAAACCTCAGCTGCTGATCCTGAATGTCTGTTTAATGAGTGTTTATAGTCTGAGGCTCATTACTACCAGAGCTGCTGACATCTTTAATTTATGTCAACAGTTCCTGTTTTTACTTCATTATACTGATGTATTCAGATCTACAAATAAAGTTAATTATATTGGTTTCAACAGACTTGAGCAAATTATGACCTTACCTATTGTATTATCTACAATATACATTCATCATAATAATTTATTTAGTTAAATCGAGTGAATTAAGCAGGTTTTATGTTTACTTTTTTGCAGCTTGTCCTTCTGGAGTTCAGCTGTAAATACTGGATTATTCCCATCTGTCTACCGGTGAAGACGAGCATCAGACCATCAGGAAGAAGTGACAGAGTTTATTGAAGGACAGTGAGAAGATGAGTGATCCAGAACCCTGCAGAATTAAACAGGAAGAGACTGAAGAACTAATAGGTTTGTGTTTATTCATTACTCTTCATTAATGAGGCTGAAAAACAGTGAGGTTGTGAATCTTTTAAGCACTTAATCAGTTTTTTTAAATATAATTTTTTATTTTATATAGTTAACCATTTTTATAGTTAATGTCTTGCCTTCCTCGCCATATTAAAATATGTGTACTGTTAGTCTTTCTTTAGTGCAAGGGTGCCCGAACTCGGTCCTGGAGGGTCGGTGTCCTGCATAGTTTAGTTGCTACCCCATTCGGACACACATGAACCAGCTAATAAAGCTCTTTCTATGAATACTTGAAACTTCCAGGCAGGTGTATTGAAGGAAGTTGGAACTAAACTATGCAGGATATTTGGACACCCCTGCTTTAGTGAGAAAAACATTATTTTTACTTTGCTACATTTGACGTCGTTCCTCTTTTGCTGTTAAATGGTAATAAATATGAGATTAAAAAAATCAAGTATGTTTGTTCATATGTTATGACTTGTTTGCAAGTTCCGTAAGACAAGTTATGGAGAGGTTGCTTCACCTACAGTTGCTGTAGAGTCGCATCTGTATTTGGAAAATTAATAGTTTGATTATGCTTTGCATGAGATGTGGACCAAAATGAACTGACATTACAACATGCAAGTATTTTAGCTCAACCTTAATCATATTGAAAGAAGTAGGGTTGCACAATATATTGTTTCAGCATTGATATTGCAATAATGAGGCTGAGGAACAGTGAGGTTGTGAAGATTCATTATTTTTAGTACTTTATCAAATTACCTTTTCTCTCTGCATCCTTGTGGTGGCATGTACGATTGCAGTCATGATCCAAAGGTTGAAAATGTATTACTGTCAACAATGTATTTTGTGACACCACGAACTAAATGAATAGGAATAATAGGAAACGACAGACATCCATACGGTACTCCCCCAATACAGTTGAGTACTTGGTGCTACAGCTGTTACTCGAAAGTACTGGTGTTCTGTCGATTTGTACTACGTTGTCAGATTGTCCTACCACCCATTCGAAAAGTTCGAAAAGTACTTTATTCGTCAGCTGAGGAAGTTCAACCTCCCAAAGGAGCTGCTGACCCAGTTCTACACCTCCATCATTGAATCAGTCATCTGCACTTCAGTAACTGTCTGGTTTAGCTCAGCTACCAAATCTGACCTCAGAAGACTACGTCGAATAGTTGGGACTGCTGAGCGAATCATTGGTACAACCCTCCCTACTCTCCAAGAACTGTACTTATCCAGAGTGAGCAGAAGGGCTGCCAAAGTCACTCTGGACCGCTCACACCCAGTACACTGCCTCTGTGAACTGTTACCTTCTGGTAGACGCTACAAACCACTGCGCACCAGAACAGCCCGACACAGAAACAGTTTCTTCCCCCAGGCGATTCATCTCATGAACACTTGATGATAATAATCGTGGAACCAACATTGCTACTTGCTATATACTTATTACACACACAAATACACTTATTTAACAACACACTTTACATGCCAATTTGCACATAACAGCTGCACATATAACTGTATATAGTGATATACCTGTACATACACTTGTCCATTTGTATATTTGCATTTAACACTTACTTCTATTTTTAAATATATTTATTATCTGTTTTTTTTGTCCTGTCTCTGTAATTCTGTTGCACTGTAGAAGCTCTGTCACCAAAACTAATTCCTCGTATGTGTGAACATACCTGGCAATAAAGCTCATTCTGGTTCTGATTCTAATCTGATGGGTAGGATAGAATGTCAGGACAGCGATACTAATAAAATGTAGAGTTGTATTGTTTTGAGAATCAGGGAATTTAGTACAACAATAGACCGATCGAATCACTTAAGCCTCATTTACACTACAAGCGGCCTGCTGCAGCAAAGCAAATGTTTATTTTTAACAGAGAGCGAGCGACTTCCAGCGACCTCCGCCTGCGCAACAGCGACCGTTGGCGACCAGGTGGGCGTGTCGAGTTGAGAGTCCTTCAACCTTATGCAAATGAAGAGCGACAGCCAATAGAGCCAGTAGAGCTCACTTAATCCTATCTCTGCTCGCTCAGAGGCCGGTTGTATTCGTGTTGTATATATCTACACAGACCTACGTTTGATGCAGGTCGCCACCAAGAGTAAACATGCAGCTACAAAGTCTTTGCTAATCGAGGCATTAGAAATTGCCGAAGATGTTGATTTATATATGTGATTCCACATACATCAGTGTTGTACTAAAACGGTATCATGATCCTCTGGCTCGATCCTTTTATTAGCACACTTGCTTCTCACAGTTTACAGTTCACAAACATTTATTTTAATCAGAAATGCTGTTAGTAAACTGTTAAATATTTATTTCGATTTCTTTTTTTATACTTAATTTTCAGATGTGATGGTGAAGGAGGAGAGTGAAGATGAGGAGAAACATCATGTCAAAAGTGAAGAAAAAACTCATTCAGAGACTGAACATGACCTTTTAATGAAACCAACAGCCATGAAATGTTTCACCTGCACTCAGTGTGGAAACAGTTTTGGGCGCAAAAACACTCTCAATCGTCACATGATGATCCACACCGGAGAGAAACCTTACAAGTGTTCACACTGCAACCGGAGCTTCATTCATTCAGGAAACCTGAAAGCACACATGAGGACTCACACTGGAGAGAAACCGTACCACTGCACTGTTTGTGGGAAGAGTTTCACACAATTATCTTCTCTACAAACGCACACAAAAAATAATCACAGTAAGTAGATCCAGCTTTTTGAGTGACAGCTAGTGTTTCTTCCCCCACCGATAAACTTGCGGGGAAAGCTTAATGTGAGTGCTTTCAATTTCACATGGTTCTTTTTACAGCATCGATGTTGTGGTGTAATTAAAATACTATCAGTTAAACAGACTTTCAAGAGTTCACACTTAGCTGATGATTGATAATAAAGCTTGTTTGGCCTGGGAGAGAGCCTTGAGCTCATGGGATCCTCGAGCCGTGGGCTCCCTTCTGCGAGAGGGGAGTTTGAGCTCAGATGGATCTCGATGAACTCGCCTGACTTATTTCTGGCTAATGGAATGGCTAAGAAGAGATTTATGCTTGCTAAGAGCTTGGCTGTGGTATTGATTTGGTATGTTCAATTTACTTGGGTTCGTGTTGTTTGGACTGTGGGAGGAAACCGGGGAAAACCCACACGAGCACTGAGAGAACGAGCAAACTCTACACACAAATGTCAACTGGTTTAGTAGGGACTTTAACTGGAGACATTCTTGCTGTGAGGCAACAGTGCTAACCACTGGGCCACCGAGTCACCCATGTGGAAAGGAGGGGGAATAGGGGTGGATGGGTGGGGCGGTGGGGATTCTTCAAATTGAAGATACTGAGATAAAAAAAACTCTGGTTATTTATAGTGAGTTAGGAATCTCTGATTGCTGAATCAGTAGTGAGCTGATGCAGGACCAGCTGTGATCAATCGTAAGCGCGTCCTGTTGAAATTATGTTTATAAATGTTTATAAAGGGTAAAACAACCGCTGCAAGCAAAGCATTGTCAGGAGCAGCAGGCGAGCGCTGAAACTCCATTGAAAATACTGGGGTAAAATAAGTATTATATATATTATTACATATTAGATACTTATTTTAAAGACATGGTGTGGAAAATGCTATTTAATGCAGTGCTTCTTGTACATTCTGAGACCCGCTTTAAATCGTGCAGTGAAGATATCTGATTTTTAAAGAAAACATCTTAAATGTGGCGATTTTATAACGTCATACAGTTCACCAGGAGTGATTGAAATGGGATATAGAAAATTTAAAAGTCCTTAAAAGCACTTCAAACACTCAATTCGTGCCATGTCAGTCGCTCGACTATTGTTATTCGCTAAAAAACGTAAATATTATCAATATTAAAATCATGATGTAAAGCTGCTTTGAAATGATGCATAATGTGCGCTACAAATATATTAACTTGGTTTTTGACAAAAAATATTATGTAAAAATTAGGTTACAAATTTTGTTTTAGGTTTCAAATAGCTCTTACGTCCAGCGTTGTGTTTATATTTATGATTATTTTTATTTGTGTAGCTCTTTGCTCCTCAGAGGCACAACATTTGTGTAATGGATGTCTAATCGTGTCTTTACATTGACTTCACATGTAAATCACTCGCACTTAATGCTTGATTCACAGTTGGTGTGAACACAGCATTAAGATGAAAGTGAAAGAAAAAATAAACATGATCACATTAGCACAAAACAACACGGGATGAATTAGAAGTGATGATGTGTTTAGCAGTGTTTAATGCAGTGTTTCTCGACCACGTATCTGGAGGACCACCAGTACTGCATGTTTTGGATGTCTGCTTTGACACACTGTACAGGTCTTTCAGTCTGTGCTAATAAGCTGATGAGCTGAATCAGGTTTGTTTGGCTAAGGAGACATGGAAAAAAATGTGGTCCTCTAGAAACGTGGTTGAGAAACACTGGTGTAATGCGTTCGTTAAACATATTGTCAAGACATGAAAAAATATTGACAATTAATTGATCAGTGCTTAATCGTGTGCATCCCTACTTCACATTTCTCTCTTAAAATGTAACCTTCTTCCTTTCCTTAATTTTCAGACCTGATGGTGAAGATGGAAGAACTGAGTGAAGCCGAGAAGCTCCACTGTAGCGTTCATGCAAAGGAGAAACTCTATTCATGCTTTGCGTGTGGAAAGAGTTTTACAACACAGTCATATTTAGGACTACACCAGAGGATTCACACTGGAGAGAAACCGTACAAGTGTTCACACTGCGACAAGTGTTTCGGTCGGTCAGAAAGCCTAAAAACACACGAGCGGATTCACACTGGAGAGAAACCATTCACATGCACTCAGTGTGGGAGGCGTTTCACACAATTGTCTCACCATAATCGACACATGATTATTCACGAGAATCCGCACAGTTGTGAACAATGTGGCAAAATATTTTTGAGTCTAACAGAGCTGAAGAAACATCTTAGAGATCATACAAAGGAGAAGAACCCTTCATGTGCTCTGTTAGTAAAGAGTTTTACAGAGAAACAAACTTTAACTTCCTCTGTATTCACAAACATCAGACTTGATAGTTAGATGATTGTTAATAAACTCCAATCGTTTCTCACAGATCACAAATGCTGAGGTATTTTTACGTTCTTGCACCACAACATAGGCTGAATGCATGTAACAATGTTAGAATACTTATATTTAACAGTCAGCTATTCTGAAGCGAAACTGAAAGTAAATTAGAGTACATTTAGTCAATCTAAAGTGAAAGTAAGACTAAATGTAGCAAATCTAAAGTGAAAGTAAACGAGTAAATCTAGACTACATATAGCAAATCTAAAGTGAAAGTACACAAGTAAATCTAGAGTACATTTACCAAATCTAAATTGAAAGTGCACAAGTAATCAAGAGTACATTTACCAAATCTAACGTGAAAGTAAACGAGTAATTCTAGAGTACATATAGCAAATCTAAAGTGAAAGTAAACGAGTAAATCTAAAGTCAATT
This sequence comes from Danio albolineatus, assembly GCA_903798035.1. Taxonomy (NCBI): domain Eukaryota; kingdom Metazoa; phylum Chordata; class Actinopteri; order Cypriniformes; family Danionidae; genus Danio; species Danio albolineatus. The sequence continues at coordinate 259,726 of CAIGQQ010030823.1, read as the reverse complement.
TAGCAAATCTAAAGTGAAAGTAAACGAGTAAATCTAAAGTAAATTTAGCAAATCTAAAGTGAAAGTAAATGAGTAAATCTAGGGTACATTTAGCAAATCTAAAGTGAAAGTAAACGAGTAAATCCAGAGTAAACTTAGCTAATCTAAAGTGAGAGAAAACAAAATCCTAAATTACATTTCCCCTCTTGCTGTATCAGAATTACATACTATTTATTAAAATAATGTGTCTGTTTATGAGATCAAGCTGCTTGGTTATGTCAGTTTTTCGATTACATGGTCTTGAAAACTTTTCTTAATACTATAATCAGTATATTATAAGGCTGTTTTATGCTGATGTATTGGATTTCTAAAACAGGGCTTTTTTTTTTTTACAATGTAAACTAAATTAGACACAAAAACCATGATCCAGACCTTACATCTATGACCTGTAAGGCTTTTATCAAGGCTTTTAAGGTGTACAAATTGTGCCTGTTTAAGAAAGAAGCTTAACACTTCTAAGAAAAATCAATAATGTATTATTTATTTTTTTTAAATTTAAATGAAAAATATCTAGTGCAGGACTATATATTTTATTTTTTATTTAGTTTATTCTTTTTTTCTATGCTGTTGGTAACACTGCAGGTACGTGAAAATGCTTTGTTATGTTCTGTATGCTGTTAGTATGTTAAAATAAATCAGTATTTTAAAATGCAATATTTAATGTGTCAGGCACAATATAGACACGTCAATTATTATTTTTTCATTAAATAATTAAAATTAATTATTGTTGGTGTCATTTGTTAATTTTAAAACTAGATACCAACTATGTGATATATTTTCCCCGTTATTTTTATTTGCTTCAAGCAGTCATTAAAAAAAACAGATTTTTTAAAATATTTTGTAAAACATAATAATAAAACATTATTTACCAGTGTCTGATAGCAAGTACGGCGTTATTTATTTTAGGTGCAATTTTAACAACGCTTTAGATGCCAAATAAAAAGTATTTCAGCTCAGTGATGATTATAAGATGTTTTTTTTTTTTTTACATAGCAAGTGTTTTGGTTTGTCAAAAGTTTTGTTTATTCGCGGTCGCGACGTGATGACGTCAGCGCTGACGCGTTCATCCAGCGTCGAGTCTTCAGAGCTGAGGTGAGTCGTTCACGCTTTTTCTCGTGTTTACACAACAATAAAACACACTTTACAGTTTATTAAAGCGACAATCTGCGACTAGTTTCTGCATTGAGTTCACCTCTATCTGTGTGTCTGCTGACTAAAACAATACAACAGGCGGAGAGGAGCTCTGAGAGGAATATATATGTGTTTTGAGTGAGTGTTTTTCTATGCAAGTGTAATGTTTGTTTGGACTGGAGTAATAATATCGCAAAATATGATTTGTAAATATTATGGGAATTTACAAAATGAATTAAGTTTGACACATTAAATTATTGATTTGTGGTGCTCTTTATACGTTTAAAGGTTTTTATCATTTTCCAGATACTACACAGATGTGCTAACAATCCAATTATGTTATCACTATACATGGTTACTTATTTAATCTAGACATTGATATAATCTAAATATTTATATAATCTTAATCTAGACACTGATATAAATGTACTTATTTAAAAATAACAATAGTAGTTCATTTATCCTGCAGTATAAAATGAGCTAGTCTGCTGATCCTGAACGGCTGTTTAATGAGTGTTTATAGTCTGAGGCTCATCAGTATAATTAGAGCTGCTGAAATCCTCTTTATTTCATGTCATATTTCAGTTCATGTTTTTATTTAATTCGTTATACAGATGTTTTTAGATCTACTAATAAAGTTAATTGTATTGGTTTCAACAGGCTTAAGCAAATTATGTAATGCCCTATTTTATTATCTACAAGATAAAACTATGATAATGACACTGAACTTCAACACTGAAACTGGACTTTCAATTTACTATAACCTTTAATGTGAAGCTGCTTTGGCACAATCTACATTGCAGAAGCGCTATACAAATTAAGGTGAATTGAATTGAGAATAGGGTTTGTTTAATCAGTGTAAAATAAGCGGATTTGTCTGCATCTTCATTTGCAGCTCGTCCTCAGCTGTAAATACTGGAATATTCCCATCAGTCTACAAGTGAAGACGAGCATCAGACCATCAGGAAGAAGTGAAATCTGCAGTTTATTGAAGGACAGTGAGAAGATGAGTGATCCAGAACCCTGCAGAATTAAACAGGAAGAGACTGAAGAACTCATAGGTTTGTGTTTATTCATTACTCTTCTATAACGAGGCTGGAGAACAGTACATTTGTAAAGCTTCATCAGTTTTAGTACTTTTCTATATTACCTTTTACAAAACCTTTTATTCACACACATCCTCCTAAACACTTTAAGCCATGTTTGGTTAGAAATGTGAGGAAGATTCTTATTCTCTCAGTGTGAAGACAAGTATGCAGTAAACAGGAGCCAGGCTAAATTGGGTTTGTGTAAAATGAGAAGCCTAGGAAAAGGCTATGCTGAAGAAGGACTGAATATGTAGAATAACTGAATATGCAAAGCACTGATTATATATGTTAAAGGGCCACGAAACCACCCCGTCTCAGCAGGGTATTTTCACACCTACAGTCTGGAAAAGCTCAGGAAAGTGGGTGTGTCCAGCTCTGTTTAGGTGGGAGTGTCAGGGGAGGGAATGAGGGAAGGTTTTGCATAAAATGGGAGTTTCCATTTGTGCACGCGCTCATTTTCAAACAGGCAAAACAAACACAGATGCAGGGGAGAAAGACAGAGACTGTTTACATGGACGTCAGTAATCGAATTTATTTGTTGACTTTAACTGCAGTTTGGCACTTTCACTTTTACTCAGGAAGATTTCCTGCGTGTCCCTCATGACAAACCAGATATTAAATGTGAGTAACTGCTGGAGGAGTGCAGATTTAATGGAGTGTGTTAGACCGCACGGCGTATGTTAGAAAACAAACCTCCGCATTTCTTGGTAACTTACTTAGACGCCCTCGGTAAGCAGCGTCAGAAAGCCGTGTGTGTTTAGACTATCCTGTCACAAAACGTGGCGAAAATTCTACACAACGGTAACTGTTTGATTAGGGTGTTTATATGTTTACACTCTGAGAGCAGCATTCTCTCACTGACCACATCTGTAGAGACAGGACAATCAACACCAACTGGACCGCGGCTGTTTTTTGAAAAGGAGACGAGCTGCAAATCCGGATTTCACCATTTCCAGATGCGGAAAGCTCTCGGGTAAAAATGTTCCTTACAAACGCATTTCTGTCGCGTGTGCTGTAATCCACCGTGAGTCCAGCTGCGCTCTCGTAGCGGGGAAATGAAAGCAAAACTTTCGTTGGAGCACGTTTATAAACGCAACACTGGTGACCTGTGTCTGCAAACAATTCTTCTTCTTTAACTTGTTTTGGCAACACAGGGTGGCGTCTCTCTGCCGTCTGAACACTAGCAGGTACAGACAATCTTCGAAGCTATCATGCATATTAATGAAGTTGCTCCGCATACACAATAGAGCGCGCTGATTGGTTTGAACCAAGTCTTTCTCATGAATTAATGCCGCATGCTCAGAGACGTCACTATGCACTCGCAGGTACAGACGTCCACTCTCCACTCTGGAATACACGCATGGATCTCATCGGCGTGACGCAGCTTCAAAAATTTGTTTCAAACCGGAAGAATAAATTTGCTTGAAATAATGCAAAAATAAAACTTTTTTTCACTATTTAGCGAAATATATGTGTCCTCATAGCGTTTATAGCAGCGTGGGACACATATATGACTGTCAACAGCTCAACACGTGTGTTTTGGTGTTTCGTGACTTTTTAAATATTCGTTTGAAGCTACATGAGGTCTTCAAGTGAGTAACATATTATCAAGTCATTATGCTATCATGACAATGTATGTAAACGCTTAGTCCTTTTGCATAAGTTGCATCTATGAGGAACATCTCTGGTGTCAAAAAAGTTGCTTAGAGCTAGTGGGCTGAGAGCCAAGAATAACAGGACCACCTAGAGCAGGGGTGTCCAAACTTGGTCCTTGAGGGCCGGTGTCCTGCAGATTTTAGCTCCAACTTGACTCAACGCACCTGCAAGGATGTTTCTAGAAAGCCCAGTAAGAGCTTGATTAGCTAGCCCAGGTGTGTCTGATTGGGGTTGGTACTAAACTTTGCAGGACACCGGCCCTCCAGGACCGAGTGTGGACACCCCTGACCTAGAGTAAAAACTTATCCAAGGATGGTTAGAAGTTAAAACGAGACACCTTGGGGTTTGGCAAAAATCTGTATAGAGATTGTGAAAAATACAGACACTTGAGGAATCGTCTGACTTCTTTGAGACTTCTGCAGGTCTGCTCTGCACTTTCTCGACTATATTATGGAGAATAAAGTCTATTTTCTGGTATCCAAAAACCTCCAGTCTGATAGAGTCTCATTGATGAAAAGGTCAGCAACTACGACAAACATGTCTGAAATCACGACAAACGCTGTTCGAAACTGGCCTCTTAAAATGATACTTGTTTACCTACTTTCAGATGTGATGGTGAAGGAGGAGAGTGAAGAACTAAGTGAAGACGATGAGGAGAAACATCATGTCAAAAATGGAGATGAAACTGAACACCGTTTTTCAGCGGAGACAACATCAGTAGATGATCTGACCTGCTCTCAGTGTGGGAAGATTTTCAAGCACAAATGCAGCGTCAAGCTTCACATGATGATCCACACCGGTGAGAAGCCTTACCAGTGTTCACACTGCGGCAAGAGATTCAGCCGTTCGGGATTCCTGAAAACACACGAGAGGATTCACACCGGAGAGAAACCGTATCACTGCACTACTTGTGGGAAGAGTTTCAATCAATCGTCTTCTCTGCGAACACACGTTAAACACAATCACAGTAAGTAGATCGTCTTAAGATCCAGTCCTTCAAGATCATATAATTCAGGATGATTGTGAAGATATTTAAACATGTAACAGGCATAATTAGCCATGTTTCTGCTGTCATGCATAAAGCGATGATAGGATCCAAGTCAGATAAAGAGGGTCTGCGGCTTGCACAAAGAAAGAACAACACAGTATATCTGCTGGTAGGGGTGTGACGAGATCTCGAGTTACGAGACCAAATCGCGACGAGATTTCTCGCCGAGGTATAAAGTTGTCTCGTGAGTTGTGATGTTATGATGGAGCGTGAGGGTGAATTTAGCAGTGAAGATTGGACGCCGGATTGGATTTGAACCACACATTAAGTGTTTTGCTCACAACTGGCAATGCAGGCTGGCGTCAGAGTTGCGCGTCACTCGTTTGCTTGGGCGGGTGAGTGTGACGTAACTGCTTTTTTCTTCACCTGAGTTCAAAGGTTGCCGCGTCCTAAAACCAGAAGCTGCTACTGCAGGCATACACAGTAACCGCGGCTCATAACATGCGATGGAATAGCACTTCAGATTTAAAGCCATAATCGTCATAAACACAAATCGAATTCAAGACGTGGAGTATTCCTATTTCAGTCGTATTATTGAAGTGCAGTACAGACATGTAAACACTTTTAGCTTCTCTGCACCCATCGAGTCAGTTAAGGACCACACACATCTCCCCCGAGTACGCGCACACATACACAATGAACTCCTGGAGACACACTCACCTGTCGTCATCATCATCATCACCACTGAACACTCGTTTATGCTGTCTGGAAAAAACATGGAAGCTGTCACAGAGTAAAGGAGAAGCTGATGAAGAATTATAAACCAAAAACGACATGATTACATACATTTAAATTTTTAAAAAGTTCAATTTGTGGATAAGAGTTCGAGTCTTATGTGAAACTGTACAGGGGAGAAGCCAGTTGAGATTATAGCTAAATATTTAGCAGTGTTTGCATGTCCTTTATGGCATAATTCATTAAAGGAAATGTAAAAGAACATTCTTGACAAGGTGATATAAAAAAATCACCTAAACTGCTTTACGTTTTGTGTTTTTTTTTTTTATTATTATTATTTTTTTAAAATCTATTTGGCTTTCATATATTAGCAATTATTTAGCAGTGTTTGCGTGTCCTTTACTGCATAGAATTAATTAAAATAGAAGTAAAGTAACAGTCATGACAAGTTGATTTAAAGCATTCTTCCAGTATAATATTTTCCATTTATATTTTTCATTTCATATTTCATTTTGCATTTCATTGCCTTGTACTTGTAATCTCGTGTCTCATTTTGTCTCATGGGCTAAGCGTGTCATCACACCCCTATCTGCTGGTCATTTGAAGATACGGTTGCATAAAACACCTTAGGTGTCGTTTTTGCCTACAATCCGCCTCGTGTTTCCCTTAATTTTAACTGTGTTGCGTAAAATAATGCGTAAATGTTCTTTTTTATTAAGAACGAAATGTCATGGAGCAGTTACAGTTTTCCTTAAATGTCCACTTTTTCTTTAAGTAATCCTTTAATAGGCAACATATTGGTAGAACCAAAAACGGCCCGTTTCCACTGAGTGGTACAGTTTGGTTTGGTGCACTTTTATGGCCGTTTCCATTGTGAAAACGTACCTAAAAGTGAACCGAACTGTACCACTTTTTGGTAACCCTTTGCAAAGGGTACCAAGCAGGACTAAAGGGTACCAAAAGGCGGAGCTAGACGAGCAGCTGAACACTATTGGTTTACAGAGAATTGTCACTCGCTCGTGGAGCTAGCCAGAATGAAAACAAAAGAACCACCATGTTTTATATACACAGCCAAGACATTACACTGTAATAATATATACATATAATAACAAGCCATGGTTGACCCCAGCTCAAACAAACCTTGTTGTCGTCTTGATGAACAGCCACAAAGCCAAGAAGAACAAAATCTGCCGTGTCCTGTTTTTGTTTAGCGAGGCCGTCTAAAAGTGTGAGCGGTTTCGCTTTCTCCAGGGAGCTCGTGATCGCTCATGTGCTATATTTGAAATAAGAAAGTTCAGTTTAGCTCAGTTCATTGTGGTTTAATTTTCACTGCTGAGAGTTCAAACACTGAAGAGCAAATCCATCAATGCGCAGCTACACAAGTCCTAAACCATGCAAGCCAGTGGCGACAGTGGAGGAACAAACTTCACCGATTGGCGAACGTGAAGGAAAAAAACCTAGAGAGAAACCGGGCTCAGTTAGGCACAACCATTTCTCCTCTGGTCAAACTTCTTGTGCAGAGCTGCAGTCTAGGTGTCGGAGGCTAGAGAACACTGGACGTCCATCGTGGAGAGCTGTGTGTGAGAGTAGGTCACCGGCAGGTGTCCAGACTGGCCCACGAGATCAATGTGGAGTCTCGTCTGTCACTGAAGTCTTTCAGGAATCCGTCTCATGCTCACCGCCACAGCGTCAGCTCAGGATGATGCTAATGTGAACAGTATTTCACCTGAAGCCAAGTAGTTTCAATATAAGTATCTCTGTGACGCTGCGATCATTGAAGGATCAATAATTATATGCAAATTCGCAACCATTTAGCATGATTAAGAACGTGTGTGTGTTTGAATTGAGATTCCTTGACTGTAAAGGCAGAGATTACGAATGAAAATGAAACCTGTTCATGCAGCATCCCTTAAGGCACAGCTATCAAACTCAATTCCTCGAGGGCCGCAGCTCTGCACAGTTTAGTTCCCACCTTAATTCCTTAAACACTCCTGATCAAGCGCTTTAGGCTTGTTTGATGCCTACAGACAGGGCTTAACTTGTGTCGGAACACTCTGGATCCTGTGAAATCTGTGAAATCTGATGCGGCACCTCATATCACCGATCCCACTTCAACCGCCCTCCTCCCCCGTCCGCTGTTCACTTTCACTTTCATCCGCGATCCCAAACCCTCTCCACTTTCTTCCTTTCGTGCGCAACACCTCTCCATCCTTGGGTAACATGCTGGATCCGTTACCCCGATCTGTTCCGGGACCTCGCCACTCACAAATGAAGCACTGCCTACAGGTGCGTTGAAGCAGGGTTGGAACTAAACTCTGCAGAGCTGCGGCTCTCCAGGAATAGAGTTTGACACTCGTACCTCAAGGGACAATGTGTTTAGTGTTGTGTTCTGCTGCTATTTCAAATATAGCACTGGTTCTCGTTGGTCACAGTGTTACAAGGGAAATTAGATCAAGGTGTTTCAGTGTTTAGACCAAGAGAAGACGAAGTTGAAGATTCAGTAAAATCACTGAAGATAGTTTGCTGTTCTGTGGCCGGAGGGCTTCACACTCGCAGAGTTCACCGGCGGATCTCGCTGCAGATATACTCTTACTCAAGGCTACATTATTTATTATTATTATTACATTGATTTATCTACTATTATTACATTGATTAATCATTTGCACCCCTACTTTCTATTTCTCTCTAGAAATGTAACTTTTCTTTCTTTATATAATTTGCAGACGTGATGGTGGAGGAGGAGAGTGAAGAACTGAGTGAACCCTTATTCATGCCTTATTCATGCTCTGTGTGTGGAAAGAGTTTTACCCTGCAGTCAAGTTTAAGACAACACCAGATGCTTCACGCTGGAGAGAAACCGAAAGCGTACACATGCACTCAGTGCGGGAAGAGTTTCACGCAATTATCACACCTTAATCGACACATGAAGATCCACTTTGGTGTGAGGGAGCATGTGTGCTTCGAGTGCGGGAAGACGTTTATCACCGCTGGAGACTTGAAACGACACCAGAGGATCCACATCGGAGAGCGGACCCACAAGTGTGACCAATGCAGCAGGACATTTTTCAGGCCTTCAAATCTGCAGAAACATCTTCGAGTTCATGCAAAGGAGACGCACTCGTGTGCTCTGTTAGTCAAGACCTTTGTCAGTTTACCTACTGAAAGCTCTCTGGATTCACAAACATAAGATTTTGGATGTTAATAAACTCCAATCACTCTATCATAGTTATATTCATTCATTCATTTCCCTTCAGCTTTCTCCTGGGATGTCAAACCTGCACAGTTTAGTTCCAACCCTGCTTCGACACACCTACTGGTAGGTTTCAAACTATCATGAAGGACTCTATTAGTTTGATCAGGTGTGTTTAATTAGGGTCGGAACTAACTGTGCTTGAGCTTGACATCCCTGGCTTAGTCCCTTCATTCATCAGAGGTCACCACGGCGGAATGAACCGCCAACTTATCCAGCATAGGTTTGCACAGCAGATACCCTTCCAGCTGCAACCCAGTACTGGAAAACACCCATACACTCATTCACACACACTAATACACTATGGTCAATTTAGATTATTCAGTTCCCCTACAGCGCATGTGTTTGGACTGTGGGGGAAACCGGAGCACCCGGAGGAAACCCACACCAAACACTGGGAGAACATGCAAACTCCACACGGAAATGCCAACTGGCCAGGCTGGGACTTGAACCAGCAACCTTCTTGCTGTTCTAACCACTGAGCCACCATGTCGCCCCATATTCAATTACATTTACATAATTACTATATCACCCCCGCTTAAATTACAATAGCATAATTATATAGCCCCATCAGAAACTTCTCAACTCCTTAGGATTACCTAATCATTTTCTGATCTCCAATCGTGAGATGTTTTTGTACATTGATTTTTTTCCATGAGCTGACCTTAAAAATTCTGAAAAGAATTAAAAATAAATCGGAGCAAAAACAAAAGTATTGCAAGCATATTTTAAAATGTTAATAATTATGCAAAATATCAAATTAAAAAGCTTGATTTTTGTATAACTGTTGCCAAATTTAATCAACGTCAAGACATTTGGGTTGGGAAAAAATGCTAATTTGTTACCATGTTTTTTTGAATAATTCAATACTCAATCAAAGAGGAACGTCATTTGAAAATGTAACTAATTCAATAATCATTAAGCTGCGATTTTACATCACAAATATAATCGACTTGGTTAACAGCATTGCAGTCGATAAGAGGAAATTATGGGTGCTTTCACACTAGCACTATTGGTCCGCACCCAGGTTTGTTTAACGTCATAGTACGGTACGTTTAGCTAGTGTGAACACGTCTTCTGAACTCTGGTGCGCACTCGTGAACCGTACCTGAGTCCGCATGAAAGAGGTGGTCTGGTCTGGTCTGGTACACTTCTAGTATGAATGCAATCGTACCAAATAACAGAAGTGATCCGCTGTTGATGACGTATAATTCGGTCGACGCGTCACGGTCAAGATAGACAAGACATTTCCAAGACATTTCACCTACCTTGTTGACAAGCGCGACTGACCCAGTGTAAACACAGTGATGATGTCTGATTGTCTCCTCCAAAGACGGCTTCTGCGAACATCGCGTGATGTTCTGAGCATTTTTAATTAATTTTGCTGCAGATAGACGCACGTGGCTCTCTGTAGTTTGGCTTTGGTAACAAAACCAAACATTAAGTAAAAGGAGAACGAATTTGATGTGCGTATGTCTTTCCACTTTGGCGCTTTCGTGACTGTCACCTAGCAACAGCCGTAAACAAAACAGCAGCTCGATAACACACGCGTATCGGGGTGCAGAACGAAAAAAGACCGAAAAAAACAACAGAGGAGGTGGCAAAGGGGACAATCGAACTTGGGTCTGGTCCAGGCAATTAAACCAAGTGTGAAAGCACCCTAAGATACTGAACCCAAAGATCCAATAGAGAATTTTTAAATTAAGCAGGCTTGAAGTTGAAAGTAGGACGACACAGTGGTTTGCACTGTCACCTCACAGCAAGAAGGTTGCTGGTTTGAGTTTACTATGTGGAGTTTGCATGTTCATGTGTTTTCCTCTGGGTGCTCCCGTTTCCCCCACAGTCCAAACACATGCGCTATAGGGGAATTGAATAACCTAAATTGGCCGTAGTGTATGAGTTTGTGTGTAATTGTGAGAGTGTATGGATGTTTCTCAGTACTGGGTTGCAGCTGGAAGGGCATCCGCTGTGTTAAACTTACGCTAGACAAGTTGGTGGTTCATTCTGCTGTGGGGAACACTGATGGATGAAGGGACTAAGCCAAAGGGTGAACGAATAAAGTCAAGAGTAGCTGAATTAACCAGAGTATGTAAACTGTGGACTGGAAGTGTCAATGGGTCTTGTTTGCTTATCATCCATACGCACAGATTTACATGTGAAACGTGCGTGCAGACATTTTCACGAATAACTTGTGATTCATCAAAACTTTTATGCTAAAATTTATTCTAAATCTATGGAAAAAACTTCAAGAACAACTTATACTACACGTACAGTATAAACATGTAGGCTACGCCCAAAAAAAGACCGGTTGCAATAGCAAACATGCCGTGTTGTGTGGTAGGATGCTAAATTCAGAAAACGTAACTTTTACCGTACACCACACTGCGTTTAATGCCAACCGCAGATGTCTTTGGCTAAAAGGGAGCTGAATGAGTGACGATCTAAATAAAATGCTGGACTCTGCAGTTTTCATTTCACATCAGGTAAGTTCACGCTGTGCTGAATCACACACATCACTCGTGTTTGATTGCAGCGATAATTTCAGCAAGAACAGTTAAATATGGTAAGTTAAACTGCGAACACTGAATGCTGAGAATGAAATGTAAACATGTAAGTCCACATACCCTGCCGTACAGGTGCAGTTCTCTGTCAGAATGCAGTTGTTCTGCTTGTTGATGATTACCCAGGCCTTGTACAGCTCCGTCTTCTTTCCTTGTCTTTGGTTAAGCAGAACCTCGGGTTTTAGCACTACATAGTGTTGAATCTGGTGATCATGGAGCATTATTTCTCCACATGACCACACAGAACACAACTGTAGGCATCCAAAGACTCGTAGGCCTTTAACTTCTCTTGTAAAATCACTGTGAGTTTCAGTGAGATAGTTGTATATTTCAGGCTGGATGCTTGGCCATTTCATCTTATACAATATCCACTGGGAGGGTGCTGCTATCGCAAATGGACCTGTCAGACGAACGCCGCTCACTTTAATGTTAATTTTGCTGAATAACTCTGCTTATCACTGGGTGACGAGCTGTTATAATACACTGAAAGCATTATGTCAATAATATGTAATCAATATAATTCATTTCTAAGACAACAACAAACTCTACAGCATCGGATGTCGTTCCCTTGCTGTAAATGATAGTGCTCCCTGTTTTTTCTGTAACCTCACTGCACATGCATCTTGAATATATATATATATATATATATATATATATATATATAGAGAGAGAGAGAGAGAGAGAGAGAGAAGCTTTACACTTTTAAGAAAAACATTTATTTAAACTTTATTTTTAAAACTCGATACTATGTGACCCATTTCCCCCCATTTTGTTAACTTACGTTTACAATTGTACTGTACTATGTAATAACTAGGGCCAGACGGAATCTGCTGACATTTTTTGCTATTTCTGCGGATTATTTTGTAAAAATCTGCAGATTTATGCGGAATGATTTTAGGAATATCATAACTTAAAATTTTATGTATGAAATAAAAAGTAATACCTTTTTAACTCCTATTTAATGTTTACAATGCAAATCCAATTAGATGCACTTTATTTGGTAAACAAAGCAAGTATCTCCTATAAAATCTTTTCTAAAAGACAGAAAATAGTACTTTAAAAACTGTATTGTAAATAAATCATATTAATATTTTCATAGTAGTCAATATTATTACTAAAATAAATTTTTAAACTGAATAAATATAAGTTTACACACATTTACACCAGTAAATAAACAGAATCAATGATAAGCAAAAAATCTGCGGAAATCTGCGTGTGCAGATTCCGTGTGGCCCTAGTAATAACTTAAGTTATTTTAACTATAAACTTATTATCTTTAAGTATTAAGTTTGTAAATAAAAACGTTTGTTTACCAATTGCGGTTACATGATGCTTTACTTGTTATATCTGTCAGCCATAAAGTATCGCGTTTGCTTTTTCATTTAATCATATTTGCTTTTTACAAACATGTCTGAGAGTCGCTGCTGTGAGGATAGTTTATGTGTAAATAAGCAATGTTTTTGTTTTTCAACAGTTTGCCGCTTTTTTGGCGATTTTGTCGCTCCCGCCTCGCCTTGATGACGTCAGCACTGACGCGTTCATCCAGCGTCGAGTCTTCAGAGCTGAGGTGAGTCGTTCACGCTTTTTCTCGTGTTTACACAACAATAAAACACACTTTACAGTTTATTAAAGCGACAATCTGCGACTAGTTTCTGCATTGAGTTCACCTCTATCTGTGTGTCTGCTGACCAAAACTATACAGCAGGCGGAGAGGAGCTCTGAGAGGAAAACACGAGTTCAGTGTTTGTGTTCACCTATGTGTGTACCGATTTTAATGTTTGGAGTAATATTGAAAACTAATCTGCGAGTATAATGGGAATTTACCTAATATAAGAATGAAGTTTACACTGAAAACTTTAAGTGATTGGTTTGTGGTGCTCTTTGTTTATTTATTGAGTTTTTTCTGTGGAGACCACAGTTGTGCTATTGCAAGCTATCTAATTACTTTATTGGTATGGATAAATACTTCATTACCCTAGATACTGGTATATTTCGTGTGATGACAGTAATAATTACTTTACGCTGGAAACACTCAGTATAAAAGGAGTCTTTAAATGCGGAGGCTCATCAATAATTATCAGAGCTTCTGAGATCCACTTTTTTAGGGTCATTCTAAAATGCTCAATGAACCTAAACATCAACCAGAGAAAAGCAAATTTCTGCCAACTTTTCTTGTAGTTGACAATAACTTCTGAATAAAGAACGAGTGCCAATTCAATAGACAAAGTGAAAAACACCACGTTAAGCATTTTCTCCCCCATTGAGGTCTATTATTAGGATAAAAAAAAAACTTAACGTGACTTAATGTACCTTAACAACAAGTGGTGAACACCAAATTTATAAAAAAAAATTACTTTTTTTTTTAAAGCATGACTGTAAAACATGAGCATGGTTATGAATGTATAAAAACATGTGCTTGTTTGTTGTAAAAATTGGCAATAATGACAAGAAATGCTAAGTTGTGCATCTCTTGACTCACATGTGCAGCCCTGCTGCTGTTGTAGCTGGTGTATTCTGGGAAATTTTCTAACCCCTTGGTTTCGAGTGTGGTCCTAAAAAAATCTCTGTTTCAAAGGGTATTTAGCTCTTCCCCTTAGCCCTACGCCTTCAAGATAAAAAGAGCTGGGACACCCCTGCCTCTTCACATAAACGCGCAAAATGAGGAGTAGGGGTAAGGGGAAGGGCTAAGGTGGAGAATTGGGATTATAAGTGGTTTCCTTATAATAGAGTTCTATGGGAAGGATGCTTGAAGTTATTTTCTACACTTGATACTAGGCATAGGCCGGTATGAGATTCTGACAGTATGATAACCTTGAATAAAAATATCACGGTTTGACAGTATTGTCTTTACTGCTCTAAAATATATTCTTTTTAAATGTCTGGCTAAAAAACAAAACCTTTTTCTTCTTTGCACATAATACATTTTATTTTGAGAAACATTTAAAATATTTTGGGACTGTAAACTAGTCAGGCTGAATATTTCAAGTGAATCATTGACTTCTGCAGTCTTCATTTGTTTCAAAATCACAGATGTTGGTGATTATAACGTTTAAGAATTAGATGGTGACTTTACAGTCTTTATTCTTAACATGCTCTGTTTTAAACTTATAAATCCTGTAAAAATCACAGAGAGTTGTAGAAAATATTTTTATCTCAGTTTCTTTGCAAAAAATGTTCTTTGGACATGTGGATACATGTTATTATAGAAACATTTCATCTGTCAATCAATTCTGTGGGCGGGGAAAACCGCACTTCTACGTCACGTTGCGGTGGGCCTCAGAATCACTGGGATTTGGGTCATATTTTAGCGTTAGGAAATTTGAAAAAAAGACACTTGATGGGTTAATATCACTCAAACTTGACTGTGGACTAGACATGGGCCGGTATAAGATTCTGACAGTATGATTACCTTAGATACAAAATATCATCGTTTCACAATATTGTGATCACTGTTCTAGAAACAATATTTTATTTTGAGAAACATTTATATTTCTGAACAGTAAACATGTCAGGCTAAATAATTCAAATGAATCATTGACTTCTGCAGTCTTTGATAGTTTAAAAAACACAGATTTCTTTACAGTTTAAAGTGGCATCCTTGGAGATCTTTTCTGCTGGAGATACTGTTGTCCTTAAATAATGTAAATAAAAAATCTTACACATATTAGGAACAGTATAGCAGAAAATTTTGACGGTTTTAAAACCTTGACTTTTCCAAACCGCGGTATACCTTGAGAACGGTTATCGTCCCATGCCTACTTGATACACTAAAATAAAAGCTTGTTCTATTAACAGCGGAAAGTGTTAGTGATGAGTATATTTTTTAGTAAAAGTTAGATTTTCTCCAGATGCTAAGTTGAAGCACATTCAGCTGTTATACTGGACTTAAATGGGGATAAAATGCTTAACGTGACATTGTTCAGTTCCTCTACTGAATCAGGGCTTGACCTTTTGATAGTAGTTAGTGTTAATCACAAGTAAAATTTGCTAGATTTTATTCATGTGCACTACTTTTTGAGGCATTTTGCTTTTATAATACTCAATGGGGAGAAAATGCATAACATGATCATTTTCTCTCACTAAAATTAGAGCTCATTCTTTTGACATCAGAAAGTGTTTGTCACAAGTAAAGTTTTATATAAATTTGATCTCCCCGCTTGTTGTTAAGGTACATTTAATCCATGTTAAGTTTCTTTTTCTGCTAGTAATAGACTTTAATGGGGTAGAAAACACTTAATGTGATGTTTTTCACTTTGTCTATGGAAGTGGGACTCTTCAATGGGGTAGAAAACACTTAACGTGATGTTTTTCCACTTTGTTTACGGAAGTGGGACTCTTCAATGGGGTAGAAAACACTAAACGTGATGTTTTT
>CAIGQQ010030823.1:225537-238468 GCA_903798035.1 Danio albolineatus | reverse complement strand
GATGTCAGTGTTGTCTGTGTCGTCTCAGCTGCTCTTCTCATCATTGGTTTTTCCTTTCGGCAGCCGGAAGCGATTTTTCTTGGAGTAAAGCAGATTCTTGCTGAACAGCAGCGGGATGTGTCCCAAATACAGGAAGACTGCCAGAAACACACCTGAAAAACAATTATAATTTAATAAATTTTTTTAAAATTAAAAATTGTAGTTAAAGCAGTATTGAAGCTGCATTTTCAATCTTTTCCAGCATTTACAGATGAAAATGACATATGGACATACCTCATCAGTTTATATCAGACGCTGCTGGTTATAGTATAGCATAGGTATTGTAAGGAAAAGTTTAGATTTTCCACTTGGTTCAGTTTCATGCAGTTCAGTCATTCACAAAAATATTAATTATTAGTAATTTGCATGTTAAATGATTATGAAAGTAACACAATTACATCATTTTTTTTTCTTTAAAGGTATTGTAAGTGACTAAACTGCAGTATGGTGGAAACACTGCTCTAAACTGATGGTGTATTTGCGAGTGGATGTTAGTGCTGTACCGATGAGCGGCCCGAGCCAGTAGACCAGTGAATACACCAGGAACGAGTGTCCTGGACAGGTGAAGGTCACAGCGTAGGCCAGAGCCGGATTCACATACCCAGATGTGTAGTTGTTTGCTGGAGTAAAAGAGAGAAATAAAATACTTCAACAGACCAAAAAAAAAAAAAAACACAGGTTATGATTTTTATATTAATAAATAATGGTTACAGATTTAATATGCACAATGTTTTTTAAATAAACTTGCATTTATTTATTTTTTCCGGCTTAGTCCCTTTATTAATCAAGGGATGCCACAGTGAAGGGTTTATGATATCATAAACCAGGATGTATTCTTTTGTGGTCCCCAATCTACATTCGCTGTTGGCTTTGCTAAGCTAACTCTATTAGCCAATGTCTACCTTTGCGTTGAACTTTCAGCATCTTGCATTCAGAGATGTTGTTTATGTTTACACAGCTACATTACACATCAACTAAAGTATAAAATATGATATTATAGTAAACCACCCCTTTAATATAACACATTAACATATAATACACATAGCTAGGCCTGTATATAATATTTGTGGTGCTTTTTGGTGCTGTCAAACGAACTATATCATTCAAAAGAAGTTACGCATGGATGTATTGATTAAAAGTTTATGCCTCTTTTTCTTCCATTTTTCAGCCAGTTTCTTGAACTTTTTCCCCTTTATGAGCTTAAACCTTTGGAAGTCTGTAAAAGCTGTTCAACACGTCTAATTTTGGCCGATTTAAACAATTATAAACAACATAAAACAAATATTTTGATGTTCTGATAGCGATTCCTATGTAGAACCACTCAATGACGTCACATGAAAACAAACCATAATATTACTTTTCTAAGTAATGCATATCTTTTAAAATTAAGTAATATTTGAGTTACTTTTTAGTTTAGTTAATTAGCTTTTAAAAATTAAGTAGCTGAATTAACACAAGCATCACCACATTGAATCACACTCAATCAGAGAACGCGCTCTTTGCGGGAACAGACGGATACCAAGATGGCAGAGCCTTACCTATAAAAGGGTCACCAAACACGTGTTTTGAGCTGTTGACAGTCATATATGTGTCCCACGCTGCTATAAACACTATTAGGACATATATAATTGACTAAAAAGTGAAAATTGGTTGTTTTTGCGTTATTTCCAGCAAATTTGTTCTTCCGGTTTGAAACTAATTTTTGCAGCTGTGTCACGCCGATGAGATCCATGTGTGTATTCCTGCATAGAGAGTGGACGTCTGTACGTGCCAGTACATCGTGACGTCTCTGAGCGTGCTGTATTAAGTCATGAGAAAGACTTGGTTTAAACCAAACAGCGTGCTTTATTGTGTATGCGGCGCAACTTCTTTAATATGTCACTGCATATTAGGCAATGGACGATAACCATTTTTAAGGTATACCGCGGTTTGGAAAAGTCAAGGTCTTCATAGCGCCTAAATTTTTTGCTTTACCGTTCCTAAGGTATGTGTAAGATTTTTTATTTACATTTTTTTGTTTTGTAGGTGTAAATTGTAAAGACGTCTGTGTTTTTTAAACGAGTGAAGACTGCAGAAGTCAATGATTGACTTGAATTATTCAGCCTGACATGTTTACTGCTCCAAAATATTTTTTTCTCAAAATAAAATATATTGTGTTCAAAGGGGAAAAAGGTTTTGTTTTTTAACCAGACATTTAAAAATAATATATTTTACAGCAGTTAACACAATACCGTCATACCGTGAAACCGTGATTATTTTATCCAAGGTTTTCATACCATCAGAATCTTAAACCGGCCCATGCCTACTGCATATCAAACCACTAAAACGATATAATGATATAAAGAAATCTCCACTGTGCTGAGCGAGAGCGCTTCTTAAACTGAACAGCGCATCATCGATGTTGTAAGCATGCTCAGGCCTGAATGTGAGTGCGGGAGAACCGGGAGGGGGGGACAAGCATGCTTCAGCCCGATTCAAGGCAACTGTACATAGTGTGAGTACGCCCTAACTTTCCACAACACTGGCTACTATTTCACTTTTAAATGCATTGATTACACGTTTGATGATGTTTTTATTTTAAACCCACTATTGTGATTGTTTTGTATATTTATACATTTTAAAAAATGTAACATTAAAATGTGGCTTAAAAAATGTAACCACTTAAGGCCTGTTTTTATTTTTATTTCTCTTTGCTATTTGGGCTTATTGGAGACTAATTAGAATAAAACATAAGTATCATCTTTTGATATGATGTACTTTTCGAGAAAAATGATGTCCATATATGTGGACTCGTGGTTAATAACACATACATCTTTTTTTGAACATGTTTTGACTATCAGAGAGTAAAAACAAATAATTTTTGCCACTTTTGGACAGTTAAAAATAGTGTTTGGGAAATTTCATATGCTGCAAAACAGTTGCAGGATGACACTGTGTGTCAAATCAAAGTATTCAAAGTATACAATTGTAGACATGAGAGCTAAAATGTGCCGTCCACATATGTGGCCACTTAGCCCTAGGAGGATAAATATGCATTTAAAATCTATGATCCTTCATGCATGCATTTAAAAAAAATTAAAAGTTTACATTTTCAAAATGCATACGCGCATTACCATATTAGACTATATTCAATGAATACTCAGTTTTATTGATTCTTGTTAATCTTTTTCTCTTGCAAATATTTCCCAAATGATGTTGAACAGATTCAGGAATTTCTCAGTATTTCCTACCATATTTATTCTTCTAGAGAAAGTCTTAATTGTTTTATTTCGGCTAGAATAAAAGCACTTTTGCTCCCACTTTATATTAAGTGGCCTTAACTAATATGTACATCAATTACACTCTTGACCATCCCTTACACCTTAACCCCCTCTTAAACCTACCCATACCACCAAACCTGTCTCTAACATTACCCCTATCCCACCACAAGAGCACCAGAAGTGTTCTGCAATACATTATGAACACAGTAAGTACATTGTATTTATATTTACATGTAAGTACATAGTAGTTAAGGCCACTTAATATAAAGTGGGACTGCATTTTTTAATTTTTAGAAACTATTTTAAGCTCAATATTATTAGCTTCTTAAGCTATATCAGTGTTGGACTGTCTCCAGAACAAACCACTGTTATACAATGACTTGCCTAATTACCCTTACTTAACCCTAATTACCCTAGTGAAGCCTTTAAATGTCACTTTAAGCTGAATACTAGTATCTAGAATATCTAGTCTAACATTATGTGCTGTCATCATGGCAAAGATAAAAGAAGTCAGTTAATAGAATTGAGTTAATAAAACTATTATGTTCAGAAATGTGTTGAAGAAATCTGCTTTTCATTAAAGTGAAATTGGGGGAAAAATATGGAGGCTAATAATTCTGACTTCAACTCTGTGTATGTGTCAAATTCCAGCTAAAAACCTGCCTTTAATAATCCTCAGTGTCCTCATGCCTCTGCTATAATGGTGCTCGTGCACTCACCGGTGTAAGCGATGAGCGTGAGCGCCACCGAGAGCGCGGGGATCTTCAGCATCTGTGACCTGTTCTTCAGGACGAGGTGCAGCAGTAGCAGCAGCAGCGCAGCGAGAGCTTCAGTGGAGACCCCGAGCGCTGTGGAGACCCTCAGAGACGTGCTGCACTCGGACATCATCAGGTTCTTGATCATGTGCATATCGCTCAGCTCCATCGCCCAGAACCTGCCGGCCACTTCCAGAGCCAGAAATGCTCCAATCAGCTGCGCCGCTATGCTCAGAACCGCCACGGCTACGCTAACATCCCTCTGCAGGAGCCGCAACAGCGTCACCGCCGGGTTCCCGCTCACATCCTGAAATAGAGAGAGACATGCATTAAATATATATATATAGTCAAAGTCATTATTAGCCCTCCTGGTATTTAGTTCAGGCATGTCCAAACTCGGTCCTGGAGGGCCGGTGTCCTGCAGACTTTAGCTCCAACTTGACTCAACACACCTGCAAGGATGTTTCTAGAAAGCCTATTAAGAGCTTGATTAGCTAGACCAGGTGTGTCTGATTGGGGTTGGAACTAAACTTTGCAGAAAACCGGCCCTCCAGAACCGAGTTTGGACACCCCTGCTTTAGTTCTTTTATATTCGGGGAGATTTTTTTAACACATTTCTTATCATAACCGTACGTTCACACCGAAGGCAGTGAAAGCGTCAAAGTTCACTCTGGCCGCCCGGTCGCCAACGCAATCTGCCTTCAGCGCTCCGGCAGCAAGAACGTCAACATTCGCTACACTGATCTCTTATTTAAAGGAGCCGCTGCAGCATTATCACTGACATTCCTGCATAAAACATGCTTTCTAGTGTGAAATGTTCTATTTATCAGATTCATTTAGCAATGGAAGATCAAGTTGATTAAGTCGTCTATTATGTGTCCGTATGTCTGAAATATCCTGAAGCAGCTGTACTGATTAGCTGCATGAAATTCCCCCTTTTTTTAAAGAAAAAAATATATTAAAAAAAATTAATGCACATCAGTAACTTGTCACTAACTTTTTTTAATGTATATCCCTGTAAGAAAACATTGTAAATAACTGGAAATCTGGCGACCGCAATATTAAAACCCTTGGGAAGAACTGTGGTCGGAACCAAAGTTCACAGTGACTGTGTTCTCTGGACTCGTCTCAAGCGGTGGAATTCTACATTCTGATTGGTGGCCGCCGAACCGCGTCATAGCTCATTACCATAAAGTTGACTTGATTTCAACTCTCTTCGACGCACACACTGCCGAAGACGCGCCGCACTGCTCCTCGCCGCCGGCTCCCATTGAAAATGAACGACTTCCAGCTACTTTGACGCTCTCGCCACTTTCGGTGTGAACGTACGGTAATAGTTTTAATAACAATTCAATGGACTTTGCGCTTCCCAAGCGTTTTCTCAGAGGATGACAAACGGAGAAAACATTGCTGTGGTTTTGATACAAATTCATGGAGAAAAGTAAAAAGCGCTGCAGTGTTTGTGTGCGCTGTGTTTGTCTGAGGTAATTAGTCTGCCGTTACTAAGATGTGTATATTCCCAAACAGTGTGAAGCAGATTGGTTAGCTCTTCTTGCATGTGTTTGCGGCATTCGGAAAAGTTAGGCCCGTGCACACAGAGACGTTTTTTGCTCGCGTTTTCGGTTGACATTTAATGCCTCGTGACTAAATAAAGGGCGTCAATGTGATTGTGCACACCAACGCGTAAAAGCGTCATTTAAAAAAAAAAATGTTTTTTTGTTTTGACGCACCAATCAGATTGCCACTTTTGTTCACGTGTACGGAGCCGCTCAAGTTACAGTAAACACTCTTGGAGGCGCTCAAGCACAAAACTGTCAATGCGAGCGCACATTGAAGAAGATGCGCAGAGGCGATATGAATGTGGAGCTGCTTGTTGCACTGGTGAACAACAATCATTTGTTCATCGCCAGAGCTAGAGCTGCTACTTAAACCATCCATGCTTTGCCGGTTGCCAACAACAAGCGTCTCAACTTCCTCTCTTCTTCTTCTATGTAACAAGGGAGTGTCAGAAGCTTATTGCCACCCTGTGCGCCATCTAACGTCAAGGAGGGATTTTGCGTACTCTTCTGCTCGACGCCAGAGAAAATCGCTTGGGCTTAAATGCGGAAAAACGCAAACGAAAACCGTCCCGGTGTGTACGAGCCTTTAGGATGATATACGCAGGGCCGGATTAACCAATGGACCAAATGCCGATTTTGGAGGGTCTATTTTGGCTAAGTGCAAATAGCAGACCTTTTTGTAATAAACTAGTTGAGCGATTCCCGCCAATCACTGTTTAATTGACAGACAACATATCTAAAGAGTGCAACTAACAGCAACATGAGTGGTGTAGCTTGTAAAGCACATGGGATTATGTTTTGACGTGACCGATCATGAACCCGGTTCGAATCCAGCGTCTTTTTCCCCACCACTACATATCAGATTTTGCCTACTCTTCATCACGAGGAAGACAAGTAGGAATCATTAATAAGTGTGTGTATTATGGAGGACTCAGATTCATTGAACTGTATTGGAGAGGTGTTATATCAAAATCATTTGCATTTTAAGTTTTTAGAAGTTCTACATTTGAAAAACCCTTTAAATATACATTTTTAGTTCTGCTTCAGTGAACTTGAACAAGTATATTAAAATCCATTTATTTTCACTAGTTTTATTAGTATTTTGGTCACACTTTATTTTGACGGTCCATTTGTTGCATTGCATCTACATGCCAACTAATTCTCATTAGATAGTTGACTGGTAGGTTGGGGTTTGGGTTAGTGTAAGTTGACATGTACTTGCAAAGTTTCTTATAGTCAGTTAAATGTCTGCTGAATGTCAGTATCAACAGATATTAAGCAGACAATCTACTAATACTCAAATGGACCATCAAAATAAAGTGTTACCAGTATTTTTTTTTCTTCAAAGTATGCTTTAAAAATAGGTTAAATCTTTGTTGACTAGAAATATATGTACTGTATATCATTTATTTAAAACTGCGGGCGAGACATCATAGATAAATTTTATTTGAAAAATATTATATAATTTATTTATTTTATTTTTTTAATGCAACATAGTGTGGCCAGGTATGGGGCCCTACAAGACATTGTGCCCAGGGGCCTCTGAATTCTTAATCCGGGCCTGCATATACGCCTCTATTGGAAATGAGAAACTGTCATAGCTTATTGGCATTGCTTTCAAGGTGCACGCTCAGCAGCTACATTTTAATATAAACTACCGCTTCATACCGAAACTACATACCGAATCTTTTTTTAATTGAGATTGACAATACAGTAGTGTTCGGTCAATAAATATCGATCAATACAGTATTTTTTCCACCTTTGTTAACGTTAACGAAACTAAAGTCATTCACTAGTTATGTTTCCATCCAAAAATGCAACAACTTTATGCGCAAAACTGGATTATCGCATGAAAGACGTGCGAATAAAGCAGCGTTTCCATCCAACGAGTCAAAGCGGACAAAATCATCACTTCCTGATTAACTGGCGCCAAATATCAACAGTAAAAACGTAATTTGCTGCAGTAGGAGAAGCTGCGTCAATCTTTTCTTCATTTAATAAATGACTTGTGCCTCAGTGAACGAGCAGTGAAGGTGCGTTTGAAGGTGTCAGATGCGGAGCACAGACGCTCTTGATTCTGGAGGTCATTAATAATATAATAACACAACTACTGAAACGGTGAGGCGCTTTAGAATGAGCAAAACTAAATTTCAGATGTTTTACGATGTGCTCAGCCTGCTGGTTTGTCCATTTACACATATTTTTATCATCACATGATCTCTTATAACAAAATCACATGACCTTTATTTAATGTGCATACTGGAGTTTATGCGGTAAAAGTGTTTCCATCAAAGTTTATGCGCATCTTTTCGAATAAAAAGTTTATCTTACTCAATTATGCGCAGACATTTTTAATGTGCATTTTCAAAATGTATGCGCATCAGGGCAATTCCATCAACCGTTTTTTTATGCGCATACCCAAAATAGCTGGATGGAAACGTAGCTGCTGTTAGTTCTTGTTAACTCATAGTCAGGGCCAGACGGAATCTGCGGACATTTTTTGCTATTTCTGCAAAGTCTTTTGTTAAAAATCTGCGGATTTATGCGGAATGATTTTAGGATTATCATAACTAAAAATTTAATATATGAAATAAAAAGTAATAACTTTTTAACCTATATTTAATGTTTACAATGTGAATCCAATTATACCCACTTTATTTAATAAACAAAGCAAGTCTCTCGTATAAAATCACTTGTAAAAGACAGAAAATAGTACTTTACAAACTGTGTTGTAAATAAACCATATGAATATTTTCATAATAATCAATATTTTTACTAGAATTAATTTGAAAACTGAATAAATATACATTTACACACATTTACACAAGTAAATAAACAGAATCAACAATGGGCTCAAAATCTGCGGAAATCTGCGGAATTCTGCGTGCGCAGATTCCGTGTGGCCTTACTCATAGTACGTCACCTAATGTTAAAGAGATAGTTCACTCAATAATTTGAAGATAATTTGAAGAATGCTGGAATCCTGTAATCATTGACAGAATGTTTGCTTTTCCTTCTTTGGAAGTCAAAGGTTACAGATATTCAGAATTCGTCAAAATATCTTCCTTTGTCTTCAACTCAAAGGTTAAAAAACACCTGAGGGAGAGTAAATAGAGAGTACGCTGTCATTTTTGAGGGAACTATCCCCTAAACAAGCATGAATTTGGATGTTTAATGATGCATTGGTAAATGTTGGACTTTCATTAATTAATAAATGCTATACAGGTTTGTTTTTAGTCCGTGTTAGTAAATACTAACATTAGTAACTAATAATTAGGGCTGCACAATATATGGTTTTAGCAATAGTGACATCACAGGATCTGCAATGTTGAAGTGGGATTATATTTGACCAGGAGCCACAATTCCTAACATGGAGTCATTGGAGATTTTTAACATGATGGAGCAAATGTTTATCATGTACATGTTTGTAAGGCCTGTATGAGTTTATCAAGAGAGTTGAAAGCATTCAGGCACAATGGGTTGAACCATTTGAAACATTGATAAGAAATATTTTATTTAATTATTTAAACAGATGTGATGTAGTGCTATTTTACATTGGACTGTTCAATTTCTGTATCTGAATTCTTCAGGTGCCAAACAGAGCTATGCAAGTCATCTGGAGAAATTGTATCACAATATATGTCACAGGGAAAAATTTGCAATGTCAGATTTTTCCAATATCATGCAGCCCTACTAATAATGAAACCTTATTGTGTGACTGCAAATTTTAAATCCAGGATTTATTTAATATATGCATACACTTTTTTGGGGTTTTTTTCCCTTTCAAAATACACAGAAGAACAAATAAAAAAGTGACGATAAAACAACTAAAGCTACACATTTGATTCTTAACTACTGAAGAGATCATTTGAAGATTTAGATCAACAATTCATCTTGAGTTCATATTAAGACACATTTAAGCAGTTTTGTTTAACTTGAAAAAAGATGACTGATTTCGCCTTACATCAAGAAGGTCGCTGGTTCAAGTCCCATCTGGGTCAGTTGGCATTTCTGTGTGGAGTTTGCATGTTCTCCCTGTGTTGGTGTGGGTTTCCTCCGGGTGCTCCAGTTTCCCCCACAGTCACATGTGGTGTAGGTGAATTGAATAAACTAAACTGGCTGTAGTGTCTGCGTGTAAATGAGTGTGTATAAATGAGTCCCTGATGAATAAAGAATTAATAAAGGGACTAAGCCAAAGGAAAATGAATGAATGAATAAAGATTACCAATTTAATTTGCATATAGATGCTTTATGTAGGACAGCCTTTATTTATTGCTTTCAAAATATAATTCATTCATTCATTTTCTTGTCAGCTTAGTCCCTTTATTAATCCGGGGTCGCCACAGCGGAATCAACCGCCAACTTATCCAGCATATTTTTTTACGCAGCGGATGCCCTTCCAGCTGCAACTCATCTCTGGGAAACGTCCATACACACTCATTCACACACATACACTACAGACAATTTAGCTTACCCAATTCACCTGTACCGCATGTATTTGGACTGTGAGGGAAACCGGAGCACCCGGAGGAAACCCACGCAACCACAGGGAGAACATGCAAACTCCACACAGAAATGCCAACTGACCCAGCCGGGGCGCGAACCAGCGACCTTCTTGCTGTGAGGCGAACGTGCTACTCACTACGCCACCGTGGCGCCTTCAAAATATAATGATGTATTAAAAATCTAAAAAACTGAATTACTAAAAGCAGATTATTGGGAGATTTAGTGCTACAAATGATTATATATACACACACATTTTATTCATATGCATCTTGATTAACTTGTGAAACTAACACTGACTAAACAAAATCACCAAATGAGCCGATTTGAAATTGTCTGAATGTGGATTACGATAACAACACATGCTATTACCAACTCAAAATATGCGAGAAGGCTGCGCTATGCATATTCTGCAACGTTTGCTTGATATTGCGATCAATTCTATTAACGTCAAATCCAGAACGGTCTAAAAGTCATTAACTTCATAGAGTCTAGTGCTATTTTGGGGTTTCCGCCTGGATTTTGCCTACCCAAATGTAAAAGCCTCCCAAATCTACATGCAAAAATTTGGTGTCATTTTAAAGAAACCCCTTTAAATTTTCATAAAACACTGTTGAAAGTGATTAAAATAATTGTATGTGTTGTCTGTGTTATCATAAACACCTAAGAAAAGAGGCGCTTTCTGTGTTTATTCTTTAGAAACTCACATTTGAAAGTGTACCTTTTATTTTCTGTGTGGTCTAGGTTGCTGTAAATAATTTTGATGGTTCCTGCACATGTCAGTAATCATAGGAAAAAAAGAAAAACGCCTCTATCATAATCTATACAAAAGTTATTGTATTCCACCTGATGAGAGGTGCTATACTGTTTTTTTTTATGTATTTTCCACCTACCAAATTTTGAAAGGTTTCCATTTCCAAACGCAGTGATATAAACGACAAATTCCAGTGTTGTTGTACAGAAAACCCTTTGAATTTACATAAGAAACTGCTGAAAGTAATAAGTAATTAAAGTGCGGTTAATAGTGAAACCGTTCAATCGTTGCATCCCTATATGTGCTACTATTTTACATTGCTGCTAGACGGATTTGCATCTCAATCTCTTCAGCACACACGAGATTCAATTGACAAAATACCAATTTCACTCAATTTTACTTTGCAGCATGCAGGAGTTGTTGGTCTACTGCTGCCTCATTGAGGTCGTTTGTGTAAGACATAACATAGCACAACTAAACTTAATGAATTAGACAGCAGTAGACCTGCAATTTCTGTGTGATGTGAGGCAAAATGGAATCTATTGTGGTGGAACTCATTCTTGTGGAATATGCTGTGGAGACGAGACGCTGCACTGTTCAGCACTTTTTCAGAAAATTACATTTGTCTTTTTATGTATCTGAGCAACGTTCTTTCATAAAAAAGGTTTGTTTAATAAATACAGATCTTACAACCATACATAATCTGTATACGTTTTATTTTTCGGTTAAAAAGACTTAAAAAGACTCAAAAGTAAAAAAAAAAAGACTTGAGACTTGTTGCCTTTGACTTGGGACTTGACTCGGGACTTGCCTGTCTTGACTCGGGATGAACCACTTTAACCTCCTCAACTCCCAGTACAAAATGACGTCATCAGGAAATAACTAGTTTCTAAGAGGTCTGTCTGTATCAATAACGCCATATGTGAAACTGTGTGAATGCTTAGAATGTCTATTTTCATTGCATGTGGGTATGGGAAGCTTTTTAATTCAGAGGATCAAATTCAGGCAGAATTACCCTAAAATAGCCTCAAAGCTTAAGAGGTAAAGAAAGATAAAAAAACTACCATTTTATGTATTTAAAACAAACTGAGTATTAATATACCTTTAGTATAAAACTAAATTTATAATCTACAATCGCTTATAAATATATGCATTTGACTTTTAAACTATTTAAAATGTAAGCAATTAAACAATCAGCAGTTAATTTATGTCACATCGATATACCTGCATGATGGCGGTGTGGACGGCGATGGACAGGAACAGCATTGTGACGGCGACGTCTGGCCCGAGCGCTCCGGCCCACTGTCCCACCTCCGCGATGGTGTCCACCTCCAGCCTGCAGGCGCACAGAGCAAACGCCGAGACCAACTCCAGCAGGACGGTCCATCGGCGCAGCAGAACGCGGCCCGACACACTCAAACCCACCACCGCCAGGAAGAAGCCCAGAGAAGAGTTCAGGCCGGACATGATGAGCCGACGGACGGACAGAAAGAAAGAAAGAAAGAAAGACACGAGCTCAGTGCTGCTGTATTTGCACAAAGTGTGTGATAACGTGGCACTCGGACAGTCCACACTCTTATCACAAACACACACGGGTCAGAAACACATTGACCTCATCAAGGCCACCTGAGGGAAAAGTGGACTTCGGATTTGGCTCCCTCTAGTTGACGATTGATGACAAACTCTGGAAAATCGCCACTTTTAATTAAAATTGTTAAGTACTCAGTATGATATGCAGCAAAATGCTTAAACAACCACTCGTGACCTTAAAATAATAACAACAAAAATAATAACAAGAATTTTTGGAGTATTTTTTTGGAAATTTTGGAGAAATATAAATGCAATAGAAAATAAAGGCAAACATAAAATATTTAAAGACACTTAATGTTAATGTAATATATATATGTGCGTTTGAAATCTATCATATTTAATGTATTTGAAATATGCACTAGAGATGCAATAACTGCACATACTTATGTATTTTAAATCCACAATTTTGATTATATAGTATTTCTATTATTATTATGTGCATTAAAATATTCAAATTTAAATACATTCATT
>CAIGQQ010030823.1:181981-221499 GCA_903798035.1 Danio albolineatus | reverse complement strand
AGATAGATAGATAGATAGATAGATAGATAGATAGATAGATAGATAGAGCTTTAGAAATTAAGTGGTTGTAACTTTCAAGTCCTTGGATGAACCAAAGAAAGAAAATGTGAATCAATTTAATAAGCCACTTAGTTAAAATAGCTAAACATATGCAAAGTATTTAAAAACAAAACAAGAACAAAAACTAATTTAAATGTGTGCTTATAAATACTGGAGATATATATATATATATATATACACATATATATATACATACTAAATGACTGGTAAGAATGTGGCTGCCTGACTAGAATTCAATCATTATTAATAAATCAATAATAAAACAATAATTAATTTGAACAAGTAATAACTAGTATTAGCGCATGGATTTTTTTGTTTGCTGCAATAGTGCGTATCCAACAAAAAGAAGGCTAACAGTAATATTTTTATTATTTTACTTTTAAAAGCACACTGAAACAAATCATAATATTATACAAACATTAAATAATTGGTTAAACTGACAATTAAAGACATGCGAGTATTGGGATGTCTGAGGGTTTAAAATGTAAGTTTTGGATCGTCTAAATATCTTAATTTCAAAGATTTGTGTTTAAGCAATTAAAAGAAGTCTAAAATAAGCTGTTGCATTGGCCGGGAATCGAACCCGGGCCTCCCGCGTGGCAGGCGAGAATTCTACCACTGAACCACCAATGCTCGCATGTTAAGAGTTTTTGCACATGAAATTTTATCCGTACCACACCGCACTCAGTCTGTGCTAATACATGAAAATGAACTCGAAACTAGACTACTACAAAGAATATAACTGAATAAAGTACTCACCTCTGACAGTGCTCTCAATATTGTAGCAAGATGTTTGTCCTTTGTACAAATAAAGACATGAATGAATGAATGACATGCATAGATGTACATGTATAAAAATGCAATGTATAAAAAAAAAAAACAACTGGTACAGCATAACGTGTCTACTGACCTTTAACATTTGAGTTCCAGACCTAAAACAGCCGCTCAAATTACTAGAATCCATTTTTGTAGATGACCGTTTTTGAAACAGGAGTTTAGCATGCATTAACCACTAGGTGGCGCTTCACATGCTTCTAATACTCCACTGCCCTGTTATATCAAAACCATGATTAATTTATAAAATAACATAAATAGTTTTTAATAAACAGTCCAAGCTCAGCATCTTGAGTTCTGGGTTATGATCAGAATTGGTGATTTGATTAAGCAGACTTCGCTTTACTTGCTTGTCCCAGAAAATCAATTAAAAAGAGAATACATAAGATAGTAGATTGTGTTGGAAACTGAATTTAGGCAGATCTGGGCCAAAACTTCAATGACCCTCAACTGAAGCTAAAAACACAAACGGATTTTTATAAGAAAAATACAAGGTTTGCGTTACAACTTGAATAAAACAACTTTTGGGAGCAGGATTGGTTTAAAGACCATACTTCTGATAAGTAATGGCACTCTTTTGTATTAAATTGAGGCTTTTTTTCGAGTTGACAAAATTATGATGAATTGGTTATCAGTTAAAGAAATTATTTTCAAAAACACACCAAGCTCTTATCTGGAGTTCAAGATCAGCATTAAGCAGTTTTTTCTTGCAAAAAAAGTATATTTCTCTGCCTATACTCCCATAAAATCAAATCCCAAGTAAAGCACTTGAAAAAAAGTAGATAGATGTATGAGCTTTGTGCTGAACCTCTTAGGTTAATCTGGAATAGCTACAATTTCCCTGACCATTCATTCATTCTAATTATTTTCGGCTTAGTACCATTATAAATCTGGGGTCGCCACAGCAGAATGAACCGCCAACTTATCCAGGATATGTTTTATGTAGCGGATGCTCTTCCAGCTGCAACCCATCTTGGGGAAACATCCATGCACACTCATTTACACGCATACACTACGGACAATTTAGCCTACCCAATTCCATGTCTTTGGACTTGTGGGGGAAACCCACGCGACCACGGGGAGAACATGAAAACTCAGAAATGCCAGCCGAGACTCGTACCAGCGACCTTCTTGCTGTGAGGCGAACGTGCTACCCACTACGCCACCGTGGTGCTCTTTCGCTGACCATCAAACTAAAAACACCAGTTTTTACAAGACAATACAATGATTTATGGATTTTTTTTCTACAAATGAAAGTGGGCCTAATGCGAGAACTTACATAGCTTACTAAACGCAATCTAGATAAAAAAAACAAACAAACATGTAATTCTCTGCTCAGATCTGTCTAGCATTCTTATTTAATTTAGTTATTATTAACTTAATTTTTATCTTAAATCTTAAACTACTTTTAATTAAACAATATTAAAAACGGTTAATTTCTTAACACATTTAATAAAGTCGCTAAGCTTAAATAGCTTAATCGATGTATTAAAAAAACAAAAAAACAATTTAATTCAAATGTGTTTTTTAATAATTAAAATTCTCTGGTAAGGATGTGGCTGCCTGACTTAATAATTTGAATAATTAAATGAATGATTAATTCGAACCAATAATACTGGTATTAGCACATGTAATTTTTTTTTGCTGCAAACGAATAAAAAAGCTAACAGTAACATTTTTTTTCAACTATTAATAAAATAAAGCTAAAACAGGTTAATTTATAAACTTACACAACCATAAAGTACATGTGCTAATTAAGTAAAAACTACTTAAAATGTTCACAATGACCTGGCAGCACAGTAAAATGTACATTTTGGATCGTCTAAATAACTTAATTTCAAAGATTTGTGTATAAGCATGTAAAAGAAGTCTAAAATAAGCTGTTGCATTGGCCGGGAATCGAACCCGGGCCTCCCGCGTGGCAGGCGAGAATTCTACCACTGAACCACCAATGCTCCATGTTGAGCACTTTATGAGCAACAGTTTTTAATATCACCATACTACATGAAACACCCTCACGCTGTAATAATTCATCAATATAAATCCAATAGTAAACCATTACTAGACATAACAAAAAAAAAAGTACTCACCTCTAACCGCTCTCAATATCTCATCAAGATGTTTGACCTTTGTAGAGAAAAAGACATGAATGAATGACATGCATAAACTGTATATGTATAAAAATGCAATGTATAAAAAAAACTGGTACAGCATAATGTCATGTCTACTGACCTTGAACACTGGAGTCCCAGACCTAAAACAGCTTTTAAAATTACTTAAATAGATTTTTGCAGATGACCGTTTTTGAAAGAGTTGGGCATGAATTAAACACTAGGTGGCGCTACACACTCAAAGGTTGACAAATGCTATATTTCTAATACTTCACTGTCCTTTTATGTGAAACCATGAATCATTTTTAAAATAATATAAAGTTTTTCATAAACATTTCAAGCTTTGCATATAGAGTTCTGGATTATGATCTGGATTTGTGATTTGTTCCATTAAGCAAACGTAGTTTAACTTGCTTGTCAAAAGAAAAACACACCAACAGATTTTAAAAATAGAATACATTAGGTACAGGTATGGAAACTAGGTTGTGTTGGAAACTGAACTTGGGTTGCTCTGGAAGAATGAAAATCCAATGACCCTCAATTCAAGTCAAAAGTTCAAACCAGTTTTATCAAGACAAATACAAAGACATAGGTTTACGTTATGACTTGAATACACCCATAAGTTGACTTGAAAGCCGTACATCTAATGATTACTTGCAGTTTCTGTATTGAATTGAGGCTATTATTTCGATTTGACATAATTAGGACAAAACCATGACTCATTTCTGTCAAATAGATATTTTCAAAAACAGATGCATCTGGATCACTCTGCATCTGGAGTTCTTCATTATGATTAGGATTAGGTAAACTTAGTTTTACTTTTTAATGTATATTGCTCCATTCAGTGCTCATACACATTTTTACTACTAAAATTAAATGACTGTCCATGACTTTCAAGCAAGTTTTCATGACCTAATGTTTTTATGTATTGTCTACGTATACATGGTAAATAAGAAAAACGATGCATGTTTAAAGTTATTACAGCATACCACAAAACATGAAACAATCTAATAAGTTTAAATGAATCTTTATATGTAAAATGTACTTAGATAACGTTCATACAGCACTAATAATGTGAGAGCTTGTGTTTGACCATGTAGATAAAAGAAGTAAAGACCACTAACCTATATTTAAGTATACAGACAATTGTTAAACTAATTTCCATTACTTTTCCAAAACTTTGTGAGTTTTTTAGTTTTTCCCAAACTTCGCCAGGCCTGGAAAATGCCGTGTTAAAAATACATGAATTTTCATGACCGTATGAACCCTGTCCATTTACTGTAGGCTTATATCATACGACAAAATACAAACTAGCCTATACAAGCAAACGTGTTTGAGAAAACTAATTAAATAACCCGTGCAGTAGTTTTCAAGCAGAAGCAGACATTTTATCTACTTACCAAAAGTATGAACATCGTTTACATTAATATAAGTGACACTTGAGCGAAAAATCTCGACGAGGTTTAACGTTAACTTGGGCCTTGTCTTGACTACGGTCAAGCGTAAAAATACAAAAGCGTAAAAAATCCCGCAAGAAAATTAAAGAAAACTAACGTTAATCGAATTAAATCATCTGTCCAATTCAGTTTTCAACCAAATGCAGACATTTCAGCTTAACTTACCAAATATATGAACATCATTGTTTACTTTACCACAAGCGTCACAATTAAGCGAAAACATCTCGACGATGTTTAACGTTAACGTAGGCCATCTTTTACGGCCTATCACTCAAAACACAAAGTTTATAAATACTGTTTTAATGAAATAACGTAAGAAGCATACACAAGAAACCTTTAAAGAAAACTAATTAACTAAATCACCTGTCCAGTTCAGTTGAACCCAATGCAGACATTTCAGCCACTCACCAACAGGTTGAAGCCGGTCACAAACTTCAGGCATCCTTCAAATCCGTCTGAATGTTTATTTGAGAAGGGGGAGACTGCAGCCTTGGATCAAGGCAGATCTACAGCCCAGGCAGTTTTACAGCCCGGGCAGTTTTACGTCCCTGTTGTTCCTGATATGTCCAGTAGAGGGAGGCAGCACAGTGTTATTATGAGCCTCCATAACTTTATCATCACACCAAACGCGACACAGGTATGTTAAATACTCGTTAAAAAATATTGTTTAGCAAGCGTGAAACTTCAACATTTTTAATTAGATTAAGGTTGATATAAATGTATGTCAATACAATTCACATGCAGTGATAAAACAACAGTTGTTAGTTTGGCTCAATTCTAGCTAACTACTGTATCCCAGCAAACAAGCTAGCTACATGCACTACATCTCACTTTCTTACGTAGGCCATTTTTCTTGTACTTTCTTTGTCTTTAGCCTGCATCTTCCTGGTAAGATATTTTTGTAACTTGTTCTAATCTTGTTATTTTTAAGAATTTTATATTTTTAAATAATTAAAGTGAATTTTGCAGCAACATTAGACTGTATGTAAATATCTAAGATCTAATTACATTTTATCTATTTAGTTTTAATTACAATAGAAAACAAATGATAGAAAAGGTAAAGTAATTGAGCAGTTATACTCTATCACCACAGTGTTCTCTTTAACTTGCTCTTCATAAAAGTGCATGTGTTTGTGTGTTTCTTTATTTGTTTTTAGCTGTTGGTCTAGCTAAGGATATGTAAATTTCTCTCTTGAACGTGTAGAAGCTGTAAACACCCATCTTCCTTTTCTCTTTTCATATAATTCATTTTCTTGTTTTAGAAATTCCATCAAAATGGAAAGATCAGATATTAACAGTAGTCAACAAATGCAATGTGCTGTTTCCTCTACTGCTGTCCATTCTGCACTACAAACTTATACAGCCCTCACAAACTGACAAACCCTCAAAAAGTAAACCGGAAACTCATCTTCAACTTCACTTTTCTAGGGCAGTCATCCATGATTGTAACAATTTCTAAATAATTCATGAATTATATATTTATATATTGCAGTAGAAATTTTATGTTAAATACAAATTTGATTTATGTGTTCGTATTTCTAAAAACAACATAATTAGTACTGTCAGGTCATGTTGCATACGAAGTACAAATACGTTGTACTGGCAATTGAAAATTGTTACTATTCTCAGCAATGGAGTGATTATTATATATTTAATGATTTATTTAAAAATATATAAGTTCTCACTGATTATATACAATACACCAGAGTGGTCTGGGATGTCAGCCATGTCTAACTATTAACTTTAAATTGAAATAAATCTAAACAAATCTTAAAAGATTTAAAATTTTATTTTGAATTTAAATTAAAATAGCATTGCATTCAATTTCATTTCATATTTAATAATGCAACCCAGTTCTAAATGACTTTTTTATTAAATTTTTTATTTAACTCAAACTAGGGCGCCACGGTGGCGTAGTGAGTAGCACGTTCGCCTTACAGCAGGAAGGTTGCTGGTTCGAGCCTCGGCTAGGTCAGTTAGCATTTCTGTGTGGAGTTTGCATGTTCTCCCCGTGGTTGTGTGGGTTTCCTCCAGGTGCTCCGGTTTCCCCCACAGTCCAAAGACATGCGGTACAGGTGAATTGGGTAAATTGTAGTGTATGTGTGTGAATGAGAATGTATGGATGTTTCCTAGAGATGGGTTGTGGCTGGAAGGGCATCCGCTGTGTAAAACAAATGCTGGATAAATTGCCGGTTCATTCCGCTGTGTCGACCCCAGATTAATAAAGGGACTAAGCTGACAAGAAAATGAATGAATGAATTTTACTCAAACTATCATAAAAAAAACATAGAGAAACTCACAATTATAATTGGTCTATATATTTTTATATATTAGCATGAACGATGTTTAAGGATTAGATATATGGAATAAGAAGAACACAAAAACTATTTAAAAACTTTTTTAAAAAAATTTTGCGGAGTATTAACTTTATTTATTTTTCAGTGAGTGTGAAGAATTTGAAGCAAGGTTTCAGCATCATTTAAAGAAGACTGGCAATCTCTAGTGATATTGTTGCAATAAATAAATGTTTAAAAAAAATCAAATGTTGTCTGGGTTTTTGTTTGTCAGGTGTGGCTAAATGGTCCTTGGAACTTTAGAAAGGACCAAATTGTTTGTCTAAAAATTCTGCAGCTGTCTGGTGGTCAATACCACAGCATTCTTATCAAAGCGTTTTTTTCTGTTATAATTTTGTTATTTTCAGAATGAAACTTTATATATAATCAATACAACAAAAAGCACATCTCTATATGAAAACTTATAACTAAGCTACAGTTAATCGTTACTCTATCCAACTATGTGTTTTTATTTTTTCTAATTAAATGAATCTAAAGTAATTTGCAATTGGGCTTTTGTATATCTGAAATAGTATGGCGAGTGTGTCAATTGTTTGTATATTTAAACTCAGTTTCTGATACATTAACTTAGCTTTGATATTCAACAATTTTTTTTTTTTTAAGTATATTAATGAATATAATATTTAATAATCTGTAAGAGTTGACTTCAAAGCTATTATTTAGCCATGTATTACATTTCATCCCCCTACTGGACGCATCAGGAACAACAGGGACGTAAAACTGTCTGGGTCGTAAAGCTGCCTGGGCTGTAAAACTGCCTGGATCCAAGTCTGCAGACGCCCCATATAGGTTTATTTCGACGCCAAATTACGCGTATATCGCTAGAATTTCGTTCATAAGCGCATTCGTGATAAGATTTAACTATTTTATCCACGAATAATGGACAATTTAATAACTTTCGCGTCCTCTGGTGATTATTCCGTCTGTCACAGACGACCGTTGAAGGTGGAATCCTAGCGGCGGGAAGGATACCGCTCACAAAAGAAGAATCTACGGAGGTCCTAAGAGGCCATGAACTAAATTATTTTTTCTCTCTTGTTATGTCGTTATCACGACTTAATTATCTCGTGATATCAACATAACAACTAATTTTCTCGTGATCTCGACATAACAAAAAGTTGTTTTCTCGTGATCACGACTTATTTTTTGTTTTTATTTGTTTATGTATTTATTGTTGTTGTTGTTATTATTATTATTATTATTATTATTATTAATAATAATAATAATAATATCTGGCCGATGTCTGGCCAGGGAGAGAATAGCCTACCTGCAGACGCGCATTCTTGTAACATGTTAAAGGCGTTCAGAACAGCGATATGAGTGTGCTCATAAATGCTCATGCGCATGATTAATGTACATTCATGATTATATTAATGTATGACTCTATATATCATTTGCAACAATAAGGATTAAAGCAAAAAAATATATTATTATTATTATTATTAATAATGATAATACATACATACATAAGTATTATTATTATTATTAATATTAATAATAATATCTGGCCATGGAGAGAATTCGTGTAACATGTTAAAGGCTTTCAGAACAGCCATAACATTATAAGCGCAAATGCCCATGATTAATGTACATTCACGATTATATTCATATATATGATTATATACCATTATTTACAATAATATTTCCTCAACAGTCACCATTTTAAAAGCAACTCCGTACTAAATGGCGCAAAATAAGTTGAATGAGTTAAATGATGAAGAATGATGAAGATCCTGCTTTTGCTTTAATCTTTTCCGCAAGTTATTTACAATGACTTTAAAATTGCGCCATATAGAGTTGCTTTAAAATGGTAACAGTTGAGGGAATATTGTTGCAAATAATGATATATAGAGTCATACATGAATATAATCATGAATGTACATTAATCATGCGCATGAGCATTTGCGCTCATATCGCTGTTCTGAACGCCTTTAACATGTTGCAAGAATGCGCGTCTGCAGCTAGGCTATTCTCTCCCTGGCCAGACATTGGCCAGATATTATTATTATTATTATTATTATTAATAATAATAATAATAATAATAATAATAATAATAAAAAAACAACAATAATACATACATACATAAATAAATAAAAACAAAAAATAAGTTGTGATCACGAGAAAACAACTTTTTATGTCATGTCGAGATCATGAGAAAATTAGTTGTTATGTTGAGATCACGAAAAAATGAGTTATGTTGAGATCACAAGATAAATAAGTCGTGATCACGACATAACAAGAGAGAAAAAATAATTTAATGCATGGCCTCTTAGGACTTCCGTAAGAATCACTATGTACCCAGTTTTATATTTTTGTAAAAAAATTACATGACATTCTATTTTACAAGTAATAAAAATATGCTCTAAAGAGTTCAATAATAAAATAAAAAGTAAGTTTAACCATTGTGTACCATTCAAATTTACTACCCTTTCATAAAGATCGTGGCTGTTATTGACACACTAAATTCCATTATAATTACATTTTTTGATTGTTGATAGTTTTCCCTGTAGGCATGAGGTAAAATATGATTACTGTTGATCATCAGTTGGCATACCATTTTGAGGGATGTAAACAAAAACAATGGTCCTGTATTTCACATTTTTAATTTCTAAAGCGACTGAGAATCCATAAACAGTCACATATTGATAAATAATACTGTGACAGCTGTTTCACCACTGAGTTATGACTGAATCGCATTGTTACAGTTATAAAATAGTTTGATAATGAGCAGGAATTGCTCATGGGCCGATGACGTGACTAGGCATGGGCCGGTATAAGATTCTGACGGTATGATATGATGGTTTCACGGTATGACGGTATTGTGATACTGCTCTAAAATATATTCTTTTTAAATGTTTGGCTAAAAAAACAAAACTTTTTTCCCCTTTAAACACAATATATTTCATTTTGAGAAACATTTAAAATATTTTGGGGCAGTAAACATGTCAGGCTAAATAATTCAAGTGAATCAGACTTCTGCGGTCTTCATTTGTTTCAAAAACACAGATGTCTTTCCAATTTACACTTAAAAAACAAAACAAAAAATGTAAATATAAATCTTACACATACCTTAGGAAAGGTATAGCAGAAAATTTTGGCTGTATGAAAACCTTGACTTTTCCAAACCGTGGTATACCTTGAAAATGGTTATTGTCCCATGCCTAGACGTGACCACACTGAAATGGTCCATGTGCAGTTTTATGGAGTAAGTGTGGATGTGTAAATACACTTACTATGTTTACTATGTTCTGAGAGCTCAGCTGCATATTTAGATTTTCTCAGAGATATCAAGATAAGTGCGCAAAGGTCTCTCACACACTATATTCCACATAGAAGACAGAAATTTAGCTGTTTTTTTACTGCAACAGAAGATCAACAGTAAAAAAATAATAAAATAAATAACTTACCTCTTCACAACAGCATGATTATATGCCGCCATGGCTTTGCAATCAAATATGTAATTATAATGGAAGACAATGGGACAAAAACAGTCACAAACATAACGAAAGGGTAGTCAATTTGGCCGGAATGCATTGGATTAAAAAAACAAAACAAAAAACAAAGCATTTTGCCAATATGTGTAAAAATACTTGATAAAATACTTGAAAAATACTTTGACTTCACCAAAAATCATCCCATTTGCTGAGAAACAGAGAAAGTTGTGGCTAAATTAACACTCAAAATCACCCCAGAGTGCATGAAAACATCCCCAACGTGACACACAAGGGTTGTTTGATTATTTATAACCCCTTTGTATCCCCATTTGAACAAAACCGAAAGTTATTTCACCATGGTTTCAGGAGATATTTGCAAATAGGAGAAGGAACGTGATTTATATTTACCTCTTAGAAGGACGAAGTGAAATCACCTTTGATGGGAAACACACAACATAGACCTGAACAAGTACTGATCATCTTATGAATACTATTTTGATGTTATATTTAACACCAAAAACACACACACACAAATATAAATGTAAAAAAAAATAAAAAAGCTTAATGCCAATCACAATCAATGTGCAAATTAATTAAGTTATAATTAATTGAGTGCTTATGCTCTTTAAAACAAATCATTCATTTACAGAAGCATGGCACAATTACTGTAAATGTCACCGCGTAAGAGGAACGACCCCATCAACTCACGAAAGTTTATTCTAATGTCAAGTTTCAAGTCCTTTTTTAATGAAGTACAAGAGATGTACACAAACGTTGCAATGACCGATGAATGGATTGTTCACAGAGTTTGCGGGAGTCCCGATTTTACTTGCAAAACAAGTGAGACCGACAAGCATAAAAATAGTCATCAACTCTTACATCATGACAACCGCGTTTACTTAAACCGTTAGTTACTAAAAGGACAACAGAAGAGTGTTCATGTACACACACACACATACACAATAATCTAATCTACGCATCCCCGGTTTCATTGCTAACTACGTCAACTGAAATGCTACGCTTCTTCGGAGTACGTCGTCTTATACATACAACTTCATCACATGAAAGTTTCGTCACGTCTCAGGTTAGAGGAAGTTCGATGGCAAAAGAATCCGCTCGTTTCTGACCGAGTATATAAAGGTGTTTGCTGGAATAACAACAAAGGCACGAGTGACTACAAAAAAATCATTCACTGCTCGCAGTTGGCGTGTATTGGTAAGGTGCTCTTCCCTTCGGGGTCAAGAACAGGAGTAGGCTACACAGTTTTCAGTCGTGATTCTGGCTACAAGACTAGCAAAACAATGTCTCCAGCTGGATCTCAATTCGCCATAACTGATCCGCTCGTCAATTATGGAAGATGCGAGGTCTACAGATGCCAAAAAGAGTGGAAGAGTTCATACGTAAAACACAGACAAAGTCCCACAAGAATCTAAATGAGATGGGGAGGACCATCTAATGGCCCCCCGAATACCACGGCGGTCAATATAGGTTTAAAAACAGGCAAAGACCCAAAATGAAATGCTTGGAGTTTTTGTTTTGGCAACACAGATATGTTGTTGACACACTTGGTAAAAACACCTGGCACAGATTTTTTTTCGAGAGTGTTCAGCAGTCCGCTGCGCTCGCGAGCACAGCTCGTTCCTAGCCGGATGCTAGCGGTTGTTCTTCATGGCGTCCTTGGCGGCCAGAATTAGAGGAGTGAGACTGGAGAGAGGTTTGGCCAACTTCAGGAAGGGATGCTGAAGACGACAGTGGGATTTGATCGATTAAACGAATAACACATCATGTATTACAGACAAACAGCTGACATGATTAGCACTAGTTAAACTTAAATTATGATATATTTTATTCCCCATTTTCTGTTCAATGGAGAGACTCATTTCTGAACATGATCACTTAATAACCTATTTTTTTTCCATCTTTGTCATGATGACGGCACATAATATTTGACTAGATATTTTTTAAGATACTAGTATTCAGTATTCAGTGACATTTAAAGGCTTAACTAGGTTAAAGTTAGTGTACTTAGGCAAGTCACTGTATAACAGTGGTTCGTTCGATTGACAATAAACAAATATGGTGTAAGGGGGCTAATAATACTGACCTTAAAATGGTTTAAAATTTTAAAAATTGCTTTCATTCTAGCCAAAATAAAACAAATCAGACTTTCTCCAGAAGAAAACATAATATAGAAAATACTGTGAAAAATTCCTGAATCTGTTCAACATCATTTGGGAAATATTTGAGAAAAAAACTAAAATTCACAGGAGGGCGAATAATTCTGACTTCATCTATATGTTTATATTCAATAATTCAATACATTTATTTTTATATTTTTAAAAAAACCTTTTTTACCAGTTTATTACTTATATTACCTTTTAGAGTGTTTTATTCCAGAATATTCAGATTGTATTCGTAGTGGTGTTCACAATAGCACCAAATACTTGAAAACATGGTTATCTTAATAGTTCACATGCTAATCTGGCCTAATACATGCTGAAATATTGATTGAAAACTCTCACTGTTTTAGGGATGTTGTACATTAACACAGTAGTTAACAACTAGTTAATTTAACTAGCATACATTCTTCTGCTCTTTATGCAGCAGACACTTTGGTAGAAATGTTTTCTAATTATAGCTACGCTTTATATATATATATATATATATATATATATATATATAGTTCTATATTTTATAGCTATCTTCTTTAAATTTAAAGTTCTAAATATTTCACATTTGTTCTTATTTTCTAAAGCTATAGCTCCTATTTCTATATCTAAAATTCCCTGTGAGTTTAAGTTACTTATTGTATTACATAATTTAGGGTGCTTTCACACTAGCACTTTTGGTCCGCACCAGAGTTTGTTTGACGTCAGAGTACAGTACGTTTAGCTACTGTGAACGTGTCTTGTGAACTCGAGTGCGCACTCACGTACCGTACCCGAGTCAGCCTGAGGGTGCTTTCAGGGTGCTTTCACACTAGAACTTTTGGTCCCCACACGGGTTCGTTTGACATCAGAATACGATACGTTTAGCTACTGTGAACGTATCTTCACGAACCGTACCTGAGTCCGCCTAAAAGAGGTGGTCTGGGGTATGATTCATGTGAACTCTGATCCGGTTCTCTTGTAATATGGATGCAATCGTACCAAATGCCGGAAGCGAATCGCCAACTGTAGAACAAACTTTAGTTTTCATAATGTTCATTTGTGTGTGCACGTCTGTGTACATCACCTACCTTGACGACAAGCGGGACTGACCCAGTACAAACAGTGATAATGTCTGCTTGTCTCCTCCAAAAAGACTTCTTCAGACATGTTCTGTAAGATTTGAAGATTTTTTGCGGCAGATAGACGCGAGTGGCTCTCCGTATTTTGGTTTTGGTAAGAAAAGGATTCAATGAAAGCAGAACAAACGTGATATGCGGACGTTTCTATTTTGTCGCTTTGATTTAGTGTCTGTCACCTAGCAACAACTGTACACAAAACCTCAGCTTGATGACGCAAGCGTACTGGGATTCAGAAGGAGAATAGACAGTGTGAACACAACCCAGCAGAGAAGAACTTGGGTTCGGTCCAGGCGATTCAACCAAGTGTGAAAGCACCCTTAGATTGTTTTTGATGTTATTTTTGTTTTTTCGGTGTTTGAACTCTAAGTAGTGAATATTAAACAACACTGAACTGAACTGAACTCAGCTATATACTAGCTATTAATTTACTAGCTAATAACTAAACTGTCATTTTCAATTTACTATAACCTTCTATGTGAAGCTGCTTTGACACAATCCACATTGTAAAAGCGCTATACAAATAAAGGTGAATTGAATTGAATTTTTTAAGCTCACAGGTTGTTGTAAAGCATTTAACAGCGTCTCGTTTTGTGTCTGACTGTATGTGATAAACGAAAATAAAAATGTAAAGAACTCACCAAGAAAACAACTAAAGCTTTTATTAATCTTAGGTGATGTTCATTACTTGGTTAAGGCCAATAATGCATTCAAATTGTAGTCAAAATCTGATTACAAGTCGTAATTTTTTAATTATTTAATGTCATTTTTGTAACTAATATTAACATAGTAGCTGTATTAAATCTAGCTTTTTCTCACAGTTGATGGTAATCCATTGACTAACATTTACTAATGAGACATTCTAAAGTATTTTAAACTTTATAAAGCTTTCGCAATTACATTTTGTTGAAACGGTTCGTTAATCTAAACCTGTATATACAATAAAGCAATAAAGCGAGTATTTTTTATTATAATACCAGATAAAGTTACTTTGTTGCAGCTGAATTCAATACCATGATAATACCGTGTATCAAATAATACCGTATATTGTATAAATATCATAATAAAAGCTAAATACCAGAAAATTTTTTACAGTAATAAGCCCAGTATGATGTTGCTTACTTGCTGGGTAATTTGTTTACCTGCAAAAGTTCTTTGCTTCCGCCTCTCTTCTCAACGTCCATTTCCAGACAGCGACCTAAGAAGTCTCGGAAGATTGGCGACAACTTTTCGGGACTCTGCAACTCTGGGGTCCCATTGGTTGCAATCAAGTACAGCGCCTGTGGGATGAAAAGTTTTGGGTTTTAGTTACTGGGAGTAGAGATTGCATCATTATCAAAAGTCACTAGCGCTGTGACGATTCATGGACAGTTTTGATTTGATTCAGACAGTTTAGTTTTTAACAGCAGATGGTGCCCTGGGCTAGACTTTAGCAACACTAGGCTAGTTTTTATAACCCCCAAAATAGACAAAGTTGCGACACTAGAAAATCCATCTAAATTTACTTTGACTTGTATTTCATTGCAGACGATACAACAAACATTATTTAATGTGTTCCTCATTATTTAATTTTTTCAAAATAAACTTGTATTCCAATTTTGGTTCTTGCAACAAATAAAAAAAAAGCTGTAACAGTAAAGCATTTACCACTTTGTAATGTTGCCGTTCCATTTTACAACACTTAAAAGACGTCTAAGGACTGAAGACACCAAGCGATGAAGTGCTTCAGGTGTAATCTTGTCCCAATTTTCCTGCAAACAACTCCTAAGGTGGGCAACAGTACGAGGTTTGTGCTTTAAAACGTGGCACACATATTGAAGACAGGTTAGGACTGCAGACAGGCCAGTCAAGTACCTGAATCCTCTTCCTCCACAGGCAGGACTTTGTAATGTGTGCAGAATGTGGTTTTGCATGGTCTTGTTGAAATATAAATGGGCGCCCCTGGAAAAATGGCCATCATATTGTG
Organism: Danio albolineatus; assembly: GCA_903798035.1. NCBI lineage: Eukaryota > Metazoa > Chordata > Actinopteri > Cypriniformes > Danionidae > Danio > Danio albolineatus. The sequence goes on along the minus strand of CAIGQQ010030823.1, from coordinate 205,997 downwards.
CTCCAAAGTCTCTTTGTAGTTTTCAGCATTAATGGTGCCATCACACATGTGTAAGTTGCCTTTGCCAAGGGCACTGACACAACCCCATACCATGACAGACCTTTGCTTTTGGGCTTGTTGCTGGTTACAGTCTGGATCATCCTTTTTTTTCTTTGGTCCAGAGCAGACGGTGTCCATTTTTCCCAAAAAAATACTGATTCATCTGACCACAGTACAAGCTTCCACTGTGTGATGGTCCATCTCAGATGCTTCCGAGCCCAGAGAAGTTGATGCAGACATCTGGACACTGTTAACATAAGGCTTCCTTTAGACACAGTCCAGTTTTCACTGGCACTTGTGGATGTAACTACGCATTGTGGTACTCGACAAATATTTGCCAAAGTAGTCCTGAGCCCATGTGGTGATATCGCTCATAGATGATTGAGGATTCTTGACAGAGTGTCGCCTGAGGGATCTGAGATCACGGTTGTTCAGCTTAGGCTTGCATCCTTACCTTCTACAGAGTGAAATTCCTCTAGATTTCTTCAATCTTTTAATGATGTTCTGCACTGCTGAAGGTGAAATATCCAAATCTTTCTTTAAGGAACACTGTTTTAAAACATTTCAATAATTTTCTCATGAATTTCTTGGCAAACTGGCGATCCTCGGCCCATCTTTGCTTCTAAAGGACTAGACCCTTCTTTCAACCAATTTGCTTGATTACTAGCCCTAAACTGCTCCTGTCCCAACTTTCTTTGAAATGTGTTGCAAGAATCATTATTGGAATACATGTTTAGAAAAAAGAAAGAAAAGAAATATTATAGAAAAATACACAAGTTGTCAACTCTAATTGAAACTCTTGATGGAGAAGAGCTGGCAGGCCTGTACCCTCAGTGGATTCTCATTGAGATACGGCGGCTCTCCCTCCACCATCTCGATGGCCATGATGCCCAATGACCAGATGTCCACTTTGGGTCCGTAGGCTTTGCGCGTCACCACTTCCGGAGCCATCCAGTATGGCGTACCCACCATCGTGCTCCTCTTACTCTGTTCAGGAGTGATCTGGGCACAGAAACCGAAGTCCGCTGCGAAGCAAGACACAAAACGAAGACTGTTAAAGACATGTCCAGACCTGGTTTGTTTAACTTCATTGAAACCATTTCAACCATTTCAGTTCAAATCCAGACAACAGGGGGCTTATGCGTTTGAGATCAGTATTGCAGACTTAAATTAAAATATTGTGATATAGATTTCTTATATTTGAAGTGCTCAAAAATATTGAGTTCGGTACAAATCGGTACTGAAATTTTAAAAACGTCCATTTCCTGCTAACATTTGAGCGCTGGGAAATGCACGTCTTTAAAATTTCTGTACCAATACTATTGACGACACAAATTTGAAGTGAATATTTGTGAAACAAAGTGACGTGAGACACTGCACAAACACCATTTCATAATTTACACAACTTTATATGAGCAATGCTTGGTGTTTTTGGTACATTCTGGCCCAAGAGAAAGGTCCCTGCTGAGTTCGAGAGAGTAATTCTTGCATCTATATCTTTGCGTCTGTACTACTGCAACCTCATTTATACAGGTATTGGTCAATCCCATATAAATCACCTCTAAGTAGTCCCAAAAACAACTGCTAGACTTCTTATTGGCACATTTAAATTTGAGCACAGACTTGCTCTCTCTGCACTGGTCATCAGTATGTCAAAATTAAACTCTTTGTAATTAAGGTTTTAAATGGTCTAGCAACTTATTATTTATCTTAACTTGTGACTTAACATATCTGCCACAAGCTAAAAGCCATAAAGTCAGAAATTGTTGACATTTCCCAGATTAAAGTTAAAGAGAAAATGGAGACCCTTTGCCATTCTTGGCCCCAAATTGAGGAATAGTCTACCTCATACTATTAGGATACTCTCCATTGAGGGAACCTGAAACTTGACCTTTGAGAAAAGGCATTTGATACCAGAGTAATTTGCTCATAGGTTTCATGTTTAATGTATTTGTATGTTGTTTTATTCTTTATGATCTTATTATATAATTTCATTCAATTCATGTACAGCATTGTGGAGTTCGGTCTCTCCTCTACTGTCCAATACTCTACACTGACTTAGTCAAAAGACATAAACAGTGTTTCTGACGAAATGAGTATGAACTTAATCTTTTGTAAAATAAGGGCACATTTTGAGGGATGTAAACAATAACAATGGTCCTAACGTATTTCCTATTTTACATTTTTATTTTCCATAGCTTCCGAGAATCCAAAAAAATGTCCACATATTAAAGAGCCCCTATTATGGGTTTTTGAAAATGAGCTTGTATGCAGTGTGTAACAGCTCTAAGTGAAGTGAAATGTCCAGCTGAGGCTTAAATCTGAAAGTGCACAGTGTTTAAAACTATTGATTCATTTATAAAAGAGTCGACTCATAAGCACGGCGATTCGTTTTAGGAACTATGATTCTTTAGCCAATTCGGCATGACGTGAACATGAAACATAAGCCCTGCCCATTTGTGCGCACGCAGGAAGATTCGAAACCCCCCCAACCCCGCCCACAAACAACAGCACAAGCAAAGGTTGCCAGATTGGGCGGTTTTGAATTTGATTGTGCAGGTAAAAACCTTTTGGAGAGGGTTTGGACTGGAATCAGTCAGCTACATCTGGCAACACAGAGAAGAGCACTGTGCTCAGCTGGATATTATTGGAAGTGTGCAGATGAACCAGAGATGAGACTGTGAAGAGTCAGTGGTTGAGGTTTATTTCTGCAGAAATGCCTCAGCATTATAGTCCAGCCTTGTGCTGTGTTCCCTCTGAGGGGCGCTACTGAAATCTACACGCTTACAACAGGATTCGGAGAACCATTTGTTAACGGAAGGATCAGAAAAGACTATTGATGTATGCAGGGGCGGACTGGCCATAGCGAGCACCGGGACATTTCCCGGTGGCCTGACGGTGAATCTGGCCTGCTATCCAGCAAGTGTGAGTAAGTGCGATTAAAATGGTCGCCTCATTGTTTTCTCCAGCTTGTAAATGATGTATTTAATTGTGTTTTGTAACTTGTAACCGCTTGTAGTGTCTCTGGTTAACTTGTATTCTCATATCACGTCTAAAAGCACGTTGTAAACGCGACGCGCGTCGCTTTGTTTACGGATTAAAATGCGTTTGTGAGCTCGTGTTCCTCTGCTGTTTGTCGTTGCTATGGCTACATCAGCTCTCCTACACACACGCGGCGGTCCAGTTTAATAATGGTTCAGCTTTTGCCGCTGTGTGCATTAATACTGCATGTGTGTCGCTGTTTATACTTCTGGTTAAGAATAGAGTAATATGCTGGGAGACCGGGGGTTGGTTTTGGGGGTGCACATCTATGGTGAACAGTTCCTTATACACATCTACTTCTGTCTCACAAGAGCGCTACTGTTCACCACAGCCAACACGATGTCTATCAAAGCCAGATACGAAGGCGCTATTCAAGGTATATTTATTTATTTTATTTTATGTTATTTATTTTATACGAAGGCAACATCAGCATGTTTGTCCTTTATTCATAAAAAGCAAGCAGAACATACTGAGTTTGACAGAGCCGTCCATTCCCAGAAGCACGTTGTCGCTCTTGATGTCTCGATGAATGACTTGATTAGCGTGCAGAAACTCCAGCGCCTGCAAACACTGAAAGATAGCAAACAAGAGGAAGTGTATTAGTTAAGCAGCATGGTTACTTCCTGTTAACACATACTAGGATTGGTTACATTACAAAAAAATCCATATATATATATATATATAAACACACACACACACACACACACACACACACACACACACACACATACAGGGGTTGGACAATGAAACTGAAATGCCTGCTTTTAGACCACAATGACTCATTAGTATGGTGTAGGGCCTCCCTTTTGCAGCAATACAGCATCAATTTATCTTGGGAATTGCAGATACAAGTCCTGCACAGCGGCCAGAGGGATTTTGAGCCATTCGTCTTGCAGAATAGTGGCCATGCTGCTGGAGGAAAACGTTTCCTGACTCGCTCTTCCAAAACACCCCAAAGTGGCTCAATAATATTTAGTTCAGGGTACTGGGCAGGCCATGGGAGATGTTCGACTTCACTTTTATGTTCATCAAACCACTTTGTCACCAAGGTTGATGTGTGTATTGGTGCATTATCATCCTGATACACTGAATTGCCTTCAGGATACAGTGTTTAGCGCAAGTATTGGGCCTAGAGGTTGCAGCCCAGACCATCACTGTTTAGTTTTAATAACTACTTCCTAATAACTGATTTCTTTCATCTTCACCATGGTGACAGTAAATAATATTTACTACATACTTTTCAAGACTCAGCTTAAAGTGACGTTTAAAAGGCTTAACTAGGGTAATTAGGGTAAAGTTATGGTAATTCAGCAAGTCATTGTATAACAGTGGTTTGTTCTGGAGACAATCCAAAACTATATTGCTTAAAGGGGCTAATAATATTGACCTTAAAATGGATTTAAGAAATATATATTTTTTATTTTAATTTACTTACAAAATAAAACAAATAAGACTTTTTTTTTTAAAGAAAAAAATATTATCGAAACTACTGTGAAAACATCCTTGCGCCATTAAATATCACTTGAGAAATATTTTTTAAAGAATAAATATTTCACAGGAGGCCTAATAACTTTGCCTTAATTAACTTTGCTACTTGTATATGGTCATATTGCAGAGTCCTAAGGCTTAATTTAAGATATAAAGTAAGTTTTTAGTGAGTTTGATGGGAGAATTGAGTTTAGCACACCTCTCTGCACACAGCGGCGATCTGAGCTTCATCCATGCAGGTCTCGGTTACGACATCTGTGAGCGATCCGCCGGCTAAATACTCCATCACCACGAACAGCTCCTCACCTACCAGAAAACTGCAGCACAGAAAAACACAGTTGTGTGTCGGCAGTGTATGAATATAGCTTCTAATGGTAAACATTAATTGATTGTATTAGATATAATCAAACTTGATAAAAACAGTCTGCAGAAACACTTTGATTAACATTCTCTCTTTGTACGTGTCATCAGAGGGGGAAAGCCCCGCTACTAGTGACCATCTCTCCCTCATTAGCATAGAACATTAGTCTTGTTTTGAATCTGTCACTATGTTGACACACAAGCATTTGTAGCTCCGCCCTCTTTTGAAAATCTCATTTGAATTTAAAGCGACAGCCACCAAAACACCACATTTAAGATCAAAGCCTAAAAGGGTCAGTTTCAGAGAGTTAATAAATGTTATTTGTGTCAAGCGCGAGTGATGTACATGTTCAGTTACATGATTATCAGCATTCCTAAAGCACATAAACGCAGCTATTTTCTCAATAAAATTCATGTTAGCCATTCTGCAACAAAGCTAGAGTCAGCGGACAAAAGGCCGGCCCATGACTAGTATCTGAATGCATTGTGAAGTGAATTTATGTATTTGTATGTGGTTTTATTCTTATGATCTTATTATATAATTTCATTCAATTCGAAATTTCGCAAAAATGAAGCGGATCTGACATGCGAAAATGAAGCGGATCTGACGCGCCAACGAAGCAGATCCGACGCAAGAACGAAGAGGACATAACGCGCGAATGAAGCGGATCAGACTCACGAATGAAATGGATTTGACGCCCAAATGAAGCGGATTGGATCGCGAATGAAACGTATCTGACGCGCGAAGGAAACGAATCTGATGCGCAAACGAAGCAGATCTGACGCGTGAACGAAGCAGATCTGATGCGCGAATGAAACGGATTTGATGCATGAATTAAGCAAATTTGTCGCACGAATGAGGTGGATTTGACGCGTGAATGAAGCTGATTTGAATCACGAAGCGAATTTGTCACGCGAATGAGGCGGATTTGACGCACGAATGAGGCAGATTTGACGAATTTGTCTCGTGAATAAGGTGGATTAAACACGCGAATGAGGCGGATTTAACACGCGAATGAAGCATATTTGACACGCGAATGAAGTGGATTTGACGCCTGAATGAGGCAGATTTGACACGGGAACGAGGCGAATTTGATGCGAGAATGAGGCAAATTTGATGCGCGAAGTAAACTTATAATGTTCAAGTGTCTAATAACATGCTTTATCCGCATGTACCGTGTGTGGTGTGAACACAGCATTACAGTTGAAGAGCGGTTACCTGTCTAAGAAGTTAACGATGTTTGGATTCTTCAGCTCCTTCATGACGAGGATCTCGTTGATGATCAGCTCTTTCTTGGGCTGCTTCTGCAGGTTGATCTGTTTGATGGCCACCTGAAATACACACAAACACAGTAATGATGACGACACAGCAGGAAAAAATACTTTTAAATGTCCATTTGTTTCTCCTTCAGCACCTCCTGTCCAGTGGCGACGTCGATCGCGGTAAAGACGGTTCCTGACGCTCTGCGGAAACACACAAATTATTCATGTGTGAACTATACAAAATCATTTCTTCCAGCCAGACTAACAGAAACAAGACTTTTCTCCCAGAATAAATATAAATAAATAGGAAATCATTTGAAGCACTTGGGAAATATTTGAAGTATTACATTAATAATAATAATAAATAATTTTGCTTTCAACAGTATGAATGTTGCGGAAAATCCCCAAACCTACCCTTGTCCGATCTTCTCGTATCGGGTGTATTTCTTTTTTGGGTCTCCAATGCTGACGATGGTTCCTGTAGGGGAACAAACATTAAACACAATTTGAGTCTCGAGGAAAAGGAGAAATTTAGCGGAGAGTTTGTTATAGGAGACGTACTGAGCTTGTCCATGATCTCCTCGTCCGTCATCTTGCCCTTTTTGGGTCTCTGTCGGTCAGTGACCTTCGATGCCGCGTCACTTTCTGGAGACGTCACTGGCGGGGGGAGCGGGTCGATGACCGACGGTCGAGTGTACACCTGAAATATCCAGCGTTACTATCGCCAAACTCAGACTTCAGGTTTGTTTGTGTTCCTCATAGCAATGCTAAGATTGAATTACTGCAATAATTACATCAATACATCAACACAAATACTAAAAATTTTAAATTAAATGCAAAGATGCTCAAATAAATTAACAAAAAAAAACACATTTGTACATCAAGCCATTCATACACAACCTCCATACCCACATTAAAGATCAAAAGGGTTCAAATGCAATTAACAAATGAAGAGTTTGATTGCAAAACGCGATAAACGGCATTTTTTGACATTTGGATTTTATGATTGGAAATCACTGTTCAGATGTTCTTTATCCATGTGTGAATTGCTGCCATTAACACAATTTAAAGAATGAACATTTTAGGTTACTACAAAATGTATTTTTTCACAAAACGCGATATCCGCCAAATCAGTTTCTTTACAAAGTGCGATATAACATTTTATAGCATATAATATTATAGAACAGCTATATGCCCAAGCTCAGCATCCCCTGGGAGGAGAGTCACCGTCGGCGAAGTGCTCCGAGTTTGCTCATTGACTTAACGATAATATCAAAACAAAAAACATGTTTTTAAAAAGAGGATTCACTAGGCTAACTAAAAGCGTCTGCCATTTAATTGTTTATACTGTAGGCGAGCTGTCAGTCACAGGCTACAGCCGTCTGTCAGTCAGAGAATCAAAGCTTCAGAGTCCAGCTAACCTCATGGATTTTGACGACGGATTGGAGCCGGTCATTCCAGCTGCAAATAATAACAATAATAATAATAATATAATAATAATAACATTATTATTATTACAGTGAAATAAGTCATTAAATATAACGAGACGAGGCGAGCTTGTGTCCGCGGACTCGGTGCAACAGAAACTGCGCCATCGCGGCTCCGCCCGCTCGGGTCATACAGGTTTGGTTTTCAGCAGCGGTGTGAAAGGAGCCTCCACTCTTTCTGTAACAAGCTACAAGTCGTTTATTTAACTAACTTAATCTTACTTATCTATATTATAACTAATCACAATTAGGCCGAAGCTGTTTAAGGATGGTTGAAACGATAAACATCCTGCAGTTAGTTTGCTCTGACAGCTCAGCCGGTATGTCGCTATCATTCAGGGACTGGCCTGGATTACTGGCACACGCCATAGTCACATTATGTCTATTATGGCATTATGTTTTTGAATATTATGAATATTTACGATTAATTGATAAATTATTGTTAATTTTCCCACTGATGATCCAAAAGATTTCTTCAAATGCTGCAGTGAAGCCTGCTTAAAGCCATTGGTGCCCCAGCAAAAAAGAGAAAAGGTTATGTTATGTTATATTGTGTACGTTCTGGCCAAAACTAACTAAATAACTCAGAATCTTATTATTAATAATCAATCTTTGTATATACTGTTCCATGTAGTTTTTATTAATTTTAATCAATTTAAGATGTTTGACAATGTTAAGATAAAGATATTGCATTTGGCATGCTTTTTGACTTATTTATGAACTATTTATGGACATAAAATTCAATAAAAACGATCCTGGATTTGAAGAATATGTGTCCCTGGCCTTCACTGAGCTCAAGTAATAGTTTAACGTACAGAAATTGTGAATGAACTTGACTGTTGATGTCTTCAATAATAATGTCAAATAACCAACATTTCTCAAAACGGATATATCTTGTTTTGCAACGAAACTCTTCAAATACTATTTATCGAAATATCTCATGTTATTTTCATTAATGCACAAAGGTATGGCGGAACGAGCATATCGTTTTGTTTTTGTTTTATATAGTGTTCAATTTCTTTGTTTGCTAAAGAACTTCTTGGAAGAAGTAGCTAAAAGTAAAAACCTCAAGGGGTCATGTGGCGTTGCTGAAAAAAACGTTCTCTGGATTCAGAATGGTATTTGGTGTAATGTAACGTTTACGCGGTTTAAGCTTTTAAAAATGTGTTATTTTTTACAAACCTTTCTGAGACGCACTGATTTTGTAAAGCTCATCATTCTGAAACGAGCTGAATGCTCTGACTGGACTGTGATCAATTGTGTTGTGATAACCTATAAAAATATGGTAAGGGGCGGAACATTTTATCACACACTTGAGGTATATGGCCAATCACGACACGGTAGCTGGCCAAATACCTCAAGTGTGTGATGGAAGGTTCCGCCCCTTACCATATTTGGAATATCAGCTTCTAATGCCATCTGATTGGCCAGCTATCTATTGTGTCGTGATTGGCCAAGTACCTCAAGCATGTGATGTAAAGGTTACGCCCCTTACCATATTTGAAACATCAGCTTCTAACGAAATGTAATTGGCCAGCTATCTAGCATGTCATCATTGGCCAAGTATCTCAAGTGTAACAGAAAGGTTACACCTTTTACTATATTTGGAATATCCACTTCTAACGCAATCTGATTGGCCAGCAATCAAGCTTGTCGTGATTGGCCAATTACCTCAAGTGTGACAATGTTTACGCCCCTTACCATGTTTGAAATATCGCCTTCTGAAGGAATCTGATTGGCCAGCTATCTATTGTGTCGTGATTGGCCAATTACCTCAAGTGTGTGATAGAAAGGTTACGTCCCTTACCATATTTAGACTATCAGCTTCTAAAGCAATCTGATTGGCCAGCTGTCTAGCATGTCGTGATTGGCCAAAAAGTCAAGCGTGTGATAGAAAGATTACGCCCCTTAACATATTTAGAAAATCAGCTTCTAAAACAATCTGATTGGCCAGGTATCTATTGTGTCGAGATCGGCCAATCCTCAAGCATGTGTTGGAAAGGTATTTTATTAACGCATTAGTAAATGTTGAACTATGATTAGTTAATGCCATACTTCTATTGTTGATAATTAGTTCACGTTAGTGAATAGATTAACCAATGAAAGTTTATTGTAAAGTGTGACCACTCATTCAAATGCATCATGTGACCCCTATAACAGTGTTTAATTCTTACGCTCTTAGTGTGTTCAGGCCGAGGCGCGACGACAGGCGGTGGCGTTTCTTCATCATCATCATCGTCTTCTTCATCTTCATCGTTATCTTCATCGTTCACTGCTTTGACTGGAGACGACGGCTCTGGCGTTTTCTTTGCAGGCTTCAGTTTTGGAGAAGAAATAAAAGTATTATTACTGTTCACAAAAGAGCATGACACGATTAAACACCTGAAAGACGGCGCTCACTAACAGTATAGTGTCCACTTCATAATGGACATGCTTATAGAATGCTTATAAACGACTTTTGCATACATTTTGTCGTCTCAAAAGTATTTATGAAGTAATTTAGTTAAATCCGGTCAGTATAAACGTCTCTGTTTGTGATATTTAGTATGATATAGCGTCCTTATGGATATTCGGTACTTCTGCACTTCTTCAAATCTTTACGTTTTACGGTAGATGTAGTGTAAAACATATAATATTATAAAGAATAAACCTTGATGACTGAATCGACTTGATCTTAAAGGGCACCTATTATGCAAAAATCACTTTTATATAGAGTTTAAACACAGTTGTGTGTCAGCAGTGCGTGAGTATAACCAGCTTCTAATGATAAACATTAATTTATTGTATTTGTTGTAATCAGACTTAGTAAAAACAGTCTGCAGAAACACTTTGATTGACATTCTCTCTTTGTATGTGTCATCAGAGGGGGGAAGCCCCGCCCACTAGTGACCATCTCCCCCTCATTAGCATAGACAGCCCTGAGTGAGAAGCAGCCGTCTGCCATTAAAGTTCTGAATCTCCCACTATGCTGACACACAGCCGATTGTATGGGGAAGCCCCGCCCACTACTGACCATCTCTCCCTCATTAGCATAGACAGCTCTGAGTGAGAAGCAGCCGTCTGCCATTAAAGTTCTAAATCTCCCACTATGCTGACACACAGGCGATTGTAGCTCCGCCCTCTTTTGAAAAGAGCACAATCTCATTTGAATTTAAAGCGACAGTCAACAAAACGCCACATTTTGGATCAACACCTGAAAGGGTCAGTTTCAGAGAGTTATAAAACATGATGTGGGGTGCGTTTCCCAAAAAACATCGTTAGCGAACTAAGGTCGCAAGTTCCGTTGTTACAATAGTTTGTTGATTTGCCGTTTCCCAAATGCATCGTTCCAACGAACATTCGCAAACTGCATCGCAAACTTGTGCACTTGCAACTACACCTCTGGAGCTGTAGTTTGAAACAGTTTCTGCCTGTGTTCTATTCCTACTTATCCCCCCTATGCCCTACTCATTTAGAACATTCTAACATTTAAACTTGGAATGATTAAAAATAAAAAAGCATTAAGGTCATCACTCTTAGATGTAATTTGCTTTCAAAGTATTTTACAGTTCAGTTTTAGCGATTTTCATGTTTACAATTGTGCTCCCTTCGCAGTGCACTTTGAAAACATTGATGTCATTTTGAACACAGCCTCATGACGAAAGCTATAGGTAAGCTATTATTTAAAAGTGGATTTTTTTACGTCTCCAAAGGTTGCGAAAACAAAACATAGCATACGTTAATGCTTTTAATTTACAGTAGGCCTAGGTTATTTATGAAGTATATACTGTATATGACATGGGCCTGTTGGAACCAAATGCTCTACTGGTCCTGGTATATTGTGATGCTTGTAGCACAATGCTCTATGGCAGGTGTGTTACACTGCAGAGTTTAGCTCCAGCACACATATCTGTAGGTATCAAACAATCCTTAAGGACTCATTTAGTTTGATCAGGTGGGTTTGATTACGGTTGGAAGTAAACTGCGCAGAGCCCTCCAGGAACTTGACCACTGTGCTCTATGGCTATTGACACATGTATACTCCTGTTAGGTGTCTGGTATTTCACGTTGTGTTTGTGGTTTTGTTTTGTTTTTGTCAAAATAAAGTAGTTAAATTAGCAGTTAATTAACAGTTAACGTTTATTTTGTTAGAAGCTTTGAAATTTTGACATTTGACATTATGGCCCGTTTCCACTGAGTGGTACGGTACGGTACGGTTCGGTACGCTTTTAAGGCCGTTTCCACTGTCTAAAAGCGTACCGAACCGAACCGTACCCCTTTTTGGTCACCCTTTCGAAAGGGTACCAAACCCAGAAAGCGAGCCGTAAGGCGGAGCTACACGCGCAGCTGAACGCCATTGGCTTACAGAGTGACGTCATTTGCTCACGCAACAAGCAGAATGAAAACAAAAGACCCGCCATGTTTAATACACAGCCGAGAGACAATGCTCTGAAATAATATCAGCATATAATAACGAGCCATGGTCGACCCGAGCTTCAACAAACATTGTCGTCGTCTTGAACAGCCACAGAGCTGAGAGAAGAGCAGATTCTTATGGGTTACGAGCCCATCAGCGCGAGCGCGAGTGCTTTCGCTTTGTCGCTTGCGATCGCGTGCGCGTCAATATTTAAAATAACAAAGATCTTAACCTGGACTATTATAAACTGGGAATGACGGAGTTACTCTCTAACGAGAGAATAATGACGGAGAGGCTACATGTACTGGTGAAGATTAAAGCTACAGATGAGAGGTTTGCACAGACGGGGCTCTATTTCGTATTGTTTTTGAACCTAAATAAGGCATAAATGTCTGCTGTGTGTAGTTTTTCTGTAATTTGGTAACATCGGAGACTGTGTACGGGCTGTGTGTTCATATATGCTGCATTTATTTATTTATTTGATATAATCGCGGACCGTAGGCTATTTCGCATCAATGATCTGCAGTTATAATTGTATCATGTTCAGTCAGTAATGAACATTTATACACCAGTGTTTATGTGTATAATAAAGCATCTGTTTTGTGAGAAGTGCTTCTCGTATGATTTTTGAACGACCCATAAAGCTTTACTGTAGACATGTCCTCGAGGGAAAATGACGTCGACAAACTTTCTGTCGTACACCACGCCCATCAAAAGAGTACCCTTTTGCAGTGGAAACGTAAGCCTGATAAAGGTGACCCGTACCGACCCGTACCGTACCGTACTGTACCACTCAGTGGAAACGGCCCATTAGTTTTAACATTTATTATTGACACACATCTTACATTTTTTTGGGAAGAGAAAAAAAACCCCAAAGCGATTCAGCTCAATGCCTTAGTGTGTAGGGAACATGAGGCATTCAGAGGACACCTTTGTGGTTTTGTTTCCAAATGCAAAATAAAAAACGTCAAAACGAAAATATTCAAATGAGCGCAGATCACTGGGCGAGATATATAAAAGCTCAACGCAGCAGATAAAGCATCAAGAGTTAGTAAGGTATAAAAAAAGTAAAGTGTAAAACATGTGAAACGATGTTCATTTGATTTCAGAGAGGTGCAAAAGTCTTAAAATAAACATTAAATACCCTAAAGTGATATAATTAGAACAAAACATTTTAGTCGAAGCCTAAAAACTCTAGTAACACACATAATTTCCGCCAATTTTTTTTTAATTCAATGACAATAGGTCAGAATAACAATATTTCATACACACTCACTGGCCACTTTATTAACGAAAATTTCTAATTAGCCAATCACAATGGTAGCAATTCAATGCATTTAGGCATGTAGACATGGTCAAGACGATCTGCTGCAGTTCACAGCAAGCATCAGAATGGGGAAAAGGGGATTTAAGTGACTTTGAACGTGGCATGGTTGTTGGTGCCAGACGGGCTGGTCTGAGTATTTCAGAAACTGCTGATCTACTGGGATTTTCACGCACTACCATCTCTAGGGTTTACAGAGAATGGTCCGAACAAGAGGAAATATCCAGTGAGTGGCAGTTCTGTGGGCGCAGATGTTGATGCCAGAGGTCAGAGGAGAATGGCCAGACTGGTTCCAGCTGATAGAAAGGCAACAGTAACTCAAATAAGCACTCGTTACAACCGAGGTCTGCAGAAGAGCATCTCTGAACGCACAACACAGCCAACCTTGAGGCAGATGGGCTACAGCAGCAGAAGACCACACCGGGTGACGCTCCTGTCAGCTAAGAACAGGAAACTGAGGCTACAATTCACACAGGCTCACCAACACTGGACAGTAGAAGATTGGAGAAACGTCGCCTGGTCTGATGAGGCTCCATTTCTGCTGAACATGAAAGCATGGATCCATCCTGCCTTGTGTCAACAGTTCAGGTCAAACACCACAACCTACCTGAGTATTGTTGCTGACCATGCCCATCCCTTTAAGACCACAGTGTGCCTATCTTCCATCTCAGACTGGTTTCTTGAACATGACAATGAGTTCACTGTACTCAAATGGCCTCCACAGTTACCAGACCTCAATCCAATACAGCACCTTTGGGATGTGGTGGAACGGGAGATTCACATCATGGATGTGCAGCCGGCAAATCTGCAGCATCTGCGTGATGCTATCATGTCAATATGGAGCAAAATCTCTGAGGAATACTTCCAGTATCTTGTTGAATCTCTGCCATGGAGGATTAAAGCAGTTCTGAAGGCAAAAGGGGGTACCAGCAAGATGTACCTAATAAAGTGGCCGGTGAGTGTATTGTAGTGTAGTTATGCCACCAAATACTGTTTTTTTTTTTTCATAAATTTTAAAATTTGTCCCTTTTTGCAAAATCAAAAAGAAGTAAATAAATGGCGTTTTTTGTTAAATCCTAATATATAAAATTAGAAATGTCATCATAAATCAAGAACCGTCACATGCTCTCTTCATTTCATCAAATAAAAACAGAATTAAAACAAAAAATACAAAAGCAGAGACTAAACAATAACTGATACGTACCGACTGTTCACCGGAGGGAAAGCTGTCCTTCTCTGTAGAGGAACGAGAGGAGATGAGCAGTTAGTACATGTACGGGGATAGTTAGACAGATAGATCGACAGACAGATAGACGGATAGATGGATAGACAGATAGACTGACAAACAGACAGAGACAGACAGACAGATAGTTAGACAGATAGATAGACAGATAGTTAGACAGACAGACAGATAGATAGACAGACAGACAGACAAAGACAAACAGATGGATAGATAAATGGACAGATAGACAGACAGAAAGATGGACAGATAGACAGACGGATACACAGATAGATGGACGGATAGACAGACAGATGGATAGATATTTAGGCATTTGTAAAATTAAGCCTGAGGTATTTATTTATGATTTTACTGATTTTGATTTTTATTTATAAGGTCCCACCATTGGTTTTGAGATTTGCCTCAAAAATTATAATAATCTGACACAGCAGACTTCATAACAAGAGGTCCATGAAGACCAAGAAATCTTTAACCGTTTTCTGCATTTTAAATGACGAGAATACTAATTATATTAATTTTTGTCACGTGTGACTGAATATGTATTCACAGCAGGGGAAATAAGCATTGAACACGTCATGTTTTTTCCTTGGAGTAATATTTCTAAAGGAGTTGCTGACGTGGAATTGAAGCAGACTTTGGTAAAAACCCAAACAATACAAACACAAACATGAAACAAAAAAAACATGAAATATGAGTTCTGTGTAATAATGCAATGACAGAAGGGGAAAGCGCTGAACTACTGAAATGCAGTTCATACTTAATGTAAAAGGCTGTTTTGGTGCTGCAGCTTAAAGACGCCTCTCATATGGAGAATGAAGCCTCCTGCATTCCTCAGGTGTGGGTTTCTCACAGACTTCAACAGAGTGTTAAACTCTTGATGCTTCTGTGGGTCTCGTCTATCAAATCTGAGCATTATTCTGTATTCTCTATTGGATTCGGGTCAGGGGATTGGCTAGGCCACTCTACAGCTTGATTTTCTTTCTCTGAAAGCATTTAAGAGTCTCCTTGGCTGTGTTTTGATCATTCATTCATTCATTTTCTTGTCAGCTTAGTCTCTTTATTAATCCGGGGTCGCCACAGCGGAATCAACCGCCAACTTATCCAGCATTTGTTTTACGCAGCGGATGCCCTTCCAGCCGCAACCCATCTCTGGGAAACATCCATACACACACATTTACACTCATACACTACGGACAATTTAGCCAACCCAATTCACCTATACCACGTCTTTGGACTTGTGGGGGAAACCGGAGCACCCGGAGGAAACCCACGCAACCACAGGGAGAACATGCAAACTCCACACAGAATGTGCTACTCACTACGCCACCGTGGCGCTGTGTTTTGATCACTGTCTTGCTGAAATGTCCACCCTGGTTTCATCTTCATCCTCCTGCTAATGTAGATGTTGGACTGAAGCAGCTGATAATCATTTCAGAGGGTCAGAGGGTTGCTGAAGAACTACTGAGAAATTTCAGCTGCTGTCTGGACTTTCCATGTCTTTCTACACCTCACTTTCTTCATGTGTTCAATACTTTTTCCCTGCGTCATTTGTAAACTAATTAGCTTTGTTTTCTTTGCATATAGGGATTTCATTGGTTGTTAAAAACATCTGGAGAAAATTTCAAGTCAACAGCACCTTTAGAAATATGTTTTCTGAGAATAACGCTGACGTGCTCAATACTTATTTCAATACTATATATATATATATATATGTATATGACCATAGTGTGGTTTTATACACACCTGAGGAGAAACTGAGGTACTTCTGTCTGCCGTTGCCTGTGGAGTCGTAGAACTTGAGCACGTCTAGAACGGCCTGCGGGTTTTTCTTCTGCTCTGACTTGGTGATGTTGGAGGTCTGCAGTAATCGAGCCCACTGCTCCGGCATTCCCTTTACACCCAAAAAAACAAACGTCAGAGACCGAGGAGACTCAAGCCATTCGTTGTCATTTATTCATTCATTTTCTTTTCGGCTTAGTCCCTTTATTAATCCGGGGTCGCCACAGCGGAATGAACCACCAACTTATCCAGCATTTGTTTTACGCAGCGGATGCCCTTCCAGCCACAACCCATCTTTGGGAAACACATCCATACATTCTCATTCACACACATACACTATGGACAATTTAGCTTAACCAATTCACCTGTACCGCATGTCTTTGGACTGTGGGGGAAACCGGAGCACCCGGAGGAAACCCACGCAACCACGGGGAGAACATGCAAACTCCACACAGAAATGCCAACTGGCCCTGCCGGGGATCGAACCAGCGACCTTCTTGCTGTGAGGCGAACGTGCTAACCACTCGGCCACCGTGGCGCCCTCGTTGTCATTTAAAAGCACATATTTTACTTTCTACATTATTTATCTTACAAACTTTTTAAGCTAAAAATATGCATAAAAATGAAATCTCACAACAGCATAAAACATTTAAAATAATTAATATTAATAATTAAAGCAGGAATAATGTCACACACACAAAAATGATCAATTAAAAACAAACATGTAAATGAACACGTGATTATTAAATATCATGGCGTCTCTTACGGTGAACTCTCCAGTAACGGCGTCAAAGCCCACATGAATGGTGTGCTCGAAGTCTGATGGCGGAGAGATTTCAGGACGCTCTTTATCCCGATCCTTCCTGCGTCCACCTGACACACACACACACACAGATTATCGTCATAATTACAATCACTATAATGACATTCCAGATCCTCCAGACATTTAAAAAAAATACATTTTGCAGATTAAAATTATGTTTTATCACTATAAATATTGCACTATTTGTCTTTATTCTTGCATTCTGCTGTGAAAATACACAAAAATCTTGAAATATATATATATTTTTTTTCATCACAAGAACCATTGGCCTCGCAAAATCCTAGATGAACTACTGATATTAATCATAAAAAAATCATGATTCATAACTAAACTAAGAATTTGACCACTGTGACCTTATTTACATGTTTGTACGTAATTATTTATTTATATTGTATTATTTACATATGTTATATTGTTACATGTGTTTGTATTTCTGTTGCTTTACTTCTTAAATGTGCATATTGACAGCTCAATGGGATTATATATTATTGTTTATCAATAATACACATTACAGAACTGATAGTTAACAGTAATGAAAGTGAAAGTTCCAGTGCTTGATTCTGATTGGTTGAGCGTTGTTCCAAATGACAACAATCTTCAAACACACACAACTATGACTGTTGCTTGGCAACCATTCCACTATCAGCTCAATGAATCTGCTTTATTTGGTGAAACGTTCCTGTAGGGCTGGGCGATTAATCGTACAAGTGATTGAAATCGACACTGAGAACGTATAATCGATCAGATTTTTGTGACCTTGCTCTGTTAAGGCTAATTTATACTTATTATGATATTATACTTCTGCCAAGCGCATACGTACGGTCCAGCACAGCCTTTGCATACCCGCACCTCTCAAAAATAATTTAACTACACATCTTTGCGATTGGTCGGTTTGGTAGCGGTGACAAGGGTGGGCGGCACAAAGAGACGCATTTTAGGCAATGTGTGCTTTAATTTAATTTTTTTTATGTTTTATTTAGGGCTGTGCAATATGGACAGAATAATCATATTGTGATTTTTAGACCGAATATTGCGATTGTATTTGTGATTTTGGCAACTGTTTTTTGCTTTTTCAAACACGCTACATACACACATTCTAAATTAGGGGTGTCAATATTTATTGTTTCTTTGGTGCACCGCGATGCAGACGCGGACAATTCGGTATCGGTTCAGTAATTCATCTCATGTGCGATATGTCTCTGTAGCTTACTATGGCGAGGGAGGCGAGAGCGAGTATTTACAACGCTCAAACTACTTAACTCAGAAACTGCACAATTTCCCAGCGTGTGTGTTTGCTGGACTTTCACTAACACTTCCAGCAGAAGCCTCTATTTCACTGCCATTGAAAGTCCTCCTTTACTCTCTCTCTGGCCCATCTGACCTGCTGGTGTGACTTTTCCTCTCCTCTCGGCGGTTACAGTGAAACTTCTGGATACAGACACAAGTGCGCGTCTGCAGAGTTTTCTCCTCCACGTCTATCATGGATCAGCTGTGATCGCCGCTGCCGTTTATCAGTGTTTATCATCGGTGAACAGCACCAGAGCAATAGAGCCAATCGCAGCCCTTCCTGTTGAGCGCGTGACCAATCATAGGGGTGTAAAAACGAACTCACTAGACGAGGCTCAGAAAGCCAGCGGGATATTTACATGTGCTTATCTGCTATAAATGCTGTTATGTTGTTCTGTGTGTGTATTTGAGTTTTTAAAGGTGCAGTTTTTATATCTGACTGCTTGTGTTAAAGGACAAAATTGTGTTACTAATAGTATATAAATATATTTATACATTTTAATACAAGAATTATTGTGATGTGAAGAAAATATAAAACTGTGTATGGAAAGCATCGTCAATGCATCGATATATCGATTTGAACTGAATCATACAATATAAAATAAATGAAGATGAAGTAACCTCAGTTCTAGTTAAACACATACTGTACACAGTAGCACTCACTGCTCGATTAACAAAACTGGAATAAACTTAAAAGCAGACAACATGAAGAAATAAAGATAAACTAACCTTAATTCCAGTCAGAATAATAATTAAAAACTAGCGTAAATCAAAACCACCTATTCGCTTCTGCCGCTTAACTTCGTCGTGCGTGGAGTGAGCTCTGATTGGTTAACATCTTTCTCCCGCTCAGCTTAGCTGTAATTGCCCGGTGTGCTGCGTCAGCTCTGATTGGTTAACATGTTAAAATCATGTGCACAAGAACGAATTCTGAATAACAAACTAAATAAATTAATAGAAAAAACTGCAGCCTTACGCGGTTTAGAAATTGCATGTGCATAAATCACGATTTTTTTGCGATTGCGATTAATTGCACAGCCCTAGTTTTAATGTGAATTTTACTAGTTGTTCAGCGTTGATGTTCAATAAAGAATCACAGATAGTAGATAGTGTGTGTTTACTTCAATTATTTTAAAATCAAGCAATGCGCCCAACATTCAAAAAACTCACACTTGTAATATGTGAGCATATTTACAGTACAGAACCTGTCAGTGATCTTTGAGGGCATTTAATATAAATAAAATAACCGTTCATCAATAGTAATCGAGTTAAAATGTTTAATTAATTGAGATTTTGATTTTAGGCCAGATCGCCCAGCCCTACTTTCCTGTGTGTATAAAACGACCGTTTAATCAAGGCAATAAGTCATGTGTAGCTGTGGTTTACAGTGAATTCACAACAGCTACTGTGCTTCACGGTACACATCTTTGTTGTTATAAATATTTACTGTAAACCTCACTTCAATTTACTTCACATGCAGCATATACGGCAAACACAAAACGTTTTTAAGGAAGTAATATTCACGTGTTATATATTTGAATTGTATTACTCGTTTGTATAACCTGGCCAGTTTTACAGTAAGATATTTGGATGACAGTTTGTTTGCAGATAAGCGTTGATGGCGTCTGTCACTCGTACGTGTGATTTCCTTCCTCTTATATCTGCTTTAATCACTCATTCTCACCATCAGATATTTTTATTTCATGCCATGTCAGCAACGACAGCTATTTACATGGTAAAATAATAAAGCTAATAAAAATCAATACAATAAACAGCAGTGAGTTTGGTGAACTGATGACCTTCATGACCAATTACACTCATTTCTGTTGAGCACATGAACACAATGGCAAAGAACGCGCTCAACAGCGCCTTAAATGTTCTCAGGAATTGGATGTTTTTAAAAATTTAGCACCGATTGATATCGAACTCCAGTATTATAACAACCCTAGCCTAGACGCGGCTCCAATCTGTTCATCTTTAGATCTGGAGATGTGAACAAAGTTAAAAGAAAAGCTGTTTACTCCGCCAACTGAAATAATGTCATGAGCACCCAAGCAAACCTCCACCAACACCGTGATTACTATTAAAAAAAAGATTATTTAAAGATAATGACTGTCATAGAAACAATACAACTGGAAATATATCTAAAGTGAAACTCCGTTAACACCGCGATGAAGTCACACTGTCAACTAGCGGACGCGTCGAGTATAAACCAGCCTTTAAATCCCCCGTTCTCACCTTTCTCTGCGCCGGAGAAGATGGAGTAGATCTTGTTGCGCTTGCGCTCCTCTGGGACCGAGGGGAGGGGCTTGGAGCTGTGATTGGCGGCGAGGGCGTGGTCTTTGGCGCCGCTGAAGATGGTGCTGCTCATCCTGACGGGCGGAGCGGGCGGCTTGTCCTCCACGTCGCCATTATCGCACATGATCAGGATGAGGAGACAGGAGGAAAGAGAGGAGGAGCAGGGAGAGAGGAAACAAAAGAGAAAGAGAAAGAGAAGGAGGAGTTAGAGCTGCAGGAGCAGAGAGGAGCGAGACGAGAGACCGAGAGATGAGCCAACATACAGACACGCGCTCACAACACACAGACACAGCACAAACACGCGGGTTCGATAACACATTTAAAAACACTAAACGTCACAATCTGCAGAACTGCTAACGATGCTTCATTAACAGGAATAATTATTATTCAGATATGCAATGAGGAATGCTCCACTTCATAAAACTCTCTGATACCTGAATAACAACACACTGTAACACCTAACAGTGAACATCAAGTTAATTTAACTTAATTTAAGTAACTTCGACTTAATGGAAAAGAGTTATTATGTAACTTGCAATCACAAAAGATGCCAACTACCGACAAAAAAATAAATAAATCAATAAATCACAACAGACACAATTTAACCACAAACATCATAACAGATGCAAGCTACAGACAAAAACATCACAGCAGACATAACAACAGACATACTTGAACTACAGACGCAAACATCACTATAAGTGTGAGCTACAGACCCAATCAATACAGACATAAACTACACAAACTACAGACAAAAACATCACAACAGACTATTTAAATCAAAACAAAATGCAAACTGCAGATAAACACCTACAGACACAAACATCACAACATACTTCAACTACAGACAAACACCACTGCAGACACAGACACTAATAAAGAGTTAAACTACACAAATATCACTACAGACCCAAATTAAACACTAAAGAACCAAAAACAGACAAACATATCACAATAGACACAAACTACAGACCCTAACACCACACACAAATATAGACGTAATCTACACAAATATCACTACAGACACAAATTAAACACACAACACCAAACATATCACAACAGACACAAACATCACTGCAGACCCAAACAG
This sequence comes from Danio albolineatus, assembly GCA_903798035.1. NCBI lineage: Eukaryota > Metazoa > Chordata > Actinopteri > Cypriniformes > Danionidae > Danio > Danio albolineatus. Next base: position 184,081 of record CAIGQQ010030823.1, on the reverse strand, counting down.
ACACAAATGCAAAGTTAAACTACACAAATATCACTACAGACCCAAATTAAACTCACAAAAGACACAAAATAGACAAAGAAACACACCAACAGACACAAACTACTGACCCAAACGTCATAGCAGACCCAAACAGACACAAATACAAACTCAAACTACACAAATATCACTACAGATCCAAATTAAACACACAAAAGACCCAGAACAGACAAACTAGAGACCAAAAAAATTCACAAGACAAACTACAGACTCAAACATAACTACAGACACCAATGCAAAGTTTGACTACACAAATATCACTAGAGACACAAATTATACACACAAAAGACACAATAGACAAAAAACATCACAACAGGCACAAACTACAGACCCAAACATCACTGCAGACCCAAACAGACACTAATACAGTTAAACTACAAAAACCTCACTAAAGACCCAAATTAAACTCACAAAAGACCCAAAAAATAGACAAAAACATCACAATATACACAAACTACAGACCCCACTACAAACATCACTGCAGACCCAAATTAAACACACAAAGACAAAAGACAAATATATCACAAACTACAGACTCAAACATCACTACAAACACATACAGACACAATACAGCTTAACTACACTAATATCACTACAGACTCAAATTAAACACACACAAGACCCACAACGGACCAAAAAACACAAAAGACACAAACATCAAAAAATATAACAGACACAAACTACAGACCCAAACATCTCTGCAGACCCAAACAGACACCAATATGAAGTTAAACTGCACAAATATCACTGCAAACCTAAATTAAACACACAAGACACAAAAAACACACAGACAGACACCAATACAGACTAAAACTACACAAATATCACTACAGACACAAATTAAACACACAAAAATACACCAAAAACATCACAACAGACACAAACTACAGACCCAAACATCACTGCAGATCCAAACAAACACCGATACAGACTCAAACTACCCAAATAACACTACAGACCCAAATTACACACACAAAAGACACAAAATAGACCAGAAATATCACAACAGACACAAACTACAGACCCAAACATGACTACAGACACCAATACAGACTCAAACTACACAAACATCACCACAGACCCAAATTACACACACAAAAGACACAGAATAGACAAAAACATCACAACAGACACAAACACCAATACAGTTAAACTGCACCAATATCACTACAGACCCAAATTACACAGACAAAAGACACAAATTAGACCAAAAACATCACAACAGACACAAACTACAGACTCAAACAAACACCAATACAGACTCAAACTACACAAATATCACTACAGACCCAAATTACACACACAAAACACCCAAAATAGACCAAAAACATCACAACAGACACAAACTACAGCCCTAAACATGACTACAGACACCAATACAGACTTAAACTACACAAACATCACTACAGACCCAAATTAAACAAAAAAAAGAGACCCAGAACAGACACAAACTATAGACCAAAAAAAATTCACAAGACAAACTACAGACTCAAACCATAACTACAGACACCAATACGGAGTTTGATTACACAAATATCAATACAGATCAAAATTAAACACACAAAATACCCAAAATAGACTAAATAAATCATAACAGACACAAACTACAGACCCAAACATCACTGCAGACCCACACAGACAACAATACAGACTCAAACTACACAAATATCACTACAGACCCAAATTAAACACACAAAAGACCCAAGAGACTAAATAAATCAGACACAAACTACAGACACAAACAAACACCAATACAGTTAAACACAAATATCACTACAGACGCAAATTAAACACACAAGTCACAAAAGACAAGAACACAGACTCAAACATAACTACAGACACAGACACCAATACAGTTTGACTACACAAATATCACTACAGACCCAAATTAAACACACAAAAGACCCAAGATAGACTAAATAAATCACAACAGACACAAACTACAGACCCAAACAGACACCAATACAGTTAAACTACACAAATATCACTACATACCCAAATTAAACACACAAGACACAAAATAGACTAAAACATCACAACAGACACAAACTACAGACCCAAACA
>CAIGQQ010030823.1:163250-181971 GCA_903798035.1 Danio albolineatus | reverse complement strand
AAGCGCCTCGCCCCCTGCTGAGTGCCCTAGAGAGCCAGCAGAGCCTGTGTAGGGCACTCGGCGGGGTTTGGGACGCGGCCGGCGGGTTTGGGTTTTTTGTCGCCTCACCTGTGAAACGGAGCTCAGACCGGAGCTGGAGCCGCTCCGCCGGTGCTGCTCTGTCCGCGGAGGGCCTGCGCTCTTCGAGCCGCGTTCCGCCGCTGATTATCGCTGATTTTCAGTGTTTTTTGTGTCGGTTTGGGGAAGGGGAGGCGCCCAGCAGCGTCTCTTTCTGCCCTCGCCTGCAGCTAACAGACAGACGCTGCTTCCGGTGCGGCGGCATTGTGGGAAAATTACACCAACAAAATAAAAGTCCACCAATTCGATTCGAGTCATAACGCATTTATGAATCATTGGGAGTTCTTACTATTATTTTAAAATCCTTTATTATGTTTTAAGTTTGACCAAGTACGTCTTTAAGGTGTATATTTTTCACTTTATTTGGTGCATGTTCAGCTGGATTGTGTTTGTCGGTTGTTTGTTGTCTGTGAATCTTTTTAATTTTTGACTCTGTAGAAAAATGTTATAAATACTTACAAATCTTAAATACAAATATTAGATATTTTACTTTGAAGAAATGTTTCCAGATCTTCATAGAATAAATAAAATATTCACGTTTTCCTTTTCTTTTCGGCTTAGTTCCTTTAATAATCAGTGGTATAAACCGCCAACTTATCCAGCAATTATGAACCTCGGTTTAACATCTCATCCGAAAGACGGCGCTCACTGAGCAGCATAGAGTCTCTTTCGCTATACTGGGGCATTAGGACGCTAACACCACTTCCGGCAGCAACCGAGCTTTCCAATGTGGTGTCCCATCCAGGTTCTGACCAGGCACAGCCCTGCTTAGCTTCAGTGGGCGACCATGTGAGAGTTGCAGAGAGCTAGCTGCCAGCTAAAATATGATTATAAATATGCTTCTTAATAAATATTTTATGATATACAGTTGAGGTCAGAATTATTCATCCTCCTGTTATTTCTTTGTCAAATATTCCCCAAATGATGTTGAATAGATTCAGGAATTTCTCACAGTATTTCCTGTAATATTTGTTCTTCTGGAGAAAGTCTTATTTGTTTTATTTCGGCTAGAATAAAAGCAGTTTTAAACCATTTCAAGGTCAATGTTATTAGCTGCCTTAAGCAATATTTGTTTCCGATTGTCTCCAGAACAAACCACTGTTATACAATGACTCGCCTAATTACCCTAGCTTTACCCTAATTACCCTAGTGAAGCCTTTAAATGTCACTTTAAGCTGAATACTAGTATCTTGAAGAATATCTAGCCTAATATTATTTACTGTCATCATGACAAAGATAAAATGAATCAGTTATTAAAAATGAGTTATTAAAACTATTATGTTTACAAATGTGTTGAAGAAATCTTCTCTCTGTTAAACAGATACTGGGGAAATAATATACTGGGAGGTTAAAAATTGTACATATTAATACTAATAATTATAAATATGCGTCTTAATAAATATTTCATGATCTTATATAATAACAGACACAAAATAGTCCATTAAAAAAAGAAAGTCACGTTCAGTTTTATTCCCGTTCACACGTCCTGCAGTAATAATTTACCATAAATCCAGAATAATAACGTCGTTTTGGGGTTCGCCGTCCTGTGATTGGTCAGAAAGTGCCGTGTCGCCAGATAACAACGAGGAGGTAAACGCAGCACAGTGTGGTGGTCAGTAAAGTAACGACACACACACACGTCGTCATTGTAGAATCTCCCACCGGAAGCTCCAGACTCACGGCAGCGCTTCCCTTTAACAGACAAACGAAAGAAACCAGCGTCAAAACACAGCAGAGACGTTACAGAGTATTATTACACATACAGCTGAAGTCAGGATTATTAGCCAGTAATTAGGTAAGTCATTGTATAACAGTGGTTTGTTCTGTAGACAAACACAAATATTGCTTAAGAAACTAATAATATTGACCTTAAAATGGGTTTAAAAGATTAAAAACTGCTTTTATTTTAGCCGAAATAAAACAAATAAGACTTTCCCCAGAAGAAAAAATATTAGAGGAGATACTGTGAGAAATTCCTGAATCTGTTCAACATCTTTTGGGAAACATTTGACAAAGAAAATACACAGCAGGACGAATAATTGTGACTTTAACTGTATGTACAGAGTGGTTGAAAAGTAACTAGGTATTAAATAAGGGATAAAGTACATGTAGCCGGTTGTTATTATAGAATAAAGCACGGCAGGTTTATAAGCAGCTGTGACAACTGAAATAATTCAGCGTAGTGATATGGGGCTGTAATGCGCTCAGATTCTGTCTGAACTACTTTATCTGTGCGTTTATTTGAAAATAACGACACACCTTAGAGAAGGGGTGAGCAAACTCAGTACTGGAAGGCTGGTTTCCTGCACAGTTTAGCTCCAACACTAATCAAACACACCTGAACATGCTAATCAGTGTCTTCAAGATCACTAGAAATCTATAAGCAGGAGTGTTTGATTAGGGTTAAAGTTAAACTTCGCAGGACACCAGCCTTCTAGGACCGATTTTGCCCACCTCAGAGTGCTCATCAGCCAATCAGAATCAAGCATTCAGCAGAAATATAACCAGGTCCGATAGGAGCATGTTTAGCTTAGCTTAGCATAAACCATTGAATCAGATTAGACCATTAGCATCTAGCTGGAAGATAAATGAAATCATTCAATGTGGTGATATGGTGCTGCAATGGTGCTTAAAACCTGCCAGAACTACTTTAGCTGTGCGTTCGTCTGAAAATAACGACACACCTTTAAAATACTCAACAGCCAATCAGAATCAAGCATTCAGCAGAAATATAACCAGCTCCGATGGGAGCATGTTTAGCTTAGTTTAGCATAAATCCTTAAATCAGATTAGACTATTAGCATCTAGCTGTGCCAAATGAAATCATTCGGCGTATTGATATGAGGCTGTAATGCATTCAAAACCTGCTGGAACTACTTTATTGGTGTATTTATCTGAAAATTACAGCACATCTCAGAACGCTCATCAGCCAATCAGAATCAAGCATAGAGCAGAAATATAACCAGGTCCGATGGGAGTATGTTTAGCTTAGCATAAATCACTGAATCAGATTAGTCCATTAGCATCTAGCTGTGACAAATGATATCATTCGGCGTAGTGATATAGAGCTGTAATGTGCTCAAAACTTGACGGAACTATTTTAACTGTGCATTTATCTGAAAATAACGACACACCTCAGAGTGCTCATCAGCCAATCAGAATCAAGCATTCAGCAGAAATATAACCAGGTCCGATGGGAGCACTTTTAGCTTAGCATAAACCATGGTCAGATTAGACCATTAGCATCTAGCTGTGACAAATGAAATAATTCGGTGGAGTGATATTGAGCTGTAATGTGCTCAAAAACCGTCGGAACTACTTTATCTGTGAGCCTATATGTAAATAATGGCATACTTTAAAATACTCGTCAGCCAATCAGAATCAAGCATTCAGCAGAAATATAACCAGGTCAGACGGGAGCACATTTAGCTTAGCTTAGCATAAGTAATTGAATCAGATTAGTCCATTAGCATCTAGCTGTGACAAATGAAATAATTCCGCATAGCGATATGGTGCTGTAATGCACTCAAAACTTGCCGGAACTACTTTAGCTGTGCATTTATCTGAAAATGACACACATCGAAGTGCTCATCAGGCAACCAGAATCAAGCATAGAGCAGAAATATAACCAGGTCAGATGGGAGCACATTTAGCTTAGCTTAGCATAAATCATTGAATCAGATTAGACCATTAGCATCCAGCTGTGACATAAATGAAATCCTTCAGTGTAGTAATATGGAGCTGTAATGCACTCAAAACCTGCCAGAACTACTTTATCGGTGCGCCTTTATAAAAAAATAACGACATACCTTAGAACACTCATCAGCCAATCAGAATCAAGCGTTCAGCAGACACACGGTGTAACTCATATAACAGAACTGTGTTATAATATCATTTAAAGATGTAACGAGTGTTGTGCTTTAGCATGGTTACCTTCAGGTCCTGTATCTCCAGCCATAAGCAGAAGCTCTCGTTTCTGAACGTACATGGAGCTTCAACCACTGTATGATGTGCAGCGTGACTCAGAGTCTCACCTGTGATTAACACACACACACACACACACACACGCACACACACACACACACACACACACACACACACACACACATGAACACGCTTAGGTGAACATCACGGTAATGTAGATTGCTCTCCACTGTATGGATCTGTTGATATGAGGACTGACGTACACTGGTCTGATCTCAGCAGGAGTCTGGGCGGCTGGATGTCCACCGTCACGTGGCTCTGTGTGTCTGAGGGTCTGTGATAGCGGCCGTGAACCGGAACCGTCACCGCGCTACCAGAGAGAAAAACCAGCGCCGTGAAACCAGACGACAAATACTCTGGAGCTTCCAGATCCACCTTTGAGTCCAGGAGAACCTGCGAAGCAAAAGCCAAATCAGACTTAAGAGGTAGATTACTTAGGAATTGTAATCAGTTGCTCTAATGACCAACTGTGTAGTCAGTATTATAATCGCTTTGATTACAACATTTATGGTATTGTAATCTGACTACTTTCGGATTACATTTGGATTACTTTTGTGCTAAGTCACATGTTTAATGCCACTTAGGCCCCGTTTAAACTAATGCATTTTCCTTTTAAAACGCATAAGTTTTGCTACGGTTACACCATTCGTCCACACTACGCCGGAGTTTTCCATCCCTGAAAACGGAGCGTTTTGGAAACGTTGGAGAGGCTGTTTTCATTCTAAAACGCTGCTGCTCCGTCTCAGTGTGGATGGGGAAAACGGAGACGTCTGAAAACGGAGGCGTGGCTGCTGAGACTCGCTACTCGATTGGGGCTTTTGAGTCATTGCGTAACCTTCCCTTATTCGTCAAGCCCCTATCACATGACTATAACACCACCGGAACACTGCAGACCAGCCTTCACTGTAAACAACATGGACAGAAATGGGAGCGTTGTTTGAGTATTGTCCGTTTTAGGCGCCATTGTGCAGTTAAACTCTGCCTTTTTTACCACAACAGCTGCATATATTCGCAAGGGGCAAGCTACTGTTCCAGCACTCGCTAATCGCTCGCGTTTTAAGCAGCGTAAGCCCTATTTAGAATGCCGAGCGAGAAGCATGCTTCTTGTTTATACTTGAACTAGGGTTGTGACGATGAGGAAATTTCGCCACCGGTTAATCGACATGTGACAACACCGGTAATACCGGTAATCACCGTGGGGGTGGGGGTTTCCTCTTTTCCTCTGCTTTTAAATAGCTTATAAACGCATGCGTATTATGCTTTCACTTTCAGTCTTGCGGCAATTGGGCGTCAATTGTTTGAATGGACGACAACGACACTACCAAAAAAATCACTGTTAATAAACACAAAACTTTTATTAACATAACAGAAAAAACAACAACAACAATGCTACAGGCTGAAAAAACTGTGAAAGTTGCAACCAAACTAATAACAATCATAAAACGTTACGTAGCCTACATTAGAATGTTTTTAAAATGAATAATAAAATAGACAGATAAATAAATAAATTGCACAAAGTTTAGATATGATTAAGCGAATGAACAAGAAACATCTTTTCTTTACATCTCCCACCATGCAAGCACATGCAAACTTTAAATCACATAAACGCACACCTTTATTTATTCTCATTCTTTCCTTTGTCAACATATTGTAGTGTATACTGTTTAATAATCAATTTCAATTATTTAAAAATAAATAAATGAATAAGCGGCATTAATTCACGCCCTCTCATGATTGGTACAGCCATATGGCTGCAGGCGCCACTGATATAATCCTTTCAACAGATTTTGTTTAATACATTGTAAAAGCCCGTCCTGTTTATTTAAATATTTCATTAATAGTGACAGTTTAATATAGGCTTCTCTGAAACTATGAATATTTAACTTTAATTTTATTTAGGCTATTTTATTCAACAACCAAACACAATCTCACGGCAACTCATGGTTGCATATAGCGTACTTGTTTCGAAGCTCATCACCGCAAAGGTTATTCGTTATTCTTTTTTATCTAGTAGTTCACTGACCAACGAACAATACAGAACAATCAAGATACAAATTATAGCGAACGAAATTCGTTTCAAAAAGATATTTTTTTCTAAGAAAAATATCAGAATTATTTTTTTGTGTTTGTGCTCGCCCAACTGTGCCGTCATGATTTTGTTCCGCTCCGTGGAAAAGAATTCAATACTTTACAGCAGAAAGGGCACGGTCCGTGCGGGGTTTCTCCGTCTTCATAATAGTGTTGGGCACAGCTATGGGTTCAGGTTGGAGGCACTGTGTCCTATCCGTGTCAATAAAATAGCAAAGTTAGCGACCATGTATCTGTTGTAATTGGAAAAATACTCGACTGGTGGAAATGGCCTGTTGCAGTCGCACGGATTTTGTTGTAGGCTCGTAGAATAGCTGTTTTAGAGAAATATGTACGTCCAGGTGATTCATACTGGCTGTCGAGTGTGGTTACGAGGTCACTGCATCAGGGCATTTGTTCCACCTCACACTGTCCCTCTTATATTTTGTGCATCGCTTACATGCATCACTAATTGATGGCTGCACCTGTTCGTCTGACTTCTGCGGTTGATTTTTTAACTGCATTGCCCATTTTGGCAGCCTCATTCTTGCCGCAAAAACAAATACTTAAATGATAATATATATATATTATATATATATATTAATATATATATTGTATATATATATACACACACATATCTATAGGGACGGTGTCACAGTGGAAAAATGATGTCACAGGTGTTGCGTCTTAAAACCGGTAACACCGTCAACACCGTCTATCGTGGCAAGCCTAACTTGAACGCGCATGCACAGAGTGCGCGAATAGTCACGTGATATACATTTTTGGTGGAGTAGTGTGGACGGAGATATGTTCAGAAACGCTGGGTGAAACGCTAGTGTGGACGCGGATCGTTTTCATGCTAAAATGCCATTTTAAAACTAAAACGCACTAGTGTAAACGAGGCCTTATATTCATTCATCCATTTTCCTTCAAATTAGTCCCTTTATTTATCATGGGTCACCACAGCGGAATGAACCGCAAACTTATTCAGCATATGTTTTACACCGCGGATGCCCTTCCAGTTGCAACTCAGTACTGGGAAACACTCATACACTACGGCCATTTTAGCTTAACCAATTCCCCTGTCGCGCATGTGTATGGACTTGTGGCGGAAGTAAACACGGGATTAGAGCATGAGCGCGGATCGATTATGTTTTATTTTTATTTATTAGCAACTCTGTTGTATCTTGTCCATCACGGACATGCGCAAGAAGGTATTTATGACGCTAAACACACTGGTTAATGTTGGCTTATATATATCATTATAAACGATAACTTTGTGTATATTTGTCTTATGCAGCAGATATTATAAGCTTTATTATAAGTGACATGGTGGCTCAGTGGTTAGCACTGTCGCCTTACAACAAGAAAGTCGCTCCCAACAATAGGGGAATTGGGAAAGCTAAATTGTCCGTAGCGTAGGTGTGTGAATGAGTGTGTATGGATGTTTTCCCAGTGATGGGTTGCAGCTGGAAGGGCAATAAATGAACGAATGACTCTTGTGCTATTTTGATGGCTAGAAGGACAAAATATCTTCATCTTTATCAGCAACAACAGCTTCTTTTTAAAGTGCAATGACGGACGCTTCACAATACTCACACTAATATAAGCACACTGAATACAACAAAATCCCCAACAAAATCTCATAGGATGATTTTGAAAACATTTACATAAATTAGGGTCCCACTCTTTCATAAACAGCAAATTCAAGAACTTTTTTTTAAATACTTTTATTTTAAGGTTTTTTTTTCTTTCTTTTTTTTTTTTTAAGTACGTGGCTGTCGCTGACGCGCACCTAAAAATGTAACTACATGTCAAAACGACGCGTAGCCCAAGCCCTTTGATTGGTCAGCTTGGTCGAGCTGACGAGTGTGGGCGGGGATTGACAAGAAATCTAGAAAAGGTAATCTGGGTAAGAGTATTTCAAGTAGTTAAAGGGTCACGAAACACCAAAACACATGTTTTGAGCTGTTGACAGTCATATATGTGTCCCGCGCTGCTATAAACACTGTGAGGACACGTATATTTCGCTAAAGAGTGAAAATTAGTTGTTTTTGCGTTATTTCAAGCAAATTCGTTCTTTCGGTTTGAAACTAATTTTTGAAGCTGCGTCACGCCGATGAGATCCATGCCTGTATTCCTGGGTAGAGAGTGGACGTCTGTACCGGCCAGTGCATCTTGACGTCTCTGAGTGAGTGGCATTGATTCATGAGATAGACTTGGTTCAAACCAATCAGCGGGCTCTATTGTGTTTGCGGCGCAACTTCATTAATATGCATGATCGCTTTGAAGATTGTTTACCTGCTACAGTGTTAAGACGGCAGAGAGAAGCCACGTCGTGTTGCCAAAACAAGTGGAAGAAGAGTTGTTTGGAGACACAGGTCGCCAGTGTTGTGTTTATGTGCTGCAACGAAGGTTTTGTTTTCATTTCCCTTGCTATAAGAGCGCAGCCGGACTCACACGCGCGTGTTGCTGAAATGCGTTTGTGATTTGCCGCTTGTTTCCTTTTAAAAAAAATACACAGCTGCAGTTCATGTTGATTGTCCTGTCTTTGGTAAGTAGCGATCTGTGCTCTTTGTTGGTTTATTCAGATGGGAAAGTTAGTTTCGTCAGCACTGCTGTTTCAGTGTTTATAGACATAACTTAGTCAAAATGATTAGAACTGTTACTGAGTTTACAGCACGCTAACATCACTACAGTATTAAAGACAGAAAGATCCGCTGTAGATGCTGCTCTCCGAGTGGAAACATATAAACACTGCCGTTATGTTCCTGGATTAAAGTGAAAGTGCCGTTAAAGTCAACAAATGAATAATTTGGCAAATAATTAGATTACTGATGTCAATGTAAACAGTCACTGTCTTTGAAAGACAGTGCATACATTTTTATGCTAAAACCTTCCCTCGTTCCCTCCCCCGACACTCCCACCTAAACAGAGCTGGACACACCCACTTTCCTGAGCTTTCGTGGCCCTTTAACTCTAATGTCAAGTACTTGTTTTAGTAATCTGATTACATAATCCAGATTACATATAGTCCGTTACAATTATTCAGCTCTGCTAAAAGTTTTTAGTTGCCAGAACATTTTCTGTTGGTTATCCAAATTCTCTCTCTTTACGTGAATGCATTACATTCCCTAAACGTTAGTGGAATGTTTTCAGGACATTCTCAGTAAAACAAATCAGCTATAACAGTGGTTCTCAAACTGTGGTACGCGTACAGCTAGTGGTAGACATGGGCCGGTATAAGATTCTGATGGTATGATTACCTTGGATAAAAATATCATGGTATGACCTTATTGTGTTTTTCTGCTCTAAAATATTTTCTTTTTAAATGTCTGGCTAAAAAACTACAACTTTTTACCCTTTGAACACGATATATTTTATTTTTTGAAAGATTTATAATATTTTGGAGCAGTAAACATGTCAGGCTAAATAAGCACAATGAATCATTGACTTTTGCTGTCTTCATTAATTTCAATAACACAGATTTCTTTACAATTAAAAACAGCATCTTTGGATATTTTTTTCTGCTGGACATCCCGTTGTCCTAAAAAAATTAAATAAAATAATTAAAAAAGAGAATAAAATAATACCTTAGAAACGGTATTACAGAAAAACTTCCAAACAGCGGTATACCTTGAAAACAGTTATCATCCCATGCCTAGCTAGTGGTACACGAGCTTCCTTCTAGTGGTACGTGAAGGAATCACTGAATAATTAAAGTTAAAAAATGAACACACTTTTAACCCTTTGACGCGTACGATAACACCGACGTGATCAGTAAATTGATTTCAATAGGCTAAACCTTTTAGTTAAGTGGTTGACAATAATGAATATTTTAAATTAGAAGAATTAATCTGCCTTGTTTTTGAACTGTGCAGTGCTGTAGCTGCATAATTAGGCCTACTACGCTACTGTACTTCAATACCAGTTATTAAGGTCGTACTTGGAGAGACATTTTTTTTCTGAGGTGGTACTTGGTGAAAAAAAGCTTGAGAACCACTGAGCTATAACATTCTGGGAAGGTTAGTTTTTGGTTACCAAAACGTTCACATAACCTTCTTATCTGATACCCACAAAAGAGCCAAACGTGAAGCAAACAGGTAGTTTTTATGTCACGTTTGTAAAATATTATGAAGCGGAAAAAACATACCTCTAAACCCGTGTCAAGTCTCAGAGTCTCCAGCTGATATTCATCCATATAAACTCCACTCGGCATCTTCTGCACTAGTAAAGCCTTTACATCATGACCTGTTTCACTCCAGTAAACTCCATAATCCAGGTCTCTATTAAAAAAAAACATCATAAATAAACACAATTAACATCATTAAATCACAAATAAACAAACGAATAAACATATGTAGAGAGAGAAAGAGACCTGTGAAATCCTGCTTTGGAAATGTTCACAGAAATGGACAGAGACTCCAGCCATTCAGAGGGAAAACAATTATCTGCTGCATAAGACAAATATACACAAAGTTATCGTTTATAATGATATCTTATATATAAGTCAACATTAACCAGTGTGTTTAGCATCATAAATACCTTCTTGCGCATGTCCATGATGGATAAGACACAACAGAGTTACTAATAAATAAAAATAAACCATGATCGATCCGCGCTCATGCTCTAATCCCGTGTTTACTTCCGTGTTTGATGACGTCTTACTGTTAGAGGGCGCCAACGAGCTTCGCGCGCTTAATTTCCTCTCAGTAGAAGAAAACGGCACAGAGGGATGAAGAAACATGGAAACCTCAGACAAATGACCACAAAAAAGGTTTTATTCACTTTACATTTAATCTGTGGTTAATTTACGAGCTTGAACGTTGTGTATTAAACGTGAGCCTGTGCCTTTTAGGAAAACCGTCAGCGCGAATCGAGCCATCGTAAATATTAACATAGAAACGCTCGCGGTTGCTATGGTTACACTTCTAATTATATCGTTATATCTAAATAGATCTTAATCGCAGTTTTTAAACTATTGTCTTAAATACTAAACATGTACTTATATCATAGAACTGTTTGTATTATTTAATATTATATATTCCAAACAAGTGTAATCCATTTGTTAATGTGGAGCCGCCACAGCGGAATGAACCGCCAACTTACACAGCGTGTTTTTACGCAGCGGATGCACTTCCAGCTGCAACCCATCACTGTAAACGTCCATACACACTTATGTTCATTCATTTTCTTGTCGGCTTAGTCCCTTTATTAATCTGGGGTCGCCACAGCGGAATGAACTGCCAACTTATCCAGCGTGTTTTTACGCAGCGGATGCACTTCCAGCTGCAACCCATCACTGGAAACGCCCATACACACTTATGTTCATTCATTCATTCATTTTCTTTTCGGCTTAGTCCCTTTATTAATCTGGGGTCGCCACAGCGGAATGAACCGCCAACTTATCTGGCGTGTTTTTACGCAGCGTATGCCCATCCAGCTGCAACCCATCACTGGAAACGTCCATACACACTTATGTGCAGTATGATTATATTTAATCGTATTGAATATAACAAAATAAATATATATATATTACTCTACAAATATGTAATTTTAACTGTAAATGTTTATATTTATATGTTTTATAGATATTTCTCAACTTTATTTATTTTAGTCATTTAATATATGACAATATTGTACAATTTATAGATATTTGTAGATGAACGTAGCAATCGTAGCAATCGGACTCTTCATCATATTTAATATTTCTCCATTGGTTCTGCAGATGGAAACCCAAGAGTGAGCAAGAATGTCGATAGTAGCGAAGCGATGTGGAGTGAAATTTACTCCGCCGTCGATCATCATCATCTACGAGAACAAAACCACCGGCAAGACGAGGAAGAGGATCATTCCTGTCAGGAACTTCTCTCAGTACTCCGGTAAATCTGTAACCATCATGCTTATTATAATATTGTCATTGAATTCAGAGGGTTTATTAAATTCCTGCATGCGTTTGAAACTGGCTTGTATGCATTTAAAGCTTGCCTGTTTATCCAAATATATGTCTTGTAGGGCTGGGCGATGTGGCCTAAAATCAAAATCTTGATTTTAACTCGATTACGATTAATGAACGATTATTTTATTTATTTATTTTGGGGTTTTTTAGGCCCTCATAGTTCACAAACAAGTTTTGTACTGTAAAAATGCTCACTTTGAATGAAGGGTGCATTACTTGAGTTAATAGTTAAAGAAAACACACACTATCTACTATCTGTGATTATTTATTGAACATCAGCGTTGAACAACTGAATTTAAAACACACACTGCCTAAAATTAACATTCAGTTTTTTCTTTAAAAAAAAAAAGGGTGAATAAATAACTTGCATTTTTTGAAACAAAAATGAATACTTCTCAGTGTTTTTCATATTAAAAGTAGAAAATAAGCAGGATCTCTTCTAAATACAATAACTCTGTATATCCTGTAAATAATATTTTATTTTATAATAATATAATTATAATAATACAAGGCAAGGCAAGTTTATTTGTATAGCGCATTTCATACACAGTGGCAATTCAAAGTGCTTTACATAAACAAAAATAAATTTAAAGTATAAGAAAACAAAAACAAATAATAAAACTGGTAAAAATGCTTTAAAACAGGTTATAAAAGAATGAAAAAGAAAAGAAAGACACAAAAAGGATTTTTTGTACTGATTCAGATTTTGCTAAAATTTTCACTGGACCCACCAAAAAAAGAAGTTAATAGCTATTTCTTAGCCATATATTTAAAATAATGTGTCAAAATAATATCTGTGAATCTAGAATTTATATATTTAAAAATTTTAATAAATATATAATTAGCAAAATTCAATGCAAACAAAAAGAGCAGTATGGAAGTTCTAAATTCTTTAAATAAATAATAAATAATTATTTATATAAACTATTAATTGTGTTGTACTTACTTAAGTATCTGCTTCAAGACGTTACAAATAGACATTTTCTTTTAGCCTCATAATTTGATGTTGCCGTCTCTTCGCTGGACTAGTTGTTACCAGGTTATGGAAAAACTAACATGCTCCAAACATCCAATCGGATAAGAGGAACTGAAACGCAGTTTGGTGTTTACGACAAAAACTGTTTCTCCATTCTAAGACTGTATTTGCACGCTATTGACAAACAGTTGCAGGGAAAGTAAACATTAGTATCAAGGCAGAGCCAGTAACGATCCTGTCTACTGTCCCAGGCATCTCTCATGCTGGCCCCGGGCCATCGGGCAGTCCTTATTGTTGAGCTCTGGCATTGCTTGCATCTTCTGTAAACAAATATTATAATATAGATAATAATTTCGATGTAATGGAAAATATGCCGCCTCAAAGCATCTCAGGCTGATTAGATAGGATCTCAAGCTTCCAATCATCGTCAGTGAAGTGCAAAATAAGGCTTCACTAGAGATCAGGCTTCAAAGTGGATGCAGAAGTATAAATCAGCCTTCTGCGCGCTGTTTGTGTTTGAGTAGCTCAAACTCGCTCATTCAGAGGCGTGAACCGGCAGACGTGTAAACGCACGCTTTAATGGGCTCACTCATCACCACTATCAAGCTGACCAATTCTAGAGCTTGCACTACATGTCGTCACAACAGTTAGTAGTTAAATTTTTTGGGAGGTGAAGTGTCGGCGTCAGCCACAGTGAGGGGTATAGACCGCATGAAGGCTGCCCTGGACCAAATGCTTGCGCTTGATGCAGAAGTATAAACAGAGCGGAGTCTCATGACTCCACATGCAGGAAAGTAGGGCTGTGCAATATGGACAAAATAATCATATTGCGATTTTTGGATCAAATATTGCGATTGCAATTTTATTTGCGATTTTGGCAACTGTTTTTGCTTTTTGTATATAAATTGTATTCAGTGCACAAGAAGAGCAAAACAAAACATTACACAATGTAATAACACAGTACAGGGCTCGAAATTGCGACCGTTTTGGTCGCATATGCGCCTGAAATTGAATCCATACGAGCTCAAAATATATTTGGGAGCATTTGTGTGAGTTCATAAAATTGTTGCGTGCGACTGGTTTTCACTGCAAAATGTTCCCCGCATGCGCAGATTTAGGACACATTCACGCAGAACGCATCTTTGCACTTGAAAGGCAGCGCTCAAGAACTGTTTAAAACTGTTGTCATGTCAACTTGCTGCAGTAAACAAAGACTGCAATGCTTGCCCCGCCTTCGCGCTCTTTTTATTGGCCCACTGCACTAGAACTGATTGCGAATGGATTGGTTAAAATCAGCTGTCAATCACTTAGTCAACGCCTTCTGCCTTCAGATGACAGGAGAGCTACAACCGCGAGCATGTAGAGCGCTGAAGATGAGAACGACAACAACACCATCAGATTTTGTTTTAGAAAACACCTAAAGCAACAAATAATGGCACATCTAATTACTGATATTGCGGTGAATGTTAATCCACAATCTACATTTGTCCATTGGCTTCAAGTTCACTATGAAAATAACTAAAGCATTCACTGTAAAGTCTGTGGGACGGAATTTTCAGGTAACTGTCTGCCACATCTACACATTTTAAGCACGAGATGTTCTGTTGAATCCTTCATTTAATCGCTAGATGCTGTCAGCTGTGCAGCCATAAGTAAAAGTTAACACCACGTACACCATCGCAAAAGGGCTTGCATGGACTAAGATTAAACTAATATTGCAGCTCATAAAGAGACCGGTATTGCTATTAAAATTACGTATACAAATAATAATGTATATATCAAAAGCAACTGTGCAATATCAGACATTACCTGTGAGAACACAGCACGTTAACAGATTCATTCATGTCAAGTAGTGCGTGCAGGGCCGGTGAGCGGTCCGCCCATGTATCTTTTGGTCACACAATTATGTTATAAAAATGTATTTTCTAGTGATAACGGGATTTCGTTGAGACATATTTTCCTGACGCAAGCATATATATATATATTTTTGCTTGTTAGTTTTGATTAGTGTTGATTTCAAATGCAATAAATCTGTTTATATAAAACTTAGCAATGGTGTTCATAATTGGTGGGTGCGACTAAATTTTGTCTGGTGCGCCTACATTTTTAAAGTTAGGAGCACCAGTGCTACCAAGCAAAAAGGTTAATTTCGAGCCCTGCAGTATTAGGTTTAACAAATAAAACTGTAGTAAAACTGTCTTTAAAACAGACAACATAAAATAACTGAAGATGAACTAACCTCAGCTCTAGTTAAACACATACTGTACACTGCTGGATCAACAAAACTGTAATAAACTGTTAAAAACAGACAACATGAAGAAATAAAGATGAACTAACCTCAATTCCAGTCAGAACAATAAATAAAAACTAACGTAAATCAAAACCACCTATTCGCTTCTCCCGCTCGACTTCGTCGTGCGTGGAGTGAGCTCTGATTGGTTAACATCTTCCTCCTGCTCAGCTTAGCTGTAATTGCCCGGTGTGCTGCGTCAGCTCTGATTGGTTAACATGTTAATGTCATGCACACAAGAACGTGAGCAAAAATCAAAGTAAACGAATAGATAAAATTGCAGCCTTTGCGATTTAGAAATTGCATGTGCTTAAATCACGATTTTTTTGCGATTGAGATTAATTGCACAGCCCTACAGGAAAGTAACTGAAATAATTGACTTGGAAAAATGTGATCGGTTAAAGGCTCTCATTGTCGATTTCGATTATTTTTCGATAAATTGGCCAGCCCTAACCAATTGCAAAACCCCTATATGAAATGTGCACGCATTTGAATCTTATTTGCGTGTATATATTCAACTTTTCAGCATATAAACTCTTATCACATACATATTAATCTTGCACATGAAACTCGCCTGTATTTGAAACTTTCCAAAAATCATATTAATCGTTTGTTTTATTTTATTTAAAGTACATTAAAACAAAATAAGCAACACAAAAAGTTAACCTATGCTGTAGAGTATGAAGAGAGACAGAAAACACAAAGGGCTTGAATAAAAGTGAAACAAACCTACTGTAATTTTTTTTTAAAAGAGCATAAATTATAATTACTTATATATAGATATAAAAGTCTTGTCATAGATCCCAGTTGCAATAGCAGCAAATAACTTGACTTCTAGTTGATCATTTGGAAAGTGTCAGGTTGATTTTTCTGATGAATCATCTGTTGATCTGCATCCCAATCATCACCAGTACTGCAGAAGACCTACTGAAACCAGCATGGACCCAAGATTCTCACTGAAATCAGTCAAGTTTGGTGAAGGAGACATCATGGTTTGGGGTTAGATTCAGTATAGGGGCGTGCGAGAGATCTGCAGAGTGTCTGCAACATCAACAGCCTGAGGTATCAAGACATTTGTGCTGCCCATTACATTACAAACCACAGGAGAGGGCAGATTCTCCAGCAGGATAGCGCTCCTTTTCATACTTTAGCCTCCACATCAAAGTTACTGAAAGCAAAGAAGGTCAAGGTGCTCCAGGATTGGCCAGCCCAGTCACCAGACATGAACATTAGTGAGTACGTCTGGGGTAAGATGAAGAAGGAGGCGTTGAAGATGAACCCAAAGGATCTTGATGAACTCTGGGAGTCCTGAGCGCTTTCTCTGCCATTCCAGATAACTTTATTAATGCGTTATTGGAGTCATCGCAGAGATGTGTGGATGCAGTCCTCCAAGCTCATGGGAGTCACGCACAATATTCATTCTGTCTCCACTGCAGCATGACTTTATATTCTATACTGGACATTATTTCTGTTCAGTGACGAGACTTTAGTCTAAGCAGAGTCAGACCGCACTGTCCTCATTAAATCAGTCAAAATCCATGCATGATCATATGTTATTTTGGTGAAACAAGCGTAATCTAAAGGCCTTTTCCTTTCATATAAGCCACTTTTGATACCAAATGATCAACTAGAAGTCAAGTTATTTGTTGCTCCTAAAACTTGGATAGGCGACAATCATTTTAATGCAACTTATTTCAACCTGCATGTACAATAAACTCTTCTATTTTGAAACTTGCTTGCATTCCCGTTATTTAAATGGATGCATAAGTACAAGCATAAGACACTTTCAAGCATGCAGATTTAGTGTAAAATGCACCGATATTAACATACATTAGTAACTTACTTGTGTAACCGTGTGTGTGCAGATTGCAGTCGCGCAGCAGAGCGGCTGAAGCATCACGTGCGTCACAGTGTGTATCTGGAACGCGTGTCGTCGGCTCAGCTGGAGAGACTTCACCTCCTCCTGCGGGATCACCTGCAGGGGGTGAGTCTGGAGGAGAGTCTGGCCGCCCACCGTCACCAGGAGGAAGAGGAGGACCTGAACAAGCTGAGCGACGAAGAGCTGAGCCGCAGGAAGGCGCAGATGGACGATCTGTTCCAGCGCAACCGCAGACGAAGAGGCGACCCGGACTTCGTGTACGACCTGGAGGTGGAGTTTGGAGAGGGCAGCGTGAAGGAGACCTGCAGCTGGGACGAGGAGCAGTCCGATCAGGAGTTTTAGGAGCACCGAGGGACACCTTTCACGAGCAAAACGTTGTTGTGGAATGGATTTCATTTAAGGTTTGTACTTAGTTGCCCACGTTGATTAAATATTGTATATTTCTACATGTTATGTGAAGCGTTTTGGGCAATTCAACTAACAGTTAAATGCGCTATATCAGGGGTGGTGGAAAGAGCACTGAAAAATCATACTCTGGACTATTTAAGGAGGAAGCCAGACCCCAGTCAGGGGCTTGTTTTAGCAAGTCAGCGAGCGTGCTATCGTTAAACCGTGAGCGACCTTTTTCTTGTATACTGCAGATACTTGTTTGGGTTTGGGTTAGCTGATTGGATGATTCTTAAAATATATTATTAAAATATAAAATAAATTAAATTAAAATATTATTTATTGAAGGAAAACTTTTAAAAAGATAAATTTAAACTACAACATTATAAAAAATGTTTATTATTTATATTTTAAACCATTTGTTTACAACACATTTATTTATAAGCCTCGGAAATTCACATTTAGTCTTCAAATAATCACTTATATAAATCAAATATTCAATTATTACTTAAATATTATTTATTGTATTAAAAATAACAAAAATCAGCTTATTAAAAAATTTTTCTTGTTATGTGTTTTTAAATATTTGTTTAAAAACAATAATTTTATAATAGTATCAATTATTAACATCAGCAAATATTATTTTTTAACATTACTTAAATCAATATATAATTGTTTTAATCTTAAAGACCATCCGCAGGCTTTTGTGTCAGTAAGATGATGTATTTTTGACTCGTGCTCAATAAATATTGAGTAGGGGTAGTATTGAGGTCCGTTTTGGTGCTCCGCCTCTCATCTTTCACTCACAGCAAACTAATGGTTGGAGGGGCGTGGCTAAGCACATTTCACCCAATCATAGCAAGTCTACCTTACAAAACCAGAAACCGATTGGCAGATTCTGATTAAAAATTACTTCAGTGAATTAATTTACACAGATTGTTAAATTTAAGACTAATAATGTGCGCTAGCAAAATAAACAGTGTACATTTTAGGACTTTAACATTTCAACTTGCTGCTAAATATTATCTTTATATATAAATACATTTTAAATAAAAATATAAC
>CAIGQQ010030823.1:131470-142284 GCA_903798035.1 Danio albolineatus | reverse complement strand
TGTTATATATATTTATTATGTATATGTGATAAACACATTCATAGAAGACAAAACTATATATAAAAAAGTTACATCAAAGTAGTTACATCATATTCAAATGTAAAATTTGTATCATACACATATATTTTTTATATATCTAAATATAAACCAACATTTTATCAAGTATATCCATCCATCCATTTTGTTTTCGGCTTAGTCCCTTTATTAATCCGGGGTCGCCACAGCGGAATGAACCGCCAACTTATCCAGCATTTGTTTTACGCAGCGGATGCCCTTCCAGCCACAACCCATCTCTGGCAAACACATCCATACATTCTCATTCACACACATACACTACGGACAATTTAGCTTACCCAATTCACCTGTACCGCATGTCTTTGGACTGTGGGGGAAACCGGAGCACCCGGAGGAAACCCACGCAACCACGGGGAGAACATGCAAACTCCACACAGAAATGCCAACTGGCCTAGCCGGGGATCGAACCAGCGACCTTCTTGCTGTGAGGCGAACGTGCTAACCACTCGGCCACCGTGGCGCCTTTTATCAAGTATTATGTTAAACTTTTATTTTGGATGTGATTAATCACGATTAATTTTTTGACAGCCATAATAATAATATAATAAAAACAACAATAATAATAATTCATTCATTAATTTTCAGCTTAGTCCCTTAATTAATCAGGGGTCACCACAGTGGAATGAACCACCAGCTCATCCAGCATATGTTTTACGCAGCGGGTGCAACCCATCTAACCCATAAAAATAATAATAGTAATAAACAAAAATTAATGTTGTTTGCACCCATTTGAATACATTTACTTGATCTCATCTGTGCGTTTCCTTGTTGTAATAAGGCCTGTTTTCTCATGAATGAGGACGTGAATAAATTCCATCTGGAGAAACCTGCTTGTGAGGACATGTATCTGTACAGCAGGGGGCAGTGCACGATCACACCATTTATCAGCTCTGAAATGTGCTGCAATAATGCCGGAAATCACTCTTTATTATGCAAGATCGATGCATGTCTAAGGCCTGCGCAAATAGCTGCATGTCAGGCCGAGAAATAGTCAGAAACGAGTTTGTTTGTGTTCCTGAATGAACTTGAAGCGTTAGATTTACCCGCAAGTGACTTCAAGATGAAATGAGCAGAGCAGATTTATATGCTGGTGTTCGCCTCTGCTGTTAGTATGAAGGATTACATCAGTTGTCAATGAAGGAAAACAGCATCAATTGTTGTAGATAGTTAACACTTAGTTGTTACTCTTTGTTATGCCTAAATATAGGGCCGCGCAGAGACCTTTTAAGGGGCAGGGGCTCAAGTGGAAAAAAAGGGCACTTTTTCTTTAATAATAATAATAATAATTGTACTTTAATAAATAAAATATATTAAAGGATATTTCACACCAAATTCACCATATACTCACTCTTTAAAAAGACGGTTCTTTTAAAACTGAAAATTCTGTCGTCATTAACTCGCCTTGTACTTGTTCCAAACCTTTTTGACTCTTTTTCTTCTGTAACCATTGACTCTCATGCTATTTGTTTTTCCTACTCTGGAAACCAGTGATTTCAGGTTTGTAGCTTTCTTTAAAGTAGCTTATCTAATCTTCACGTCTTTAGTGTTGAACAAAATAAGAAACAAAGATTTGGAACCACTTGAGGGCGAGTACATTTCATTTTAAGGTGAACTATTCCTTTTCAATTTATTACTTTTTTTTCTGTTGAACAAAATAATAAAATATTTTGAAGAATGTACACACTGACTTCCATAGCTAGCCTGTATGTGCATGTTTTTATAGCTTCAATTAGCATTATATATTATAAATAAATGACTGCAAAAACGAGAGGGGAATATATTCACTATCCAGCTGTCATTTCTCCATTACATTAGCCTCAGCTAATAACCTGCATGCCTATGATATTGCTCGGGCTAAACTTTAGCTAGCTTATTATATGGTTGTTAATCAGGAGGATGTAAGGATGTACGAAATAGCTTATTTGCTTCTGAACTTTTGGATAAATAGCTGACGTTAAATTTGAGCGTCAGCTAATCTTTTGTTAACCGTTACTCACCTACAAGATGAGTGACGGATTAATTTACATCGGCGGTTCTGTCGATCATAGCGCACTGCCGTTACGGAGGTCAGCTGTTTTACCCACACTCCGTCTGCAGGGTGTGTTAGGGCCAGACAGTAAAGCTATGCCCCAGATGCAGTCCGTGTGCAGTGCGGATGCAGACGTTCCTCCACTATTGACATCTGTTAAGAACTGAACAGAAATCTAAACAGCGTCCTCATTAGGGCGTTCGCCTCCTATGTAGTTTTTCTTTCCAAATCGCTGGTCGAGGCTGGCTTGGAGCAGGTAGACTAAAACCAAGAACTACTTCAAAATTTAGTTTTTTATTGTTTGACAGGGAAAGTTGTCCTTAAATAGAACACGCATCAACTTTTACATGTAGTATAATATTAGTAGTATTTAAAAATAATTATTATCCCCAGGAAAAAGGGCACTTTCTCTCCAGGACAAAAAAAGGGCAGGGGCTCAAGCACCCAAAGCCACCCCCCTCTGCACGTGCCTGCCTAAATCAATTACATTTTATTTCAATTTAATTACAGCTTTAAGTATCAAATTAAGTTGAAAATGTAAAAAAAAAAAAAGGATTTAAAGGGATAGTGCGCCCAAAATGAACACTCACAGTTAATTCACTAATTAAATATGTACATTTGTTGACATTAAAAGTGTATTGTGACTGGAACGCTGGCAAGGGAGGGTTTCTTAGCTGGATTGTTAGGCAAGCAACGGTCACAATTATAAGCGAACAAATGCATGCAGGCAAATCCAAAGTCGTGGTCATTAAACCGGTCGGTACAGGCGGCAAGGTATCAAAACGAGAAAACAAAGCAGAGATCAGACACGGAAGGACAAGACCAGGTGAATGAGTTGTAGTGTTCACAAAGACCGATAAACAAGACTGTTACGACCCTGGTCTAGGGTCAAGGCCGCAACATAAAAGACCACCAGACAAATTAAATTCACTTTTTGACCCTTTGGAATCAGGTCCCTTTATTTATCTTTATTTTTGTTTTTCTTTCTTTTTTTTTGAATCACCCAAAAACGTGATGCCAACTACCTCGGAGAGGACCCACAGAAGATAATAAACAAAAAGCACACTGTAACTACAGGGAGTGCAGAATTATTAGGCAAATGAGTATTTTGACCACATCATCCTCTTTATGCATGTTGTCTTACTCCAAGCTGTATCGGCTGGAAAGCCTACTAACAATGAAGCATATTAGGTGATGTGCATCTCTGTAATGAGAAGGGCTGTGGTGTAATGACATCAACACCCTATATCAGGTGTGCAGAATTATTAGGCAACTTCCTTTCCTTTGGCAAAATGGGTCAAAAGAAGGAATCGACAGGCTCCCAAAAGTCAAAAATAGTGAGATATCTTGCAGAGGGATGCAGCACTCTTAAAATCGCCAAGCTTCTGAAGCGTGATCATCCAACAATCAAGCGTTTCAGGCCCCGTTTACACTAGTGCGTTTTAGTTTTAAAAGGGCGTATTAGCATGAAAACGATCCACGGCCACACTAGCGTTTTCACCCAGCATCTCAACAGATATCCATCTTCACTACGCCACCAGAAACGTATATCACATGACCATTCGCGTACTCTGGGCATGCGCGTTCAAGTATAAACAGGAAGCACGTGTCTCGCTCGGGGTTTGGTTATTGTTAGTCAACAAACGCTGGTTGAACGATGAACGCGACGGCAAAGAAAGCAAGAGAGGTCTTTTTGAGGACAGACGACGAGGTCGAGTTGTTACTTAAAGTAACAAATGAATATAAAACATCCATCGCTATTGAAAATACAGTGTTTAGAGCGAAGACTGGTCTGCCGTCTGCCGGTGACGTTATAGCCATGTGCGCTTGACGAATAAGGGAAGGATACGCAATGACCCAAAGCCCCAATCACGTAGCGGATCTCAGCAGCAACGCCTGTTTTCCAATGTCTCCGTTTTCCACCGTCTACACTGAGACGCAGCAGCAGCGCTTTAGAATGAACACGGCCTCTCCAGCGTTTCCAAAATGCTCCATTTTCGCACCTCGAAAACTCCGGCGTAGTGTGGACGGATGGCGTAACCGTAGCAAAACTTATGCGTTTTAAACAGGGTCGCAAGAAGCGTGTGGAAAAACCAAGGAGCAAAATAACTGCACATGAACTGAGAAAAGTCAAGCGTGCAGCTGCCAAGATGCCACTCGCCACCAGTTGTGCCATATTTCAGAGCTGCAACATCACTGGAGTGCCCAAAAGCACAAGGTGTGCAATACTCAGAGACACGGCCAAGGTAAGAAAGGCTGAAAAACCACCACCACTGAACAACACACACAAGCTGAAACGTCAAGACTGGGCCAAGAAATATCTCCAGACTGATTTTTCTAAGGTTTTATGGACTGATGAAATGAGAGTGAGTCTTGATGGGCCAGATGGATGGGCCCGTGGCTGGATCGGTAAGGGGCAGAGAGCTCCATCCAACTCAGACGCCAGCAAGGTGGAGGTGGAGTACTGGTTTGGGCTGGTATCATCAAAGATGAGCTTGTGGGGCCTTTTCGGGTTGAGGATGGAGTCAAGCTCAACTCCCAGTCCTACTGCCAGTTTCTGGAAGACACCTTCTTTAAGCAGTGGTACAGGAAGAAGTCTGCATCCTTCAAGAAAATCATGATTTTCATGCAGGACAATGCTCCATCATAGCGTCCAAGTACTCCACAACGTGGCTGGCAAGAAAGGGTCTAAAAGAAGAAAAACTAATGACATGGCCTCCTTGTTCACCTGATCTGAACCCCATAGAGAACCTGTGGTCCATCATCAAATGTGAGATTTACAAGGAGGGAAAACAGTACACCTCTCTGAACAGTGTCTGGGAGGCTGTGGTTGCTGCTGCACGCAATGTTGATGGTGAACAGATCAAAACACTCACAGAATCCATGGATGGCAGGCTTTTGAGTGTCCTTGCAAAGAAAGGTGGCTATATTAGTCACTGATTTGTTTTTGTTTTGTTTTTGAATGTCAGAAATGTATATTTGTGAATGTTGAGATGTTATATTGGTTTCACTGGTGAAAATAAATCATTGAAATGGGTATATATTTGTTTTTTGTTAAGTTGCCTAATAATTCTGCACAGTAATAGTCGCCTGCACACACAGATATCCTCCTAAAATAGTTTAAACTAAAAACAAACTAAAAACTACTTCCAGAAATATTCAGCTTTTGGGTTCATTGAGAACATGGTTGTTGTTCAATAATAAAATTAATCCTCAAAAATACAACTTGCCTAGTAATTCTGCACTCCCTGTAAACACCCAAATGAAACTAACTACAACTAACAAAATAACAGAAATAAAAATACAAAATCTATCCATACCTCCCTAACTAGTTATAAGAAAACAGGAGAAAATATTTACAAAAAGAAAATGATGGTGTCCAACCCCTACTGCTTCTTAACCGTGAATATAATTCAATATTTACAACACACAAACAAGCCCAACAACAAAACAATAGGATGGGAAAACATGGATGGGTTTACTATGAAAAAAGTCACAATTCTCACAACACAGGATACACAATCAAAAATCACACGTAGCAACAGAAACGTTTTATAATATCAGTGAAGTTTGTGTGCTGTATGAATAGTCCAACTAATCAGTCTTTGAGCAGCTTCAGCTGTGTGAGTGTAATCAAACGGGATCAGGAACAGGTGTGTGTGTGGTGCATGACTGGAACTTGTAGTTCTAGAAATGGCGGATTAGTAGTCTGTTAGCAATCTGTGTGCATACCACACGCTGGATCGCTGGTGACCGTCACAAAAAGAAGATTTTGAGCTGAATTTATGGTCCTTAGAAAAAGAAAAAGATCGCGATCTCGATTCGACCTGATCTTAATTCAGCTTTTTTTTTTTTTTTTAAATACGATTTTACGAGTAATATTATCATGGTCAGGAGAGAAGCCTAAAGGTGGACACACAAGTCTTCACAGCAAAATGGACTGCAAATATAGTCATGGTGCTGTGGAAAAAGAATTATTGTATATGACTCCCATGAGCTTGAAGGACTGCATCCAAACATCTCTGCAATGACTCCAATAAAGCATTAAGTCATCTGGAATGGCAGAGAAAGTGTCCCAGAGTTCATCAAGAGTCTTTGGGTTCATCTTCAACGCCTCCTCTTTCATCTTACCCCAGACATGCTCAATAATGTTCATGTCTGGTGACTGGGCTGGCCAATACTTGAGCACCTTGACCTTCTCTGCTTTCAGGAGCTTTGATGTGAAGGCTGAAGTATGAGAAGGATCGCTATCCTGCTGGAGAATCTGCCCTCTCCTGTGGTTTGTAATGTAATGGGCAGCACAAATGTCTTGATACCTCAGGCTGTTGATGTTGCAGACACTCTGCAGATCTCTCGCACGCCCCCATACTGAATGTAACCCCAAACCATGATGTCTCCTTCACCAAACTTGACTGATTTCTGCGAGAATCATGGGTCCATGTGGGTTCCAGTAGGTCTTCTGCAGTACTTGAGATGATTGGGATGCAGATCAACAGATGATTCATCATAAAAATTGACCTTCTGACACTTTTCTAGATGATCAACGTCATTATTTGTTGGTCTTACAACTGGAATCAACGACAAGACTTTTGTCAGGTTGTGTACTGTTTAATTCGCTACAAGCTGAAATACAGCTATGAAAAGTTAAAATCAGACACGGCGAGATCAGCTGAAGTCTTTTTATCCAGCAGGCGTCTGCCCATTAAAGCACATACTGGGATACATCTCTGCTTTTTCAGATTTTGCACCAAACACTCTTTCGCTAGGCTAATTGCCCTCGGCGTTAAAGCCCAACTACACGGTTTTATGTTGTGTTCCCTAGTTTTTTTTTTTGCTTCTGTTTTGACCGACGCGTTGTTGGAAGCGTGCTCATTTGTGCATGAAGTGAACTCTGGGAGAGAGGCAGAATTAGAGTCGAGATGGGAACCACGCTGTCGTTTATACCCTCCGGCTTTACAAGAACACAGCGTTACAGCGGCAGATGGAAATTACGCGCGGCCAATTCTGCACGCCGGAGAATGGAAAAAAGCGAGATGTGACAACAACACACACACAAAAACCTGGCTGACACTGGAGAAATCAAGCAAAATGCTCAGCTCCGTGGTTTCATCAGAAGCTTTGAAGAGAATGGGAGAGCATACGGTGTTCTCTGCTGAAATGCTGTCGGAAAAATCGGGTGCACGGGGCCTGCCGGCAATCAGGTACATGGCCTGTCATTAACCTAGAAGTAATAGACCCTTCAGCTCTCTTTTGATTGTTCGAGAAACTGCTAGGTGGAGAGAAAAGCGCCTCGGTAACTTGCAAGTTTTACAAAAACTCAGCTTAATGATGGCTGTAATGGTGGCCGAGTCAAGAGATTCCAGAACCACTGCTAGTGTGCGTTGAATCTTTTGGTCACACTTTATTTTGATGATCCGTTTGTTGATTTTCAGTTGCATTGCATCTACATGACAGCTAATTCTCATTAGATCATTAGTAGACTGTTAGGTTGGGGTTGGTGTAAGTTGACATGTACTTGCAAAGTTTCTTATAGGCAGTTAAATGGCTGTTGAAGGACTGTTAAGTGTCAGTATTAACAGATATTAAGCAGACAGTCCTTCTAATACTCAAATGGACCATCAAAATAAAGTGTTACCGATTTTTTTTTTTTTTTTTTTTTTTCTCCGATTGTTTAGATTTTTTTTGTGCTGTGCCACTGTGCCACCCCAACACAAATCAAGTTAACTTTATTATTTTTAAAAATTGAGGTGAATTAAGAAATTAAAATTAAGTAGTCTTCCCAAATAAATCCTAATGCTGCGTTCACACCAGACGCGGTAGAAACGTCAAGCGAATCAATGCAAAGGTGTGAATAGACATCCTGCAGCACGATACGCACAAATGAAGCAGCTTGAATGATGCTATACGTGCGAATGAAGCGCAGCGAGTTAAGCACTTTGTGCGATTGACGCGCGTATCGCGTTTCGCACTAATTGCTCGAGTTTGAAAATCTGAACTTCAGTGGACATTCGCAACATTCTACCCACACTTACAACAGTTCATCAAACTGCCCAGCCAGCAATGACGTGGGGCCCAGATGAGGGCTTTATGGGCGGCAAATGTGGGCCCCATTATGGGCTTGCACCCGGGATCCACATTAGGGCCAGTCGTGGAAGCCCAGACGTACTAAAAGTGGGACCTGTAAGGGTACTGTATGAGTCCTAACTGGGCAATTCATGCCAAACCCGTTTGGGCCCCACCTGCCCAAAGCGGTTTTAAAGTGGGTTTGCACCCAGGATTCACATGGGGGCCAGCCATGGATACCCAGATGGGTTTTAAGTGGGATCTGTGATGCCCCATTCAGATGGGGCTTCAGCGTCAATGCTTAACAGAGGGCGTGTCTGAAGTTGGGGCTGACACGAGCATCATAGCAGCGTCAGCCAATGAAATTAATCAGCAATCGGCTACTGTCTGAACTGGTGTATTTGCATACAGTGATCTGATTGGCTGACGCTTCCGTTGGCACTTGAAAAGTTGAGAAAGTCCCAACTCCTGCAGTGAGCAACGCCACTGAAGCGGCGCCGACGGATCCACAATGCAGTTCGGCATCGCCTGACGTCACCCATTCAAAGCGAATGGGAAGCGTTGAAGCTCGACGCCTCGTGTGAATGGGGTGTAAGGGTCTTATGTGGGTCTTAACCGGGCAATACATGTCAGACCCATTTGGGCCCCACCAGTCTGGTGGGTTTTAAAGTGGGTTTGCACCCGGGATACACTTCGGGGCCAGCTGTGATTGCCCAGATGGGCTTTTAGGGGGACCTATAAATACCCGGGTAATTCATGTCAGACCCATTTGGGCCCCACCTGCCTAAAGGTGCTTAAAGTGGGCTTGCACCAGGATTCAACCGTGAATGCCCATATGGGCTTAAAGTGAGCTCTGTAAGCATCTTATGTTGGTCCTAACTGGGCAATTCATGCAAGGCCTATTGAAGCCCGACCATGCCAAGCCAAGCCATTCAAGACCCATATGTGCATTCCCAGTTCAAACCCATGCCCATTCGGCCCATAAATGTGTCATGCAAGACCCATATATGTGTTCCCAGATCATACCCATGCCCACTCGGCCCATAAATTTGTCATGCAAGACCCATATATGCTTTCCCAGTTCAAACCCATGCCCGCTTGGCCCATAAATATGCCATTCAAGACCCATATATGCATTCCCAGTTCAAACCCATGCCCACTCGGCCCATAAATATGTCAGGCAAGACCCATATATGTGTTCCCTGTTCAAACCCATGCCCACTCAGCCCATAAATATGTCAGGCAAGACCCATATATGTGTTCCCAGTTCAAACCCATGCCCACTCTGCCCATAAATATCCCATTAAAGACCCATATATGTGTTTCCAGTTCAAACCCACGCCCACTTCATGCAAAGCTTATTTAAGCCCAACCATGCCAAGCCAAGCCATTCAAGACCTATATGTACATTCCCAGTTCAAACCCATGCCCACTCGGCCCATAAATGTGTCATGCAAGACCCATATATGTGTTCCCAGTTCAAACCCATGCCCACTTGGCCCATAAATATCCCATTAAAGACCCATATATGTGTTCCCAGATCAAACCCATGCCCAATTAGAAAGCAAGGAATCTCAAAATGTTCACGTGTCTATTTACTTGCGAATAGCGTGATTTATCCACGTTTGCCGCATCTGGTGTGAACACAGTGAAAGAATTGTGTTATTTCAACTCATTTAAAATTATTACAAACAGCAAAATGTTTATTTACTTAAAAAAAACTGACTCAAGATGATAATATAGTACTTATAAAAGTAACTTTCCCCTCGTCAAATAGGAAAATAATAAAAAAAATGCAATAAAAGTCCCAGAGTTGTACTTAATATACAATTGTGCATATATGACATGTCATAGTAATTAGGAAGGTTGAGTGGAAGTGGTGAATATGTGGAGTTCTCTTCAGCGTGTTGAATAAACTCCAGAAAAAAATAACCCTGAAGGTAGCAAGCGAGACCTGTGCACCTGACAGGCGACCTGCGTAATAACATCCCTCGAGTCGCTGCACACAAGCCTCTCTGGATGGCCGGTTTTTCCACTTTTATTTCTTTCTTTATTTTTTTGGCCATATTGAAATTCTTGTGAATGCTTTTCTCAAGCGTGGCCCAGACCTTCCTCCTGATTGTCCACCTCAAATCTCCCCTGCCTTTGAACATAATGTTTGCTAAAATTATTGCATGCAGGATATTGGATCCCTGCCTTTGATCTCGGCATCTTGATAAAGACGAATTGTTTGGATAAAATGAACAGAGCTGCCTGCCGCGCTGGAGCTAGATGTTTTTTGTCCCACCCCTACACAAATGCCAATAATCATCAGTTATGTTGTCTCACCCCTACACACAAACGCCAATCATCATCATCATTTATGTGACTGTTCCACACACATACACATGCCAGTCATTATCAGTTAAGTGTTTGTCCCACCCCTACACAAATGCCAATCATCATCAGTTATGTTGTCCCACCCCTACACACATGCCAATTATCATCAGTTATGTGGTTGTCCCACCCCTACACACATACCAATCATCATCATCAGTTATGTGGTTGTTCCACCCCTACACATGCCAATCATCATCAGTTATGTGGTTGTCCTACCCCTACACACATACCAATCATCATCAGTTATGTTGTCCCACCCCTACACACA
>CAIGQQ010030823.1:103409-114688 GCA_903798035.1 Danio albolineatus | reverse complement strand
TCCACCCCAAATTACTGATAGCTTCATCCTAAATGACTGATAGCCCCGCCCTAAAGGCATTCCATGTTACCAGAAGCACTAGGCTACATTATGCCTGCATATAAACAAACACAGATCCAGCTGTACTTGACGTTCTCCGTATGAAACAAACATGTTTTTAGTAATATTATTAAAGATTTAGTAGAATTTATGTTAAGAAATAGCTTCAGTCATTTCCCTGAGCAGATTTCCGTGAGTCTGTCCCCCAATAATCCTCTTCCCCCATGTGAGCGCTCATGACAGAGGCTTGTCTTGATGACGGAGCGTAGCGTTTCTCCGTCTCCGCTGGATGCATGCGCATGACTCACGCACACCTGCCTAATGCTGCGTTATTACAGGCTGAATATAAAGCCTGCTCATCCTCAACCCCCTGCCAACTCCATTGTCTCCAACATCCTCGCGCGTCTGAGATCCTAAGAGAGCCGCTTCTCCGTTATTGACTGCACAGGTGTGGACATTGTGTATCCGCCGCCGCCGTGCACTGACATCCAGTGTGTTACGCAACAGAAGAGCAGGCATCGAGAGTGACACCCTGCCCTTAAGTAAGAGGATGACATTTCCGCCACTTGTTCATACATAAACCAATTTCCTTTGCGTGTGATTGACGGGCTGAAGCCAAACGCTGACTATTTACATTTCACGACCTCAGGGGTGTTGTATTGGTTCCGCCAGCTTTTATAAGAGAGCAGACGCATTTGTGACGCACAACAATGAGCTTCATGAACCAGTCTCAACCAAAGTTATTATAGTTTATTAATAATCGTTCATTACTTTGAGTTTTCGCTTTGACTTTTTGTTTTCAAATTCACTTTCGGAGGCAGATTTTACTAGTTTTTATAAAGTTCTATATTTCGAAATTGCTTCGTTTTAGTTTAGTTTTTATTAGTTTCAGTATTCGTTTTATCCTTTTTATAAGGATAGTATTTAACTGCAAGATTCAAAGTCATCAGAATAAATATTGTATATTAAAGACATTTTTTGAAAAATGCGTTCAGAGAACACATGAACACTATAGCACTAAATCCTGGTTTATACTTCTGCATCGAGTGATCGCCGTGACTAGGGCGCATGCAACGCGTGTTGTCGTGCATTTATAATTCTGTGAGCTGTATGTGCTGCTCTGCGGTAACACTTCCGAAACGCTAGCTGGCTGTAGGTGTTTGTGTTCCTCTGTGTCGAGTTCTTTGCTGGTGTTTTGTTTTTTCTGAACGCTACCTAAATGTACAAGTGGCTCAAACTCACTCATTTTGAGGTGGGAACCAACAGCTTTAATTGTAACGTAACCACAAAACAACAATTTCCATCTGGAGCTCCTTCACGGCACTCGACACTTGTAAACACTTGCTCCATCAGGCCTCCGTGGCTATAACCTCCAGCCACACTCGTCAGCGCGACGAAGCCGACCAATCACAGAGCTTGCACTATGTGTCGTTTTGACATTTATTGAGAGGTGCATGTCAGCGTCGCCATGTGCAGGCTGCGCCGAAGCATATACGTGCCCTTGACGCAGAAGTATAAATCAGCCTTAATACCTGTCAATTTTGGGATGGTATAATAAGGGATATGCCCACCATAATAAGGGATACCCCCCACCCCCCATATTAAAAATCCCTATATTAAACATGTTCTTCTGGAGCTGTTTCATTGTAATTAAAAAGTTAAACGGTCAGTATTATGTTTTATTGTTATTATTATTATTTTTAAAAAGAAATAACAAATAGTATACATTAGCAGCAAATAAATTAGCAAAACCTTTCAGCTTACTACAATTAATAGCTATTATAAACAAACAGAATCAAGTTATCAAATCTCACTAATCTTCACTGTGTAAATTACGCATAAGAGCAACGAATGAATCTCATTTTTTAGATTACATTAAATAACAGAGGCGTCACTTTAAAAATGCACACATCTAACGTTAAAATGAAAGCATTTAGTTGTTATTATTATTAATTATGTGTATTTGTCTGTTCAAACACGCACCCAAAACCCAGACTTTCGCTACGCTTCAAACCGCATGTACAGAATCCGTTTGGGAAACAGCGTCTGTTTATCACTATGGAGCGCGTCTGACAGTCACGCACCGCTTTATGACTGTTTTAAGGATTGCGTAGGAGGAATCCTGCTGTTTTTATATTCATTTCAAAGTGTTTTATGCCTAAATAAACCGAAAGCACAGAACTGACTCACATTTAAGAGCAAGAGGCGGCCCCTGGTGGTTCGGCGGTATGGGTTGCGTATAGGGAGGATCGGCTCTTTAATATTTACTGCCACCTTTCAGAGAAAGACTGAAAATACAGGAGAAATAGGGGAAAATACCTTTACGGGATGATAGCAGGATAGAACTGTAAAATACAGGAGAATTCCACGAAAAACAAGAGGGTTGACAGGTAACCGGTTAGCATAATATCTTTGGACGGCAGGGGAGGGACTGTGTTTCAAAGCCATGCCTCCTGAAACCGCGCACTGCGACATGAAAGCAGACAACCCACTAGTTCATGTCATTCGCCAGTTAGAAATGTAGTTAGGGTTTGCCAGATATTAAACTTATTACTAAGCCACACTTAAATGCTAATTCAGAGCAAGATTCAAAGTAGCAGTAAGCAATATAGGGAGGCTGTCATTGTTCAAAAATGAAGCATCTTCAGCTCAGTAAAGCAGGTTAGGCACTATTTATTGATGTTGTGTCGTTAAACTAAATATAAATCTACATTATCGATGCTGTAAAAGGACCTTATGAAACTGAGAATAGCCATATCAGTCTATCGGCAGCAGATTTCAGTGGCTGAACAACACTACTGTGCATATAACCCGTTCATAACAACCCAATCTACATCAGCTTTGGGGGACTAAAATAGTTTTAAACATAACATGACCTGTCTAACAG
This sequence comes from Danio albolineatus, assembly GCA_903798035.1. Lineage (NCBI taxonomy): Eukaryota > Metazoa > Chordata > Actinopteri > Cypriniformes > Danionidae > Danio > Danio albolineatus. Next base: position 111,762 of record CAIGQQ010030823.1, on the reverse strand, counting down.
AAATCCTTCAGCCATGGTGTCGTCCTTCCTCCAGCGAGCAAAACTAACTCCAATACTGATTCAGGATTTTCAAAAGTTTTGATTTTACTGCGGTGCACATGCAGGCGTGTACGCGCTAATGGCGGATATGCGTCAACAGAGATGCGCAGAAGCCCAAATCTACATTTGTTGACAGACAGTTTGAGCTACTGATCTGCTGCTGCTTTCAGCACTAAATGTCACGTAAAATAGTAATTAAACTCACATTGGGAGCATTTAATAGTGAATAAAGCACAAAATCAGTACCTGAGGTGATCATTGTCATTGTAGTTTATGCTGTTGTTTTGCTGCGAAGTCACAGAAATAGAAAGCTAATTTCTAAAATAGAAATTTCGCACATTGGTTAGGTTTTGGTTAGGACAAAACCTCCTTTTAACATGGAAAGAAAACTTTTATCATGCGTTGCAGTGCTGCGTCGCTAGTAGTTCCGACACGGTGTTAAAGAACACTAAATGCACTACAGAATGTTACGTATACGCCCTGTATAGCCCTTATGACAACATTTTTGAAGAGCGTTGGGGGATGGGGGGGTGGGGAGTGTTGTCTATCACGGACGAAAGTAAATTGGGTAGGGTTGAGGGTGGGGTGTTGTTGTGTATCACGGACGAAAGTGAATGTAGGGGGTGTGTATCGTGATCGAAATGTAAGAACGTGGGAGGGTTGGTGATTGGGCCCCATAATAGTAACTCTAGGGGGTCCCAAAACGGCGTGGTCCCTTAGAATCGTTCTAACCAACTCCGCTCTCCCTTTTAGTGGCGCCCATGTATTGTATCGATGCTGCATGAGCGAAGATTTTGGCGCCACCTGCTGGACATTTGTAGGGTTCAATGTTAAAATGTTTATCAGCTGATCAGAATCAAGCATTTTGGTTGCTATGCAGTTGCTAGGGTGTTTTTGTTATGTTTTTTTGAATGACAACTAAATAAAAAAAATTGGATATACTTGTATTGTTGAAACTATAACTTTCGCAACATAACAAGAGAGCTTTTATCCTCAAATAAAAGGACAGACTCCCTGTTTAAGATGCAGATCGCATATATACCTGGCTGTAACATGCATAAGGCATAATTATATATCACTATCCATTTAATGCCACGTTGGATTTTGTTCGCATTGTAAGCGTGGGAACTGCAGGTGCGTTTAAAGCGTTCGCAGTTACCAACCTGAGATGATTCTCGGCATAATAGAGCTAAATGCAAATGAGGAGCTTTTAACGAACTCCCCAGACAAGCGAGGAATTAAAATTACAGTTCCCTTTGTTAAATCAGATGCTGGATGATGTTTCAGACAGACCGAGCGCTTGATTAAAGTCAGCTGATTGAAGATGTGCTTACGTTCGATGGTTCCTTCTGATAGACGGCCGTTAATGTGTCTTAATCTCCTTTTTAATTTCCTTTTTTGTCTTTTGATTAGGTGCTCTCTGGAAGCTTTAAAGGGGTAGAAAACTCTTGCCGTCGTTTACATTTGTTCACCTGACCGACTGATTGATCCAAGGCATTGGTTTCCATAGTATTGTTTGTATCATGCAAGTCAGTAGCTATGTTTCCATCTAAATATGCTAATTAGATGTAAATCCAAAGCCGTAACACTGCATAAAACGTTTGCGAATAAAGCAACATTTCCATCCAATGAGCGAAAGAGAACAAAACGATCACTTCCTAACACACTGGAGCAAATATCAGCCAGAGGAATGTAGTTTAGTGCGTTTGGTGAAGCCACTCTGGTGTTTTTCTTCTCTAATAAACGAGTTGCGCCTCAGAAGACTAAATGCAATGAACGCAATACGACGTGAGATGCTCTTTGGGAGCGCAGACTGATGCTCAAGACAGTTCTGGAGGGAATAGAATAATAATGATAGCGAAGCACTGTGATGACGGACTGAAGGCTGAGGGGTTTTAGAAATGAGCAAAACAACAGTTCAGATGTTTTACGACGCGCTGGAAACGTTGCTTTGTGCATTAACGCGTCCCATCCAGTGGTGGAAAGAGTACTGAAAAATCATACTCAAGTAAAAGTACCATTACTTGCCTAAAAATGTAGTGCAAGTAGAGTAAAAGTATCTGTTGTAAATATTACTCAAAGTATGAGTAAAAAGTAGACCTTTCAAAAGTACTCAAGAGTAGTGAGCAGTGAGTATCCCACTGTAAAAACCTGATGCATTTTGCACATGCAATTTGTGCATGTGTGTGTGTGTGTAAATGTAACATTCTGTAGTACATCTAGTTATTGCCCAGCAGGCACACAATGTCATAAGACGTAAATATTAGGTTAGACTTAGGTTGTGACGTCAGGTGACATTCAATGTCTAGCTAGCTTCTAAGGACAGCGTTATTTTGACGTTCAATAATGACATCAAATGATGTTGATATTTGGTCGATTTTTGGTCAAAGTAACCCAAATCCAATGTCGAGTCAACATCTTAAACCAACGTCACGTTGACCTCAAATACTGACATTTATTCATCAGTTATGGCAACCAAAATCCAACGTCTGATAGACATCATAGCGGTAATGTGCACACAACTTCAAGCTGAACATCATTAGAAGTTGATATTTGGTTGGTTTTAGAATGGACATTGAAGTTGGCCAGACATTGAGTTCTGATGTCAACCCGATTTTCATTTCCAAACAAAACGTAGCGTCCCCATGAAGTCAGGGTACAACGTCAATCTGACATCATGTTGACGTCTTGTGCCTGCTGGGTGTTTAAGGCCATTTCGGTCATCATACAGTAAACATCTGTCATCTTCTCATCAGTGACATGCATCTAAACAGCCTCCGGCTCAATGCGTGTAAAGATTTTAGACATCTTCTTGGACATTTAATACTTCCAAACAGTTTACTGCAATTATAAAGTGCACATGTCTTGAGGTATAATGATGCGAATTACCTTCTATGTGCGATTTAATTGGAAAGGAATCACAAGACTGACTTTTCTAATCCCCGTTTACAAGAAAAAAATAAAGTAGTGACTGCAGGTTAAAGGAAAGTAGTGGAGTAAAAGTACCGATATTGCACTAAAAATGTACTCAAGTGAGAGTAAAAGTACACATTTATAAAACTACTCGGTAAATTACAATTCCTGAGAAAAACTACTCAATTACAGTAGTTTGAGTATTTGTAATTAGTTACTTCACACCAATGGTCCAATCACACACATTTCGATCATCACATGATCTGTTCAAACTAAATCACATGACTTTACTGATGCACGTTCTATAATCTGTAAGAAATGCTTTGTATTTCCGCGACGTCGCAGCAGAACGGCATAAACTACCATGACAAAGATGCCCTCAGGTACTGATTATGTGCTATTGTGGTTCCATTGTAGTTTATGCGCATTTTTGCTTATCGCATGAAAGGTTTATCCTACTCAGTTGTGCGCGTACTATCTTTATGCGCATTTTCAGTAGTTATACACATCTTGGTGTTTCCGTTAAGCAATTTTTTAAGGGAGATTCCAAAATGTGCTGAAAAATAGGTGGATGGACAATAGGCATGGGCCGGTATAAGATTCTGCCGGTATGATAAAAATATCACAGTTTCACGGTATGACGGTATTGTGTTTACTGCTCTAATATATATATATATTGTTTTAAAATGTCTGGCTAAAACTAAACTTTTTCCCCCTTTGAACACCAAGTATTATATTTTGAGAAACATTTAATATATTTTAAGGCAGTAAACATGTCAGGCTAAATAATTCAAGTGAATCCTTGACTTCTGCTGTTTCCAAAACACAGATGTCATTACAATTTACACCTAAAAAACTAACAAAAAAATGTAAATAAATAATCTTACTCATACCTTAGGAACGGTATAGCATAACATTTTGGTGGTATGAATACCTTGACTTTTCCAAACCGCGGTATACCTTAAAAACGGTTATCGTCCTGTGCCTAATGGACAACATAGGCTCATTTTGAAATGTACCGCTATATACATTTCTGGAGATCACGAAATTATGTAGCCAGAGGAACGTATGGCTGCATTTCAACTTAAAGCGAATGCGTTTTTGCACTTACCAGCTAACCGTTTACCTCCATATGGACGGCTTTTCTGCTGGTACCTGTTTGTCCGGTGTCTCGCAGCATACGTCGGCAGACCTAAGTCGCAAAGAGGAGTTCGAGGAGTGCGACGACAGAGTTTGAGTCAGGCGAAGAACGGTTCCAGAAAGCAGACGAAGATGAAAACAGAAGCGATAAATTCAAATTAACAAGTAAATAACAGGGTGAGAATGTAGTAAAATCTGAAAACGTGGTAAAAATGAGGGAGCTTTTCCTTTTCTGGATTGCTTTTCAAAACATTGTCATTTGTGTTTAGGGAAGCGAGTAGGCGCTGGTCAATTGGTGCTTTTTAAAACACTATTGGTTGGGTTTAGGAAAGGGCGTGGTTGGGGGATCAATTGATCAGTAAGTTGACAGCGGCCTCTGGTGGATTTACGTGAGAGCAGCAGGCGCGAATGACACTCACGAGAGAAATTTGAGACCTGAAAAAGTGTGCGCAGTGGCCTCTGGTGGATTTGGGAAAACAAAAACAGCAAAAAGTAGCTCCTGGCAAGTATTTGGCGCTCTCCAGAAATGTATACAGGGGTACGTAATCAGAATGAGCCTGGGTTGTGGATGAAAGACTAGCTAACGGCTGCTTCACCACATTGTTTTTGTAAGTAGCACAAGCTCCTTATATTTGAATAAACTCTGACTCACTGTCATTCTGAATGTGATCTCAGCAATATTGTTCCTCTACATCTGGTTCGAACTGTTGTTTTTCGTTCATAGCTATTTTTAGACCTAACCCTTTATAGCCATTGTGCTTGGTGTTAGCGAGCGTTTGCAGTTCAGTTAATGAATGTTGTACAGTCTGTTAGTTGGGGTCAAGTCTGTATTTTTAGTCTCTGTATTTATTTATTTATTTAATTATTTATTTATTTAGATTTTCTACTATCATTCATTGATTTAATATTCTTCTTTTATTTGTTTATCTTGCTAGCATCAGTATGTTAGCCTAAAGGATATCTATAATGCTAGTGCGCTCCAAAACAGTGACAAAATTCATTTAGAAGATATCAACATCTTTAGTTTGTCACGTCCGCCTAAATGGATCAATGATTTATTTGACGTCACCACATACTTCAGTTTCTCATCAAATCTTCTGACCAATCAAATGCTCTCTAGTATCTGACAAGCCCCGCCCCCTTCAAGAAACTATTGCAATATGAGCTCAACCACTCTCGTTGGCTATATAGATATACACTCACCGGCCACTTTATTAGGTACACCTTACTAGTGCCAGGTTGGACCCTCTTTTGCCTTCAGAACTGCCTTAATCCTTCATGGCAGAGATTCAACAAGGTACTGGAAATATTCCTCAGAGATTTTGCTCCATATTGGCATGATAGCATCACGCAGTTGCTGCAGATTTGTCGGCTGCACATCCATGATGCTAATCTCCCGTTCCTCCACATCCCAAAGGTGCTCTATTGGATTGAGGTCTAGTGACTGTGGAGGCAATTTGAGTACAGTGAACTCAAATGAGTACAGTCTATCGCGTTATCTATGGTGCGTTATCCTGCTGGAAGTAGCCATCAGATGAGTACACTGTGGTCATAAAGGGATGGACATGGTCAGCAACAATACTCAGGTAGGCTGTGGCGTTGATACAATGTTCAATTGGTACTAATGGGCTCAAAGTGTGCCAAGAACCGTTGATACAAGGCAGGATGAATCCATGCTTTTATGTTGTTGAGGCCAAATTCTGACCCTATCCTAATGTTGCAGCAGAAATGGAGACTCGTCAGATAATGTATGTTAAATATCTATATCTATCTATCTATCTATCTATCTATCTATCTATCTATCTATCTATCTATCTATCTATCTATCTATCTCTCTCTCTATATATATATATATATATATATATATTAGGGCTGTCAATTGATTAAAAAAAATTTACTAATTGATCACACTTTTGTGTAAAAAAAAGTGTACTAAAAGCCGTATTTATTACAGAAATAAAAACACAGGCATGTAAGTGCCATTTGAATTTTAAAACAATCAATGCCAATAACAAAAAAAAATTATTTCCATGTTGGATTCTAAGTGAACTACAAAAAAATCCAAAATACAGGCATTGCACATATGGAAATTATAATAATAAAGTATTGAATACAAACAATTGTATTCATTGTAAAGTTGTTTTGCGAGTTGAGAACATTAATATTAAAGTAGGAACAATTGTGCTTAGTCCTCCTTAGCATTTTGGTAGTTGCTAAGACAGTCCAGTCTGTTGACATGTGACCTAAGAGTGAGAAAAGTCTCACAACGTGGGCAGTACAGCGAGCTCACACGGTATAAGCGACTCCTTTCAGAGTCAACAACGCGCACGGTCGCGTTCATCAAATTTGCTCTAGGTGAACGGTGATCACGCCGCCCTCAACCCGAAAGTGAAAAAGAAAGTGACCGGTTAGCGGATGAACGTGCGGACCGCGAGAGAGTAGGTGTCGCGGATTAAGCTGGATTTATACTTTCACCTGGCGCCGCATCGCGCGCCTCCGCTAAATGCACGCGCACCTCGAAGCTTTTATACTCGCCGAGGGAGGGGGTAGGTGTCGCGGATTAAAGTGAGGGCCGGGGGGTTCGCTCACTATTTTGCCACTCTTGTCGGCCGCCTAGATCGCCTCTGTGGACGCGCCGGCCCTGAACACACGTCAGCCACAACAGGAAATAAGAAAAAACTGCCACTGCGTTAAATGCGTAAAAAAAATTTAACGCGTTCTATATTTCAAATTAATCGGCGTGCGTTAACGCGCTAATTTTGACAGCCCTAATATATATATATATATATATATATATATATATATATATATATATAGTTTAGAACCACTGTAGGGTGATTAAATGAGAACATTCAGTTTTAGATGCATCGTTCCTTTAAAAAAATGCTCGCAATACTGATTTTCATCTCAATCTTTTCACTTGGGAGAACCTGTAAAACTCCTTTTCTCTCTTTATACGACTCCTGTATGGATCCTTGCTTGACAATCAGCAATGTTATAACCCGCAGTGCCGTATACAGATGCCCTGAAGCGCACCGAACAACCTTATCAGTCTGAAATTAGCCAGACAAGGTTGATATAAAATCAATGGACATGTTTAGTTGAGCAGAACAGCTGAGAGGGCTCTGTCTGAGTGCATTAGACGCACTCGTTCCATACAAAACAAGGCCACGAAAAGCATATCTCTTATTCACTTTGTAGTTGTATTGGGATTTTCAGAGGCCATTTTGAGGCTTTTTGATCTTCCCTGGCCCGGTATTGTGTTATCAGCGGCAACTTCAAAGTTTTGGGCCGTGCTCTAATTTTCATAAAAGATTAGTGTTGACAGAAGGTTGTAAATGAGTTTGTCTGCGAACAAGCGAACGCGTTCGGGAGCATCTTGGCCATATAGCTAGAGATCTAAAAACATTTAATTAGATTTCCGTTCCGCACAAAGACCGCCGCACAATAGGGCCCTCACGGAAAAAACCTCGGAGGAAATATCAGCGGGGTTTTTACTTTTTAAAAGCGACGCTGCTTTTGTGCGTTTCCTGCCGTTTGCTTTAGAGCAGCGCTGATAAAAAGCCCACATCTGCACGCGGCATTGAAAAGATCTCTCATTAGCCTCGACCCCGACACAAACGTGCACCTTGAGAAAGCATTAGCCGGAGAGAAAACACACGAATCGACCTCCAGTGGATCATTTTGGGGGACTGAGACGTCTTGAATATTCATCAGCGTTGTGTTTTTGGCCAATCTTTGTGAATGAAGTTGCAATCGACTTTATGTGAGAGCAGTAGCGGGTGTGATTAGTTACAAATGACTGTAGTTCGTTTACTTTTCTGCTAAAAAAAAAAAGTAAAGTAAGGTAATAAAGACATTTTTAGGTCATTTAATTACAGTCACTTGTAATATACTTGCCTTAAATACGGCATTCGTTCATTTAATGGTGCTGTATGTCAGTGTTTGACTCTTCTAAAGCATAAAAACACCATAATATGTTGACAAAAACAATGCTGAAGTCTGATATTCTGCTTTAAAAATGTGTTTTCCGTGCCAGAACGCCGTCTTTGTTTTGGTCATTTAACCCACCCACTGCCAGTTTAGCCAATTATATTCCAGCATCCGAGTTGCCTTGATGGAAAACAGCATATTACATTCATTCTAATTACGTTCATTAGTAAATATCTTTAACGATGTAATTAGTAATTTAAATTTAAAGTAATTTAAATATAGTAATTAGTAATTAAGTTACCTTTTAGACAGAGTAATTATAAAGTAA
>CAIGQQ010030823.1:62878-84321 GCA_903798035.1 Danio albolineatus | reverse complement strand
CCCTACATGGCTGATAGCACCACCCTAAATTACTGATAGCTCTGCCCTAATGCACTGATAGCCCCACCCTACATGACTGATAGCTCCACCCTAAATTACTGATAGCTCCACCCTAAATGACTGATAGCTCCACCCTAATGAGTTAATAGCCCCGCCCTACATGACTGATAGCTCCGCCCTAAATAACTGATATATTTTAAATTTTAAGAAAAGAAAAACTACTCAACTTTTTTTTTTAAATTGTTTGCTATTTAAAAATGCCTCTGATTAAAGAGGAAAAGGTCATTTGGCAAACATAATAACGTTTGTTGTCTGAACTTAATTTTGTTAGATGCTGTCGTAACTTGAATTTATTGATGCAAACTGTTGCAGTACATTTTTTTGTTTGGTCCAAGCAATGTTTTTTAGAGTGTAGATTGACTGGTAAATTGAGAGCTTTGCCTTTCGGCTCAGCTCCTTCTTTACCACAACGGACCGGTACATCGACTGATTACTGCTGCACCAATCCGCCTGTCAGTCTCACGTTCCATCCTTCCCTCACTCGTGAACAAAACCCCAAGATACTTAAACTCCTCCACCTGGGGTAAAGACTTTCCTCCAACCTGGCTTGCCTAGTTAAGCCTTTAAATGTCACTTTAAGCTGAATACTAGTATCTTGAAGAATATCTAGTCAAATATTATGTACTGTCATCATTGCAAAGATGACAGAAATCAGTTATTAAAACTTTTACCATTAAAAAGATGTCTTCCTTTAGTATATTAATATTTTAAAAGCACAAAATGTCACAGGATGTCTATCATAGCAGTAAAAATAAAGCAGATATTGGACGTTTTGCGTTAGAAGGATGTTATGAACATCATAATCCTCCGGCAGCGAGTCACGTCGGCTTCAGAAACATTAATATTCAGTTTGTGTGTGTGATTGTGTCTGACAGATCCTGGATGTGCGTAATGTGCTGGTGGTGGTCTCTCGCTGGTACGGTGGGATTCTGCTCGGCCCCGACCGCTTCAAACACATCAACAACTGCGCCAGAAACATCCTCATTCAGGAGGGCTACACCGACTCTACGGTAAGACCCTCCGCAAATACACACTTCCCCCTGTGTGGCCAACTAATATGCAGATCTCCCACTGGACTGCTGGATCTCACAGCTGATGCCAACAGAAGACTTGCTTTAGTTTTGTTTATTCGCATATATATTTAATGCAAATGTATACAGTGGTGTGAATAAGTGTTTGCCCCCCTACTGATCGTTTTAGCTCATTGGTTTCGTATGTTTGTTGAACTTTAATGCTTCAGATCATCAGATAGATTGAAATATTAGTCAAAGATAACGCAAGTAAGCACAGCATGCAGTTTTTATTATTAAGAGAAAACCAAATACAAGACTACATAGTGAAAATGTGTGAAAAAGTGTTTGCCTCCTGAATCTGATAACTAATTTGGCCACTCTTAGCAGGAACAAATGCAATCAAACATTTTCAATAACTCGCAATGGCTTAGTTGCATCTCTGTTTAGGTATTTTAACCCACTCATCTTTACAGAATTGTTGTAATTCAGCAACATTGCAGGGTTGTCGAGCATGAATTATTATAAGCATCTCAATTTGATTCAGGTCAGGACTTTGACTAGGCCACTCCAAAGTTTTCATTTTGTTTTAACTTAAGAGGAGTAAATCAATATTTGCTGGAATAATAATGATTTCCAAACAAATTCTGACTATTAAACACAATCAAAAAACGCTATTTATTTATTTATTTATTTATTTATTATAAGCTAAACATGAAATAAATATAATAATCATAACTAAAGTAAAGTGGCCACTCTTAGCAGGAACAAATGCAATCAAACATTTTCAATAACTCGCAATGACTTTGTTACATCTCTGTTTAGGTATTTTAACCCACTCATCCTTAAAGAATTGTTGTAATTCAGCCACATTGCTGGGTTTGAGCATGAATTATTATCAGCATCTCAATTTGATTCAGGTCAGGACTTTGGCTAGGCTATTCCAAAGTCTTCATTTTGTTTTAATTTAAGAAGAGTTAAATCAATATTTGCTGGAATAATAATTATTTCCAAACAAATTCTGACTAGTATACAAAATAAAAAAATACTATTTATAAGCTAAACATGAAACAAATATAATAATAATCATAACTAAAGCAAAGTGGCCACTCTTAGCCAGAACAAATCCAATCAAACGTTTTCAACTACTCGCAATGACTTTGTTACATCTCTGTTTAGGTGTTTTAACCCACTCATCCTTACAGAATTGTTGTAATTAAGCCACATTGCAGGGTTTTTGAGCATGAATCTTCTTTTTAAGATCATGCCACAGCATCTCAATTGGATTCAGGTCAGGATTTTGACTAGGCCACTCCAAAGTCTTCATTTTATTTTAACTTAGGAGGAGATAACTCAGTATTTGCTTGAATAATAATGATTTCCAAACAAATTCTGACTAGTATACACAATCAAAAATAACAATTTATTTATTTATTATAAGCTAAACATGACATAAATATAATAATAATCATAACTAAACTAAAGTGGCCACTTTTAGCTGGAACAAATCCAATCAAACGTTTTCAACAACTCATAATGACTTTGTTACCTCTGTTTAGGTGTTTTAACCCACACATCCTTACAGAATTGTTGTAATACAGCCTCATTGCAGGGTTGTTGAGCATAAACCTCCTTTTTAAGATTATACCACAGCATCTCAATTGGATACAGGTCAGGACTTTTACTAGGCCACTCCAAAGTCTTCATTTTGTTTTAACTTGAGAGGAATTAAATCAATATTTGCTATTTATATACACAAAATCCAAAAAATACTATTTATTTATTAATTATATGCTAAACATGAAATAAATATAATACTAATCATAACTAAAGTAAGAAGGAATACTAAATAATGAATATGTAAATAAATAGAGTGATATATGTAAAGAAACTGTCAGAAAGTCATTCAGCTCAAGCGTTTGTCTTTTAAGCGCAGCGTTTCGCCTCATTTGCAGCTCTCCTCCGTCTCCACATGTGTGTTTCTCCATCTGAGCTTATTTTCAAAGTGCCAAACGTCCAGTGTTTCGCTCCGTGTTTGTGTGTGAAGAGCCGCTGTGCTGTGGAGTGTCCGACACACACTCCTCTCCACAATCACACCGATGATAAGGTCACAAAAAAAACAAGTTGTGTGGAGATTTGCCCGCCGCGCGCTCGACTTCTTCCCAGCATTCATTTGTTTGTTGCTTTCTTTCATTTCTGTGCAAATGAGCCTCGTGCACAGCTGCACGGTTGCCATGGTTACGCGGATAATAGGGGCGCATCGGCGTACGCGCACACATACAATTACACGCATGTGTGATACGATTGTTTAAGATGTTGCTAGAATTCATTACAACAAGCTTGAGTCAATTAAAGCAGCGTGGTGCATGCGTGTGTGTGTGTGTGTGTGTGTGTTTTCAGCAGTCTCAATATCAAACCTGTCACGTTTCATAACGCACAGCTCGCCTCTTATTTTCGGACACGTTTTTTAAGCATGTTTTGTTTTCATCTGCTGTTATTTTAGGCCTGTTGATTTCTGTTTCTCTCCGTCTCGGTTGTTTATGTGAATATCTCGCACCGCCGTCCAGACCGCTGCGCTAACCTGCCTATTAAAGACTAGTGTGTCTTTTGTAAAAAAATCGTAATCACTGTAATTTGAGCATTTCGCTAATTACAGTTTTATTTTGTTATGCCACTCCACAATTATAACCGTACGTGAACGTTTAGTCAAACCAGCACTTAGATGCATTAGCCAAGAGATAAATCGCCCGCGCAATACTAATCAAAGTGGATAAATGGAAAAAGCAGCACAAGAATGAGTAACCGGTGTGATTTCGCAGTGTGTGTGTATTGGAAATCTTTTTATCCTGCTCTTTTTATTGCCTTAAATATGGGAAATCTTTGAAAAAGAGCACTTTGAAGTGAGCAGTGTTGTGTGTGAGCTATAATCTGCACTTACTATCGGGATCAGCTTTTTGTCAGGGGTTTGTGTAATACATATGCAGGACTCATTCAATCAAATCTCATTTATTGATCAAAATTATTACGTTTTCATTGTCGTTTTTAGCAATATTGATTGTATTTGGGCCTACAGTATCATCTGATGGGCTTAAATATATATATATGATATATATATGATATATATGAGCAATATCACTTGAGTAGTAGTGCGGTTTGGCTGTATATCAGCACTGTAAGCAGAGTGCCTTAGTGTCCCACCAGTGCTGATATACAGCCATACCGCACTGCTACTCCTGTGATATTGCGTTTATACAACAGTTCGACGGCATAATCATGTTTAACGGCATAAAACACAGAGTATCTGAATCTCTTTCGCATTAGGAACTACTTTCTTCCGCCGTTCATTCACATCTGCAGCTGACGTCTGAACAGCAGAAACCGCTGCTACTTCGCTGCCATCAATGTAGAGCTGGTGTTTGAATGATTCTCTAGCGCAATGTCTAAAGTGATGACAAAACAGGTAATTTTGCTCACACTTTAAGATTACAAGGCTGAACGTGACATGAAATGCCATCAGTCTACGGAGATATCTCCCTACAGTATTACAGTCTTTCACTGTTGCAATCGGAATGTTACAATAAATAACCCTGAAAAAAGCAGTGCAGTAACTATCAGACCGCTGTTGTGTTTGCGATAAGGAAAAACGCTAAACACATGCGGGCATTTCTTCTTTCTTTCTGCCAACACAACACACATTCCTGATATGCGAGTCCCATCTCAAACTCAATACACCACAATTATATTGTATAAATACAGCACTACAGCATACAAAAGAAAGAGATCGACTTAGTAAGTCATTTATTTGCCTGTTTAATAATGATTTGATCAGCTGTAGTTTAAATTTCCGCTGGTTTATAAGCTCTTAGGGCTTATTATTTGGTCTCTGTCGACCTCTTGTGGATGAACTTCGTCAACCGTCTGTGCTCTAAGACAGACTAATGGCTGCCGACGCGCTGTCTCTCAGAAATTATAAATATTTTAAAACAGGCACTATCCTTATAAATAAACTGCATAGTTGTAGTCTAAACAATTACATTCTTGAGTAAAAAAAGCCTCAAGAGTACATTATGTTGCCCAAAAGCTGCAATATTTGTCAAACTGTAGAGTGTCCTCTGCTTGTTGCTGTGTGTGGGTGGAGTAATACAAAAGGGAGAAAGGTGAAGAGGCCGGTCGAGTGCTGTTATTGCAGAATATCGCACGGCTATCAGCCAATCAGATTCAAGAACCAGACAGAACTGTATGAAAAGATTGAAAACACAAATAAAAAAAAACAAAGTAGCGATTTCCGAATGTACTTTGACTTGTACGTCATTGCTGACAATGTGAACACAAGATATTTCATGTTTTGGTTGGTCAGCTTCATTTTCATTTGTAAATATACATCCTTTCCTGTCATTCAGACCTGCGGCACAGTTTAGGGCTATTAATCAAGTAAATTAGTGAAATAATGATCTGATTTGAAACAGGTGATGTCAACCGGTGAAGCAATTATGATTTGGTACAAAAGCAAGAAGGGTCTAGTCCTTTAGGCTCAAAGATGGGCCGAGGATCGCCACTATAAATACTAGATAAAATTATTCAAACGTTTAGAAAACAGCATTTCCTCAAAGAAAGATCAGGATATTTCACCTTTATCAGTGCAGAACATCATTTAAAGATTCAAGGAATCTGGTGGAATTTCAGTGTGTAAAGGACAAAAGCGCAAGCCTAAGCTGAACAACTGTGATCTCCGATCCCTCGGGGGGCGCTGCATCGATAATCCTCATTCATCTATAAGCGATATCACCACATTGGCTCAGGACTACTTTGGCAATCCTTTGTCGAGTACCAAAATACGTAGTTACATCCACAAATGCCAGTGAAAACTGTACTGTGTCTAAAGGAAGCCCTATGTTAACAGTGTCCAGAAGCGCCGTCAACTTCTCTGGGCTTTGAGACATCTGAGATGGACCATGACATAGTGGAAAACGTGAATCAGTATTTCTGGGCTATGGTTGCTGAATGTGGGCGTAGTAATACACGAGGGTGAAAGGTGAAGAGGCTGGTCGAGTGCTATTATTGCACAATATCACACGGCTATCAGCTAATCAGATTCAAGAACCAGACAGAACTGTTGTATAAATATATAACCCCAGATATGAAAAGATTGAACACACAAATACAAAAACAAAGTAGCGATTTCCAAATGTCCTTTGACTTGTACGTCATTGCTGACAATGTGAACACAAGATATTTCATGTTTTGGTTGGTCAGCTTCGTTTAATTTGTAAATATACATCCTTTCCTGTCATTCAGACCTGCGGCACATTCCAAAAAAAGTTGGGACAGGAGTATTTTAGGGCTAGTAATCAGGTAAATGGGTGAAGAAATTATGATTTGGTACAAAAGCAGCATCCAAGAAGGGTCTAGTCCTTTAGGAGCAAAGATGGGCCGAGGATCGCCAGTTTGCCAAAAAATACCAGATAAAATTATTCAAACGTTTAAAAATAATGTTCCTCGAAGAAAGATTTGGATATTTCACCTTCAGCAGTGCAGAACATCAATAAAAGATGCAAGGAATCTGGAGGAATTTCAATGCGCAAAGAACACGGGTGCAAGCCTAAGCTGAACAACTGTGATCTCTGATCCCTCAGGGGGCGCTGCATTGAGAATCCTTATTCATCTATGAGCGATATCACCACATGGGCTCAGGACTACTTTGGCAATCCTTTGTCAAGTACCACAATACGTAGTTACATCCACAAATGCCAGTGAAACCTGTACTGTGTCTAAAGGAAGCCCTATGTTAACAGTGTTTAGAAGCGCCGTCAACTTCTCTGGGCTCTGAGACATCTGAGATGGACCATGACATAGTGGAAAACGTGAATCAGTATTTCTGGGCTATGGTTGCTGAATGTGGGCGGAGTAATACACAAGGGTGAAAGGTGAAGAGGCTGGTCGAGTGCTATTATTGCACAATATCGCACGGCTATCAGCTAATCAGATTCAAGAACCAGACAGAACTGTTGTATAAATATATAACCCCAGATATGAAAAGATTGAACACACAAATACAAAAACAAAGTAGCGATTTCCAAATGTACTTTGACTTGTACGTCATTGCTGACAATGTGAACACAAGATATTTCATGTTTTGGTTGGTCAGCTTCGTTTAATTTGTAAATATACATCCTTTCCTGTCATTCAGACCTGCGGCACATTCCAAAAAAAGTTGGGACAGGAGTATTTTAGGGCTAGTAATCAGGTAAATGGGTGAAATAATGATGTGATGTCAACAGGTGATGAAATTATGATTTGGTACAAAAGCAGCATCCAAGAAGGGTCTAGTCCTTTAGGAGCAAAGATGGTCCGAGGATCGCAAGTTTGCCAAAAAATACCAGATAAAATTATTTAAACGTTTAAAAACAATGTTCCTCAAAGAAAGATTTGGATATTTTACCTTCAGCAGTGCAGAACATCAATAAAAGATGCAAGGAATCTGGAGGAATTTCAGTGTGTAAAGGACAAAAGCGCAAGCCTAAGCTAACAACTGTGATCTCCGATCCCTCAGGGGGCGCTGCAGCGAGAATCCTCATTCATCTATGAGCCATATCACCACATGGGCTCAGGACTACTTTGGCAATCCTTTGTCAAGTACCACAATATGTAGTTACATCCACAAATGCCAGTTAAAACTGTACTGTGCCTAAAGGAAGCCCTATGTTAACAGTGTCCATAAGCACCGTCAACTTCTCTGGGCTCTGAGATGGACCATTACATAGTGGAAACGTGTAATGTGGTTAGATCAATCAGTATGTTTGGGCGAGAAATGGATGGCGTGTGCTCCGGACCAAAGAAGAAAAAGATCATCCAGACCTTTATCAGCAAGTCTAAAAGGCAGGTTCTATCATGGTACGGGTTGTGTCAGTGCCCTTGGCAACTTGCACTTCTGTGGTGGCACCATTAATGCTGAAAGAAGAGATTTGAGCACAATACAATGGCCATTTTTCCAGGGACGCCCATTCATATTTCAACAAGACCGCATTCTGTACACATTACAAAGTCCTGGCTGCCGAGAAAGAGGATTCTGGTACTTGACTGGCCTGCCTGCAGTCCCGACCTGTCTCCAATAGAGAGAATCTGAGTCATTCACCTTAAGGCTTGTTTGCAAGAAGAATGGGACAAAATTACACCTGAAACACTCCATCGCTTCGTGTCTTCAGTCCCTAAACGTCTTTCAAGTGTTTTGATAAGCAATGGCGACATTACAAAGTGAAACATGTTGCAAGAACCAAAATCGGAATACAAGTTTAGTCAAAAGTAAAACTAGAAATCACTATTTTATTTATTTATTTGTGTTTTCCACACTGTTCCGACTTTGGGTTTGTATTTATATATACCTAATAATTAGGTTAATTATGCAAGGAGATGGGTCAAATACGAACCCACTGTTTTAATTGCGATTAAGTGTAAACTCACTCATTCATTCATGTTCTTTTTGGCTCAGTCCTTTTATTAATCCAGGGTCGCCACAGTGGAATGAATCGCCAACTTATCCAGCACGTTTTACACAGCGGATGCCCTTCCAGCTGCAACCCATCTCTGGGAAACATCCATACACACTAATGCACACTCATACACTACGGACAATGTAGCCTACCCAATTCACCCATACCACATGTCTTTGGACTTGTGGGGGAAACCGGAGCACCCGGAGGAAACCCACGCAACCACAGGGAGAACATGCAAACTCCACACAGAAATGCTAACTGACCCAGCCAGGCTCGAACCAGCGACCTTCTTGCTGTGAGGCGAATGTGCTACTCACTACGCCACTGTGGCGCCTCTTAAGTGTAAACTATTTTCCAGCAATTAAAAGGACAGACCCCCCTGGAGATATTTGTGTACTGCTGTACATCCCTGTGTATGTAATAAGCAATGAGTATGCACATTTTGGACCCACATAGGAGCATAACACTAACACAACGTTAACTTTAGAGCAGCGTTTAGGTTTAGTCGTTCAGTTCCCTCCACAGTTTCCACAGTGTGTTTCAAATATTAGCCTGTTAATTTCATTGTGATTAAGTGGAAACTATTAAAAAGGACAAACCCCCCACACATATTTTGTTTTGACGTCATTCAGGAGTGTTACATACGAGGTCAAACACCCCCCCCCAAACAACCCTTCCTCCCGTCATTCGCACCCTGGACATGAGCTCTGAGTGTCCTGAATGCATGTGGAGGTGCAGATGATGAATGCTGTGTTATCTGCGCAGTGTGTGCCGGCTGACTCATTGTGCTCGCATTCTGTCCACCGCGGCGGCTCGCGAGTAATTAACACACAATGCATAATAACCCATAAGTCACCGGGCCACGTGTGCAATCATCAAAACACACTGCAAAATATTAATTGGGACAGTATTCGCGTCTCAGGAGACCGAATGTGAATAATAGACAGCGGTCTGAGGAGTCGGAGAGTTAACAAGCCTTCTGCTCTCGCCTGCCGCATGAAAACCAATCGGCAGGAATGACAGCGACATTATTTACGCCGCGGTTGCTTTATATTGCATCAGAGTAATATGCAGTATGAAATAAAAGGTACATCTCAAAGAGTTCCCGTCAGTCTGGGTGCAAGAAAGCCAGGGCTTCGATCTCAAATGAACAGCATCAATGAGACTGCCAGTGAGAAAATCCAGACTCGGAGAGGAAAACGTTTGGACGTTTTTTTTTTTACGTTTTTCAAAACGCGTTACGTTTTTTATTTATACTTCATAAGCCCATCGGTTAATCGCATGAGTTCTTCACATGAATGTTTAATTTTATGTTTGATAATATGATTTATTTAGCAGGATCTCTGCATTATTTAATCGCGCTCAAATATCTTCGTAATGTGACGGTCATTTGATAAATATTGGAGGTTAATTTACTTTCCCGCATTTAATTATTGCAGAAAATGTGGTTAAATAGATTTAAAGGAAAAACGAGTAGCCCTTTTGTGAATTTGTTTAATTCATTTAATCATCACAAGTGATGTTTAAAAGTGCTGTATGTCAAGTGTTTGACTCTTCTACAGCATAAAAACACCATAATATATATATATATAATTGAGAAACATGCTGAGTGAGCATTCTTGTTTGTCTGTAAAACAATGCTGAAATCAGATATTCTGCTTTGGAAATGTGCGTTACGTGCTAGAACGTCTGGCTTTGTATTTGTCGTTTAACCTGTTCAATGCCAGTTTAGCCAATTATATTCCAGCACCCAGGGTTGCCTTGATGGAAAACAGCGTATTTGATTCATTCAGTCAGAAAGGCTCGCAAAGCATGCGTCTGTGACCGATGTGCGGCCTCCGGTGGACAGTAGCAGACTCCAAAATGAGACGCAGATTCAGAGTTCCACATGAGGTGGCTATTAATTAGCAAATAATATAAATATTACGAAGGTAAACATTAAGTGAGCAGGGTACACTGTAACAATTTGGCTGTTTGCACCAAACGAAACACGACAGACAATTTAAATACAGCCATTCAGAAGCACAGAATAGTGCACTCACTGCACTCCAACGAAATGGTAATGTTTATAATGTAATGAATACATATTATATCTCTTTAACATCATTAAATGTAGATGATGAATCGCTGATATGTGTTGGTTTGCATTATTTCACAGTTCTAAAGTTCAATTTCAGATGGTTTATTTTATTTTCAAGATCTGAGGTGAAGTATCTGCTGCTGCTTTCAGTATACGGCAATAAATGTCATGTAAAACGGCATTCAAACTCACATTTTTAGCATTTAACACTGAATAAAGCACATGAGGTGTACCTGAGCTGATCATCGTCAGTTAATCGTGTTGTTGAGCTGCAGGATATAGAAGCCGTTTCTAATATATCAATTGCAAGGAGTTAGTTAGGACAAAAACCTCTTTTAATATCGAAAAATATTCCCTCGATTGCGTTCTATCTATCTGTCTGTCTGTCTATCTGTGTATTCATTTATCTGTCTTTTTAGTTTGGCCAATATAAAAATATATTTTAAAAATGTAAAAACTGCTGTGGTTAATAGTATCAGCCCCCTTAAAAATATATATTTTTTCAATTTGCTACAAAACAATCGACTTTTGTCCACTTTCTTGCCTAATTAACCTCTTTAAATGGCACTTTATTACTGATATTTTCCTAAATAATGGCTCTTTTTGTGATTAGTAAAAACACTCCAAAAAAAAAAACATATTGGGTAATTTCAACCCAATTTTAGTTAAAACGTACAAAACCAACCGTTGGGTTAATTTCTTAAAACTAAATGTATAGATTGTCCACTGTTAAATTGGAGTGATATAAACACAATAAGTCATTCGTTTATTAAGTTTCCTTCGGCTTAGTCCCTTGTACATCAAGAGTCACCACACAGGAATGAACCGCCAACCATTTCAGCATGTTTTAATGCAGTAGATGCCCTTTCAGCTGCAACCCAGTACTGGGAAACACAAACACGTTCACATTTAGTTTATTCAGTTCCTCTATAGCGCATGTGTTTGGACTGTAGGGGAAACCGGAGCACCCGGAGGAAACCCACGCCAACACGGGGAGAACATGCAAACGGGCTCGAACCAGCGACCTTCTTGCTGTGATGCAACAGTACTAACCACTGAGCCACTATGTCACCCACCACAATAAGTCTCTTTTTTTTATTTTCGTGACGTTAAAGTAGGGTCCCAATCCCAGTGATTTTGAGGCCCATCGAATTGATTGACAGCGGCGTATTAACAAGTCTTCATAGTAACACATGTCCACAGGACAGGATTTGCAAAGAAACTGGGATTTAAAGATGTGTTTAAATCTGCTCACGAATGAGTTTTACAAGTTTAAAAGGTTTTTAAAGCGGAGCGTGTTTGTCATAAAGACAGTAGAACTGTTATGTAATTCATAACTCAGCACAGCCACCTAGAGGCTACACAAGGATGCTTCAAGTAGACGAAAATCAAGCAAATGTCGCAAAATTGCAAATGGTTTAAATTAGCATATTTTGGGCAGTCAGGACATTATGAAATATTTTTTACATAAAAAAAACAAAGTATTTGCAAATTAAATTTTTTCATCTTTTAGCTTAGCTTAGCATAGCATAGATCAGGGAATCGGATTAGACCATTAGCATCTCAATCAAAAATGACCAAAGAGGTTAAATACTTTCCTATTTAAAACATGAATAAATTTATAGTACCAATTTTAAATTAATATTTGGATTTGTCCATACTCCACCCAATTTGGGTTGAAATAACGAATTTTTAGGACTGATTCACACCTGAACACGTCTTTGCTTCTAAAAACGTCAGGTGGCGCTCAGAAATGGGTTTTAAAAAAAAGCATGAAGCGATATTATGAATGTGATGTAACAACGACAACAACTAACTCGTTAGAAATAGGAAAACAATATGTTATGTTATGAGAAGCACTTGAATGTATATCATATACCTCAAGATATCTGGACAAAGCCACAATGGGCACCTTCTTTGCTATGATGTAACGGTAAATTAAACGGTTGTCATGGCAACTTTCTACAATAAACAGATGCTCACAGTGGTTGTCCCACTTCCGAGCTTTTCTGATTGGTCCACTGCTATGGAACTAACAGTAATGAGCAGCACTGCATGTTAAAATTTACTTGACACGGTGTCAAAAAACTCTCTGCTTCAAAAAACAATCACAAATGTCCATCAAGCACGTGTTCACATTAAAAACAATAGAAAAATAGCGTATTAGTGGGGGAACGTGCATTCTGTGTTGATAGAGTGCTATTTCTTTAAGCCTTTCATATTAGAGTCTAACATGTTTTATTTTCCCTTTCAGGAGGAAACATCCAAAGCTGGAGGGAAGAGCAAAAAACCCAAAGGCAAAAAGGCAAAGTAAAAGTCTACTTGGACTAGATATGGACCGGAATCTGACGAATGCAATCAGCCGAGACTTATTTTAATAGGAGGCTTAAACAGCTTGAAAGTCGCACCGCAAACAGTTCCAGAGTTGAATGCTCTGTTGCTGCACTCGATGTCACACTAAGTGCTTTGTCTTATGAATAAAGATTTGTATGAATTACAAATTGATTCGCAAATGAGGCTTTCCTGAAGAGTCACAAGGACAAACGGATGCGAAGCAGGTAATAAAATACCCCTGACATTCATCAGCGACCCTTGACCCCTCTTCCAGTTTAACCATGCTCTAATAGAATAATTTAATAAAGCCTGACAAAACCAATTGCAGGTTTTGTGGAAGCGTCACATCAGGACAAGCGTTTTACCGCAGATGTCCACACAAAACTGACCCGAAGTCGTTCTCACGTTCTGATTTTCAAACGTCCATCACTGTATATGCTTCGGTTTAATCCCCGGTCGCCCTACGATATTACACTTTCAGTCATCGTTAACCTTAAGTAGTGCATGACGTTATGGAAGACGTGCTGAAAAGTCAAACTCAAAATTGTTCAACACAATTCATCTTTATTAAACTGAATCCGTGTCAGTAAAATTGTCCCACTTCCGAGCTCTTCTGATTGGTCCACTGCTATGGAACGAACAGTAATCGAAGGTTCTTTCAACTTGACGCGGTGCCTGAAAACTCTGTGCTTCTAAAAACAGTCACACATGTCCGTCAAGCACGTGTTCACGTTAAAAACAATAGAAAAGCAGTGTTTTAGTGGGGAAAAATGCATTCAAATGTCCACACAAAACTGACCCGAAGTCGTTCTCACGTTCTGATTGTCAAACGTCCATCACTGTATATGCTTTGGATTAATCCCGGTCGCTCTACGATATTACGCTTTCAGTCATCGTTAACTTTAAGTAGTGCATGACGTTATGGAAGACGCGCTGAAAAGTCAAACTCAAAAGTGTTCAACACAATTTATCTTTATTAAACTGAATCCGTGTCAGTGAAATTGTCCCACTTCCGAGCTCTTCTGATTGGTCCACTGCTATGGAACGAACAGTAATCGAAGGTTCTTTCAACTTGACGCGGTGCCTGAAAACTCTGTGCTTCTAAAAACAGTCACACATGTCCGTCAAGCACGTGTTCACGTTAAAAACAATAGAAAAGCAGTGTTTTAGTGGGGAAAAATGCATTCAAATGTCCACACAAAACTGACCCGAAGTCGTTCTCACGTTCTGATTGTCAAACGTCCATCACTGTATATGCTTTGGATTAATCCCGGTCGCTCTACGATATTACGCTTTCAGTCATCGTTAACTTTAAGTAGTGCATGACGTTATGGAAGACGCGCTGAAAAGTCAAACTCAAAAGTGTTCAACACAATTTATCTTTATTAAACTGAATCCGTGTCAGTGAAATTGTCCCACTTCCGAGCTCTTCTGATTGGTCCACTGCTATGGAACTAACAGTAATGAGCAGCGTTGCACGTTAAAATCGAAGGTTCTTTCAACTTGACGCGGTGCCTGAAAACTCTGTGCTTCAAAAAAAAACATCACACGTCCGTCAAGCACATGTTCACATTAAAAACAATAGAAAAGGAGCGTTTTAGTGGGGAAAAATGTATTCAAATGTCCACACAAAACTGACCCGGAGTCGTTCTCAGGTTTTGATTGTCAAACGTCCATCACTGTATATGTTTCGGTTTAATCCCCAGTCGCCCTACGATATTACGCTTTCAGTCATCGTTAACCTTAAGTAGTGCATGACGTTATGGAAGATGTGCTGAAATATCAAACTCTTCAACACAATTCATCTTTATTTCACTGAATCTGTGTCAGTGAAATTGTCCCACTTCCGAGCTCTTCTGATTGGTCCACTGCGATGGAACGAACAGTAATGAGCAGCGCTGCACGTTAAAATCGAAGGTTCTTTCAACTTGACGCGGTGCCTGAAAACTCTGTGCTTCAAAAAAACAGTCACACATGTCCGTCGAGCACGTGTTCACGGTAAAAACAATAGAAAAGCAGCGTTTTAGTGGGGAAAAATGTATTCAAATGTCCACACAAAACTGACCCGGAGTCATTCTCACGTTCTGATTGTCAAACGTCCGTCACTGTATATGTTTCGGTTTAATCCCCGGTCGCCCTACGATAATACGCTTTCAGTCATCGTTAACCTTAAGTAGTGCATGACGTTATGGAAGATGTGCTGAAATATCAAACTCTTCAACACAATTCCTCTTTATTTCTCTGAATCTGTGTCAGTTCAGTTTGCAGAGTTCACCGATCGACGAAAGTGAAGGAGATAAAAACCTCGAGAGAAATCAGGCTTGGAGCATTTCTTCTCTAGCCAAACTTTCTTGTGCAGAGCTGCTGTCAAGGCGCCGGAGAACGCTGGACGTCAATCGTTGAGAAGGTGCAGGTGTGAGTAAGCAGGTGTTACGGCCCAAAACCCAAAACTGGCTTGAATAATAACATCAAGGTTTAAGCTGAACATATGAAAGGACTCAGACGCTTGAATTAACAAACTGACGTCCCGTCAATAAATCTTTAATCTCCTTCAATCAAACTTTCAAAAAGGGACAACAAAAAATATGGACAAATCATGTAGACAGGTAGGGCAGCTAAACAAAACAGTTCCCTGACTAGAACTGTTCTTAATGGACAGATCTCACCTACAGCTCCCGTGAAGGGAATAAAAACAGGCGTGTCTTCCGGGCCGCTGCTTTCCTTTACTAAACTAAATAAATAACAAAACATGACTATGAAACATAATATCCACTACCTGCTACGAAAAACAACAAAGTATCAGAATACAACCATAGCAAAATAAAATAAATAAACACAGACCCGAGTAACAGCAGGGTTCGTCCGGTCATGAAAAACCTGGAAAAGTCATGGAATTTTAAGTGAAGTTTCATAAACTAATTTCGAGAGGAGCACGGGATATGATTAAGCACGCCTGGCTGATCATCTGTAATCAGTAATAATCCAATCAGAGTGATCCAAGCTTACTATAAATGGATCAGTTTTTCCCCTACTGCTCTATCTTCGTTTTGGAAGAATCCCCCTTCCACCCCATCTCCTCCTTTTTTCTAAAGGGGAGCTTTTCGTGACCTATCTGATCTCGGATCCCCTAATATGCTTATTGAATGGGTGGGAGGCTTGGGCTCAAATATCTCCGAGCTCAGGGTTCTCTCCCGGGACAGCATGCTAAACCTGCTATAAACGCTAAGCATATCTAAGGGTGAACTTGTAAGGATGAAAATTATATGCATTTGTTTATATGGCAGAACATGTCTTTTTCACCAAAGAAGGCTCACACAAATTAATAATAATAATAATAATAATAATAAGATCAGGGCCTGCTTTGTGGACTGTGGGGGTTTGATGATGTAGTCACATGTTGATTGGTCAGTTTGAATGTCTCAGTATTTAGGCTTTGGTCACATGGTCAAGAAAGGTACAAAAGAGGTGATAAACCTAGCTCTGGCCTCTTTCTTCTCCTGCCCTTCTTGCTTCTCCTGCTTGGGCTCTTTCCCAATGCTCTCTCTATCTCTCTCCCTCCCTCTCTCTCTCTCTCTCTCAGGTAACTTTAATTTACATTTAAGCTGGGTACAATTATTATCATATGTTTTTATCATTTCATGTTTTATTGTTTCATACAGTTATTTGTAACTAATTCAGTTGTAACCATAGAGAATTATTGTCATTAAATCATCTCATTTTAAGTATTTGTCAATTACTTTTGATTGAACATCAACATTTAATGGCTCCATATTACAATACAATATAATCACATAATAGCGACGCTCTCCCACATTTAAAGCTATTAATATAAGATTGCAGAAGGATGGTTTGACTAGAATGTACAGTTTTTTACCATCATACTGATAACTTTTTAGTCACTTTTTAGCTGTAGTTAAAAAGACCAGCCTTACAGACTCTTGTAAATGGCAATTTCCAGGCCTGAAAAGGTTTTGGAAAATTAAATCAACCCACAAAGATTTTAAAAAGTCATGAAGATTTGTTTCACCGTCTCTGTATATTAGAATATTGCTGATGATTTTGTTTAAATTCCAGTTTCGGAGCGCACGATCGGTCACGTGAACAGGCGCGGGGGGTAACAGGGACTCGCCGTTTTAGCCAGCGTTAATATTAACTTATGTAAACTCAATGCCAGGGAAATCCCGATTTAGGGTTGAATGGCTTCATGATGAAAAGTACAAGCAGTCACTCGAGAAAGATCAGGACCCGGGACGGTGCGAAGTGTGCATTGTGTAGGAAAACGTTTGACATTTTGAACAGCCGCGTGCTCGACGGCTCCCAACGCGATCGCTGAATTTTCCACTTGTGGTTTGACTGACGTGACGCCCGCTCCTAGCTGTGGCACTTCCCTCTCATCCGCTGTGAAACAAACGACCATTCTGAGGGCCGAATCCATTTCTAAGAGTTTCTCAATTATATAATGAAACTGTTACTGTGCGAGCGTGATTGAAATAAATACATTTAAACCATATTCCACACGACAAAGCTTGTCATTTATTGCAGTAAAAATATTTTGTGTTTTATATTTTGTTTATAAACACACAGACGGACACACAAGCAAATTCTCCAGGTCTGGAGGGAGCACTTTTAGCTTAGCATAGCATCAATCATTGAATCGGATTAGACCATTAGCATCTCGATCAAAAACGACCAAAGAATTGAAATATTTTCCTATTTAAAGCTCGACTCTTCTGTAGTTACATCGGGTAATGAGACCAACGGAAAGTGAAATTAGCTATTTTCTAGGCCGGCTAGGCTAGGCTAGGAACTATACTCTCATTCTGGCGTAATAAACAAACAAATATATAATGCAGCACCTCAAAATAATTCCTGGATCATTACGCCAGAATGAAAGTACAGCTCCCAGCCATATCGACCTAAAAATATAACCATTTTTGAGCGAGATGCTAACGGTCTAATCCGATTCAATGAACTATGCTAAGCTAAGCTAAAATGTCCTGAATGTATTAAAAAAAGGTAAAACTCAACAGTTTAACTCTAGGGAGGCTACAAAATAAGATTATTTTCAAAACACAGGAGTGGAGTGTTCCTTTTAAAGTACACTTCCTGAGATAAACGACTCCGTTATAATCATTTGAGTACCCGCTAGCTAGTTCACGAGTCAAACTTTGCATAGCCAAAGTCGGTCCCCACCTGCTGAGACTTCCACGCTATGACTAGCATGCTAATTCTACCTTAATGAGCTCAAGTGGGGGACTCTGGGGGCTCCAAAACAGTGTGGGCCCTTAGAATCATCCTAACTCCCCCCCCAGCGGTGCCCCTGTATATTGTTTTTATATATCTGTTGTCATAACCGTAGGCTTCTCTCTCTCTCACACACACAAACACACACGCACACAGACAGACACACAAGCAAAATCTCCAGGTCTGGAGGGAGCACTATTAGCTTAGCTTAGCATCAATCATTGAATCAGATTAGACCATTAGCATCTCGATCAAAAACGACCAAAGAATTTAAAGATTTTCCTATTTAAAGCTCGACTCTTCTGTAGTTACATCGGGTAATAAGACCAACACAAAGTGAAATTAGCTATTTTCTAGGCCGGCTAGGCTAGGCTAGGCACTATACTCTCATTCTGGCATAATAAACAAACAAATATAAATTCAAAATAATTCCTGGATTATTACGCCAGAATGAAAGTACAGCTCCCAGCCATATCAAACTAAAAATATAACCATTTTTGAGCGAGATGCTAACGGTCTAATCCGATTCAATGAACTATGCTAAGCTAAGCTAAAATGTCCTGAATGTATTAAAAAAAGGTAAAACTCAACAGTTTAACTCTAGGGAGGCTACAAAATAAGATTATTTTCAAAACACAAGAGTGGAGTGTTCCTTTTAAAGTACACTTCCTGAGATAA
Organism: Danio albolineatus; assembly: GCA_903798035.1. Classification (NCBI taxonomy): domain Eukaryota; kingdom Metazoa; phylum Chordata; class Actinopteri; order Cypriniformes; family Danionidae; genus Danio; species Danio albolineatus. The sequence continues at coordinate 65,425 of CAIGQQ010030823.1, read as the reverse complement.
ACGACTCCGTTATAATCATTTGAGTACCCGCTAGCTAGTTCACGAGTCAAACTTTGCATGGCCAAAGTCTGTCCCCACCTGCTGAGACTTCCACGCTATGACTAGCATGCTAATTCTACCTTAATGAGCTCAAGTGGGGGTCTCTGGGGGCTCCAAAACAGCGTGAGCCCTTAGAATCATCCTAACTCCCCCCTCCAGCGGTGCCCCTGTATATTGTTTTTTATATATCTGTTGTCATAAACGTAGGCTTCTCTCTCACACACACACACAAACACACAGACAGACACACAAGCAAAATCTCCAGGTCTGGAGGGAGCACTTTTAGCTTAGCTTAGCATCAATCATTGAATCGGATTAGACCATTAGCATCTCGATCAAAAACGACCAAAGAATTTAAAGATTTTCCTATTTAAAGCTCGACTCTTCTGTAGTTACATCGGGTAATGAGACCAACACAAAGTGAAATTTGCTATTTTCTAGGCCGGCTAAGCTAGGCTAGGCACTATACTCTCATTCTGGCATAAAAAACAAACAAATATAAATTCAAAATAACTCCTGGATTATTACGCCAGAATGAAAGTACAGCTCCTAGCCATATCAAACTAAAAATATAACCATTTTTGAGCGAGATGCTAACGGTCTAATCCGATTCAATGAACTATGCTAAGCTAAGCTAAAATGTCCTGAATGTATTAAAAAAAGGTAAAACTCAACAGTTTAACTCTAGGGAGGCTACAAAATTAGATTATTTTCAAAACACAGGAGTGGAGTGTTCCTTTTAAAGTACACTTCCTCAGATTAATGACTCCGTTATAATCATTTGAGTACCCGCTAGCTAGTTCACGAGTAAAACTTTGCACTGCCAAAGTCTGTCCTCACCTGCTGAGACTTCCACGCTATGACTAGCATGCTAATTCTACCTTAATGAGCTCAAGTGAGAATAACTTGAACGTTTTGGCGGTCAGCGTCCTAATAAGCAGATGCCGGGTCACAGGAGAGCCTCAGGAAAACCACGCTGGGATTGGAGACGCACTGCGTGACGGTTCGCCGCCGTGTCTCGGAAAGCAACGAGTTGGTTTGCGTGTGCGGTGTGTGTGCGTCCCCGAATGCTTTTAAACCTGCAGACCCGGAGAAATGAGTCATCTAGAAAAGACTCTCGAGTGCTTTTTGACTTCCTACCTCAGCTCTGCTCTTTCTCGCACATATCGTTCCCGTCTTAAATACCTTTGGGTCTTTGACATTCCGGCCTCTTTCCTCCGAGTCGTATTCATTTCACTTTCATCCTCTCCGCATGCACCTATTCCCTTTGCTCTGGACTATTCTTTCATGCCTACCTCTCGCTCTCTCTTTCTTTCAGCATCCCACTACTTCCTTTCAATGAATATTAACGCACCTTTTCCGCTGTCGGCGCGTACCCTTTCAGATTCAATTGCTTGGTTTGACTCATGGGGCTCCTGGCTAAATGCTTTGGTGGGCTTTTGCGGTGACATGTTGTCTTGGTGTGGGGATAAATCCACCGTGCGCGCAGAACTTGTTTGGCACGTCATCTTTGCCCTGCCTAATGGATGTCTTTTATATTTCGTCACACAGACTCTTGGCAGCACTGTTTTCTCTCTCGTTTTTGGCAAGGGATCAAGCTGTTCTGTGTAGAGTGTATAGAATAAAGTCATGCTGTGCGGTAATCTTGTTTATTTGTAGTAGTATAGACTAAGCCAACATTTGACAACTCTACGTCTTTCCTTTCGGGCCACGGAAACAAGTTGGTGTGAAGAATCTCGCTGTATTTGGCTTGAAGTAAATCCGCAGTAAATCGAGACAATCCCCGCTGTGCTTTGCCATTATTTTCTGAAATCGCCAAAACTCAGTTTGTGACTTGCTAATTGCCAATTTAATGGAGGAAAGTTTTGTTGTGACGTGCGGGGATTAGTAAGACTTCAAATCTCTGCCACAAACACTTGGAAAGGTTTTTAAATGCTGTGTTTTTATCTCCTTGATAAACTTTGGCCTAACTCTGTTTTGCACCTCTTTGCCACATTATCCCCTTGGAAAAAGTGTGAAGAAATGAGACGCCACCATTACATCTGTATCATCTTATGTCATCGCTAGGTTATCTGTTGTATTCCTATCTAACTCACCAGTAGTGCTGTGGCAAAAACCAACACTAACTATAGCGTTGTCTGCTGTTAAAAACTAGACTACAGTATCATCTGCTGTTATAAACTAGCCTAGAGCGCCATCTGCTGTTTAAAACTAGCCTAGAGCGCTGTCTGCTGTTAAAAACTAGCCTAGAGCACCATCTGCTGTTAAAACTAGTCTAGAGCACCATCTGCTGTTAAAAACTAGCCTAGAGCACCATCTGCTGTTAAAAACTAGCCTAGAGCGCCATCTGCTGTTAAAAACTAGCCTAGAGCAGCATCTGCTTTTAAAAACTAGCCTAGAGCACTGGCTTCTGATAAAAACTAGCCTAGAGCACCAGCCATCTGTTGTTATAAATTAGCGTAGAGCAGCGTCTGCTATTGAAAACTATCCCAGAGCACCATCTGCTGT
>CAIGQQ010030823.1:20594-54694 GCA_903798035.1 Danio albolineatus | reverse complement strand
TCTGTTACTGTCAACTGTTATTGTCACCCTGTTACCATCAACTCTGTCACCGTCAACTCTGTCACCATCTACTGTTAACCTCAACTCTGTTACCGTCAACTCGATTACCGTCAGTTCTGTTACTATCAACTCTGTTACCTTCAACTAGTATTGTCAACTCTGTCACTATCAACTCTGTTACTGTCTACTCTGTTACTGTCAACTCTGTTAGTCAACCCTGTTACTGTCTACTCTCTTACCATCAACTCTGTTACCATCACCTCTGTTACTGTCAACTCTGTTACAGTGAACTCTATTACTGTCAGTTCTGTTACTATCAAATCTGTTACCTTCAACTATTATTGTCAACTCTGTTACCGTCAACTCTGTTAACCTCAACTCTGTTAACATCAATCCTGTTACAGTCAACTCTATTACCGTCAGTTCTGTTACCTTAAACTCTGTTACCTTCAACTATTATTGTCAACTCTGTTACTGTCAACTCGGTTACCATCAACTCTGTTACCATAAATTCTGTTACCCTCAACTATTACAGTCAACTCTATTACCGTCAGTTCTGTTACCTTAAACTCTGTTACCTTCAACTATTATTGTCAACTCTGTTACTGTCAACTCGGTTACCATCAACTCTGTTACCATAAATTCTGTTACCCTCAACTATTATTGTCAACTCTGTGACCATCAACTGTTACCGTCAACTACTACTGTCAACTGTTGTCAACTCTGTCACCGTCAACTCTGTTAGTCAACTGTGTTACCATCAACTCTGTTGTTGTCAACTCCATTACCATCAATTATATTATTGTCAACTTTGTTACTTTAACCGTTACGGTCAACTCTGTTGTTGTCAATACAGTCAACTGTCAACTCTATCATTGTCAAATGTTTTACTGTCAGCTGTGTTAGTGTCAACTGTTAACTCTTTTACTTGATATTGTCAACTCTGTTACCGTCAACAACGTTACGGTCGTGTTTGTTATTATCATCTCTGTTACCGTTATGGCCAAAGGATGCAAAGAATAAGTAAAACAGCAATTAGCAGCGGAATCTAATGTTTAAGTTTAAACAATTTGCATTAATGCACATTTCATTCAGTTTACTGTAAACTACACATTTGCTGCACTTCATTCCAGTTCGTAAGGAAGGCGGATAAGAAATGCTTGAAATGAGTTCTGCAGTGAGTCTTATGCTAATCTAATTGCTCCACAGGTCCTCATGTAACCCTCTCTGGAAGTGATTGGTATCGCCGCCGGGGCCCATACAAGAAATCCTGGGTTAAGATCCCAGGGGTTAATTAGCACTCCACAATTAAAGAAGAATGACACATTTAAGAGGGTTTTCGCTGGAAATTTAACCGCACAACTGCTGGAACTAATGAAAGCTAAAGGAGCCGCGACATGCAGCGGCGCTAAATTGGATTTCACAGATGCACCATTATTTCGGTGTCAATGTCACGCACGTGTGAAACGCCAAGGCAAAAAAAAGTGAGCGGTATCGTCTTGCTCTAGTGCGCAGCTGAGGATCGGCTAAAGTTGGTCTTTTGTGTCAGTAGGGAAATGAGTCACGCTGGAGAAGAAGACCACATCTCTCTGACAGCCAGTGTAATTAAGAATCATTTTAAGCACAGAAACACAGAGTTTTGGTGTTTAGGAAGAGGAGGCGTACTGTAGATGGTGTGCCATTTCAAAAAAATAACTTTAAAAAGCGCAATTAGGATGTTTATTCGTCATGCCTTATCACGCACGGCATGATGATAGACGCATTAGCATTATTTTTAATCTAAATGCTTGGATTTAAAGTCTCCTTCTGGAGCTGGAAAGGACGGAGGCTTGAAAAGGCACATAGGATGTAATGTATAAAAGTGAGACACAGCCACTGGGAAAAGGAGGAACGCTTTGAAGAAAATAACCTGAGCCTTGCCTGGAGTGGCTGCTGTCCGTGGTGCTGAAACCACTGGAGAGTGCAGGAGCACAAACACACTGGTCAAAAACATGTGAACATTCGGACATTTCTCCAAGCATAGGGGAATATTTACTCATATAATTCTAGTATAACACTGATATCTTCAAGAACACCATACCTGTCAACATTTGGATGTGAAAATAAGGGATATGCCCACCATAATAAGGGATACACCGCCCCCCCATAAACAAATAAATCCCAAAATTACTAAATATATGTTTTTTTCTGGAGCTGTTTCATTGTAAATAAACAGTTAAACGGTCAGTGTTATGTTTTAATATTATTATTGTGAGTCTGAAATAATAAATAGTGTACATTAGCAGCAAATAAATTAGCAAAACTTTTCAGCTTAGTGCAACTAATAGCTATTATAAACAAACAGAATCAAGTTATGAAATCTCTTTAATCTTCACTGTATAAATTATACATAATTATACAAATCAATATCATTTATTTGTATTTTTTTGTTTGATTACATTAAATAAGCATATCCACTTGCTCTGACTTGCTGTGAGGCGAGAGTGCGACCACCGCATTGCCCCAGTATGTATTTGTCATGTGTAATCAATGCTTTCAGATTAAAAAAATATGTGTCTCATAGTAGGTTTTGTGTGCCTATTTTGGTGGTCTAAAGGGCATCAATGTGTGGACGTCAAGGTTTTGACATGACGTTTTGATATCGGTCCATACCTGTCAACCCTCCCGTTTTTCCCAGGATTCTCCTGTTTTTTACAGTTCTATCCCACTATCATCCAGTAAATGTATTTTCCAGTATTTCTCCGGTATTTTCAGTCTTTCTCTGAAGGGTGGCAATAAACATTAAAGAGCCGATCCTCCTTATACGCAACCCATACCGCCGCACCACCAGGGGCCGCCCCTCGCTCTTAAATGTGAGTCAGTTCTGTGCTTTCGTTTTATTTAGGCATGAAACACTTTGAAATAAATATAAAAACGGCGGGATTCCCTTTCCTTTTCATTACAGGTGTCGTCGCTCCTCCTGTGTATTCTTCCAAACAGTCATAAAGCTGTGCGTGACTGTCAGACGCGCTCCATAGTGAGAAACAGGCGCTGTTTCCCAAACGGATTCTGTACATGCGATTTAAAGCGGAGCGAAAGTCTGGGTTTGGGGTGCGTCTTTGAACAGACATATACACATAATTAATAATAACAACATCTAAAAATGTTGATCTTGATGTTTTTTTCCCCTAACACAACTAATTTAGTCCTAAATGAGCATAAAACATTAGGAAAGCAACCGCATAAAGCGGTGCGTGACTGTCAGACGCGCTCCATAGTCATAAACAGACGCTGTTTCCCAAACAGATTTTGTACATGCGATTTGAAGCGGAGCGAAAGTCTGGGTTTTGTGTGAGTGTTTTACATACACACATAATTAATAATAATAACATCTAAAGATGTCGATCTTGATGGTTTTATTTTCCCCAAACACAACTCATTTTGTCCTAAATGAGCATAAAAATCAGGAAAGTAATCGAATGCTTTCATTATAACGTTAAATGTGTGCATTGTTAAAGTGACGCCTCTTATTTAATGTAATCAAACAAAAAAATACAAATAAATGAGATTGATTAGTTGCTCTTATGTATAATTTATACAGTGAAGATTAATGAGATTTGATAACTTGATTCTGTTTGTTTATAATAGCTATTAATTGCATTAAGCTGAAAGGTTTTGCTACTTTATTTGCTGCTAATGTATACTATTTATTATTTCAGACTCACAATAATAATATTAAAACAATATTTACAATGAAACAGCTCCAGAAAAAAAACATATTTAGCTGTTTGGGCGGTGTATCCCTTATTATAGTGGGCATATCCCTTATTTTCACATCCCAATGTTGACAGGTATGTAGTCATTTAATCGTCCATCCATAGTGGGACAAACTACTAATATCGACTTGAACGGTTGTCGGTTGTTTGTTTTCTCCATTTGTGTTCAACAGAATACAGAAACTCGTGCCGTTAAATAAATAAAACGCTTAATTTACTCAGATCTTCACAAAAGGAGCGCACCGCGTACGTTAACGGAGGCGGGAGCGCGCAACAGTTGAAGCGCACGCCACACGGGAGCGCGCTACTCATCCTGAAAGTCTCAGAACTGCTCAGTCTCACCGAACACAGACTTGTCATCTCCATGGAGTTTCCCTCTGGAAGAAGAAGAAGAAGGAGTAATTGTGTTTTTCGGCTTCAAAGATGCGCGGGGTTTGGAGACTCCGGCGGGGAGGTTTTTTTTTCCCGCCGCGCGCTGAAGTTAACGCTCCCCTGAAGGGATGAAAACTCTCCTGTCATCTTCGGCAGCGGGAAAACCTTCACACGATGACTTCAGACCTGTTGCTGCTTCGCCGAATGTCCTCGATCTGACCATGGTTACCTGCTTCAATACCTCCGGCTCCAACGGTACGACCGTCAGCCCGGCGGAGGCTCCGTTTCCCGGCTACACCATGGTGATTCTGGCGATACTGATGGCAACTCTGGTGGTCGTGGTGGTGGTGGGAAACGCGCTGGTTATTCTCGCTTTCGTCGTGGATAAGAGCCTCAGAAACCAGTGCAACTACTTCTTCCTTAATTTGGCCATCTCAGACTTCCTTGTCGGTATGTAGATTGGTATAATAAACATCGTTTATTAATCGCGCGCATGCCATTGAGCCTTTGTTTCACTGCTTACTGTAAAGTTTACTGTACATCTGTGGGCATTTTGTCTCTGGGAGAGAAGTTTGATTGATAAGGGGATTAGATAGTAAAGCAGATCGATCAAACTGAAAATGCTCGATATATACTGAGTACAATGTGTATACAGTGCACTGAAACCGCGAAATTAAGTTTGTTTTGCATAAATATTGATGATAATTTTCTTATAGAATATTTTTATTGTTCATATATTCATTTTAAAATGTATAATCATCAATATATACAATCAAATATTGCCCCATACATTAGAATGTGTGTTTATCATACATTTTACCATGATTTACTTATAATTTTGGCCTCAAAATACTTATTAATCGTCATTTGAATTGTATAGACTTGCTGTATAAACTATGCTTTATCCATTAGCTTTTAGTGCTGGACAAGATAATGCAAGTATTAATTAACGTTAAACTCAATGACCCATAAACTGACATATTTTCTCAAAAATCTTGACGTAGACACTTTGCTTGCATTTACATGCTTTCTATTTTCTTCTCATTTAATTTAATGGGATTCAGTCTCATCAGCCAAAGTAGACAGACTTCAAAAAGAAAATCCAACATATTGGTTTGGGTGACTGTACATTGCGTTCTCGCCCTTTCGTGCGATTCAAAATTCATTAGCATGGCCCGTTGTCAATTACTGAACACAAATCAGTATAGCTGTTCTTACTTTTAGAGCTTATCTCCATCCGTAATGCAGATTAACAAATGGCTCAGAGTCTGTGTTACTTTGCAGGAAATGGATTCAGAGTGAATTATTAATTAAACCACAATTCTCTGGGTTTGACTTCATCCCCAAAGCAAAAACACTGATTAGATCACTCTTAACACACTCAAAAAAAAAAAAAAAAAGTCGATTTCAGACAAGCATTGCGAAGCTAGTCGACTTCTCAGATTCATAGAGATGCTCACTTGTTTGCATTGGTCTGATCATTGGTGAGAAGCGTTCGCTCATAATACACTTTAAAATGTTTGGTTATTTGGGAAATTTAAATGTATATTATGTAATTTGGTGTTGAAAACTCAAATATGGTTGACCTAAAACTAACTAGACTGTGATATTCCATAGAGCCATGTATTTTGGCTATTTATAGGTTTTGTTGCATATATTTTTTTTCTATATTTTTGGCAATAGCCATTGTAGAAGTCAAAACTATCAACTTTTTACAGCCAAAAGTCATTAGAATACAAGTAAAGATCATTGATTAGTGATATGCATTGCTGAGACGTAATTTGGACAACTTTAAAGGAAAATTTCTCAATATTTAGATGTTTTTTGAATCCTCATAATCCAGAATTTGATAGTTTCATCTTGACCAAATATTATCCAGTCCTATCAAACCACACATTAATGGAGAGATCATTTATTCAGATTTGATTATGCTCATGATTATAACTGGTTTTGATGTCCAACCAGTTATAATCATGAGAAAAACCAAGGAAAAAAAAAGTCGATTTCAGACAAGCATTGCGAAACTAGTCGACTTCTCAGACTCATACACTCTAAAAAAAAAGGTGCTTAATAGCACCAAAACTGGTTCTTTGGTCGTAACGAGGGGGGAACCTTTTTTGGTGCTATACAGCACCTTAAAAAAATAGGTGCTATATAGTACTTTTGTCAAATGGTGCTATATAGCACCTATATTTTAAGGTGCTCATAATGTTACTTTACCCTTTCCGCAAATAAAACCGGCATAAGAGTTATGAGAATTAGCTATAAGAACAAGTGCTTACCAGTAGTATTGGTGCTATATAGCACTTTAAACCCCCCAAAGAACCACTGAAAAACCTTTATGGTGCTTTAAATGTTCTTTACACAGTAAAAGTGCTATATAGCACCCTGACCACCTTAAAGAACCACTGAAGAACCACTGAGGAACCTTTATGGTGCTTTAAAGGTTCTTTACACAGTAAAAGTGCTAAATAGCACCTCAAATATCGTAAAGAACTACTGAAGAACCACTGAAGAACCTTTTTTTTTTAGAGTGTAGATCCATGTATTTTGGCTATTTATAGGTTTTGTTGCATATATTTTTTTTCTATATTTTTGGCAATAGCCATTGTACAAGTCAAAACTATCAACTTTTTAATGCCAAAAGTCATTAGAATACAAGTAAAGATCATTGATTAGTAATATGCAGTGTTGAGACGTAATTTGGACAACTTTAAAGGAAAATTTCTCAATATTTAGATGTTTTTTGAATCCTCATAATCCAGAATTTCATGTAGTTTCATCTTGACCAAATATTGTCCAGTCCTATCAAACCACACATTAATGGAGAGATCATTGATTCAGATTTGATTATGCTCATGATTATAACTGGTTTTGATGTCCAACCAGTTATAATCATGAGAAAAATCAAAGAAAAAAAAAAAGTCGATTTCAGACAAGCATTGCGAAACTAGTCATTCAGACTTCTCAGATTCATAGAGATTCTCACTTGCTTGCATTGGTCTGATCATTGGTGAGAAGCGTTCGCTCATAAATACACTTTAAAATGTTTGGTTATTTGGAAAGTTGAAGTGTATTTTATGCAATTTGGCAGTGAAAACCCAAATATGGTTGACCTAAAGCTAACTAGACTGTAATAGAGCCATGTATTTTGGCTATTTAAAGGTTTTGTTGCATATATTTTTTTATATATTTTTGGCAATAGCCATTGTACAAGTCAAAACTATCAACTTTTTAATGCCAAAAGTCATTAGAATACAAGTAAAGATCATTGATTAGTAATATGCATTGCTGAGACGTAATTTGGACAACTTTAAAGGAAAATTTCTCAATATTTAGATGTTTTTTGAATCCTTATAATCCAGAATTTTTATGTAGTTTCATCTTGACCAAATATTGTTCAACCCAATCAAACGACACATAAATGGAGAGATCATTTATGCAGATTTGATTGTTTGGGAATTTTAAGTCAATGTTGCGAGTATTAAGTGTATGTTACATCATGTGTGACTGAAAACTCAATTATGGTTGATTTTAAGCAAGCTAGATCACAATTGCCAATCAAACCATACATTTTTTTCCAGTTATAGTAGACCCTGGACTACAAGTCCTACTTTCGAGGTGCATGGTCACAAATACACGTAAACATGTTTGGTTATTTGGGAATTTGGTTGACCTAAAGCCAAGTAAAAATGCAATTTCCTGTATATTTTTAGATATTTAAATCAAAAATAAGTGACGTATCAATGGAAAGCTTATTTATTTAGCAGATAATGTGTAAACAATTGACTCTTATGACTTGTTTTGTGGTCCATAGATATAAATACACTTAAAATTGTTTGGTTATTTGGGAATTTTGACTGTATTTTACATTATTTGGCACTGAAAGCCCAACTTTGGTTAACCTAAAGCAAACTAGATCACAATTTACCATCAGACCATATATTATGGCCATTTATATGAGACCCTGGTCTACAAGACCACTTTTGTGCTTGGTTATTTAGGAGTTTCGGTTGTATTTTACATCATTTGGCACTACAAACCCAACTTTGGTTGACCTAAACCTACAAGACTACAATTTCCCATTGAGCAATACATTTTGACCATTCATATGTAACCCTGGACTACAAATCAGTGTTATTCTGCATTGGATATATATTTTTTGAATAGTATTAAGTAAAGATCATGATCCATGAAGACATTTTGTAAATATCCTACCATACATATATCCAAACTTAATGTCTGATTAGTAATATGCATTGCTGAGACTTAATTTAGACAACTTTAAAGGCGATTTTCTCAATATTTAGATTTTTTTGAACCCTCAGAATCCAGATTTTCAAACAGTTGCAACTTGACCAAATATTGTCCAATCCTAACAAACCACACGTCAATGGAGAGATTATTTATTCAGCTTTGATTATGCTCATGATTATTACTGGTTATGAGGTCCATGATCACAAATACATCACAAAATGTTTGGTTGTTTGGGAATTTTAAGTCAATTCTGTGAATATTAAAGTGTATTTTACATCATGTGTGACTAAAAACCCAACTATGATTGATTTAAGGCAAACTAGATTGCAATTGTCAATCAAACCACACATTTTGCCCATTTAAATGAGAGCCAGCACTAGAAGTCTTACTTTTACATGGTCACAATTGTGACTGTAAACCACAAAACTGTTTGGTAATTTGGGAATTATGAGTTTATTTAACATCATTTGGCATTTAAAACCCAACTTTGGTTAACCTAAAGCAAACTAGTTCACAATTTACCATCAGACCATATACTGTATTTTAGCCATTTATATGAAACCCTGGACTACAAGACAACTTTTGTGGTACATGGTCAAAAATACATTTAAAAACATTTGGTTATTTGGGAGTTTTGGTTGACCTAATGCTAACTAGTTTGCAATTGCCTATACATTTTAGACATTTATATCTAAAATAGTGCCATCTGTTAATGAGAAAGCTAATTTATTTAGCAGATAATGTGTAAAAAATGGGCTCTTATGTCTTGTTTTGTGGTTTATAGTCACAAATATACTTTAAAATGTTTGGTTATTTGGGAATTTTAAGTGTATTTCACATAATTTGGCTCTGAATACCCAACTTTGGTTAACCTAAAGCAAACTAGGTCACAATTTACCATCAGACCATATATTTTGGCCATTTATATGAAACCCTGGACTACAACACAACTTTTGTGGTACATGGTCACAAATGCACTTTAAAATGTTTGGTTATTTGGAAGTTTTGGTTGACCTAATGCTAACTAGATTGCAATTGCCTATACATTTTAGACATCTATATCTAAAATAGTGCCATCTATCAATGAGAAAGCTAACTTAATTAGCAGATAACGTGTAAAAAAAAATACTCTTATGACTTGTTTTGTGGTTCATAGTCACAAACACACTCAAAAATGTTTGGATATTTGGTAATTTTGAGTGTATTTCACATAATTTGGCATTGAAAACCCAACTTTGGCTAACCTAAAGCAAACTAGGTTTCACAATTTACTATCAGACCATATATTTTGGCCATTTATATAAAACCCTGGACTACAAGACAACTTTGATTGTACGTTCACAAATACATTTACAAACGTTTGGTTATTTGGAAGTTTTGGTTGACCTAATGCTAACTAAATTGCAATTCCCAGTACATTTTTAGATTTTTTTATCAATGAGAAAGCTAATTTAATTAGCAGATAATGTGTAAAAAATGGGCTCTTTTGACTTGTTTTGTGGTCCACAGTCACAAATACACTTAAAAATGTTTGGTTATTTGGGAATTTTGAGTGTATTTGACATCATTTGTTATTTAAAACCCAACTTTGGTTAACCTAAAGCAAACTAGGTCACAGTTTAACATCAGACCATATATTTTGACCTAAAGCTAACTAGATTGCAATTTCCTATACATTTTAGACATTTATATCTAAAATAGTGCCATCTATCAATGAGAAAGCTAATTTAATTAGCAGATAATGTGTAAAAAAAATGGACTCTTATGACTTGTTTTGTGGTTCATAGTCAAATACACTCAAAAATGTTTGGTTGTTTGGGTATTTTAAGTGTATTTACGTATTTATAAGGCTAGTTTTTTTAGCTACAGCGGTTCTGAACTGTAGTTCTGCCGAATGACTAAAAAGTTATCAGTATGATGGTAAAAAACTGTACATTCTAGTCAAAACCATCCTTCTGCAAACTTATACCAAAAGCGGAAATAAGGGCAGTATTAATAGCTTTAAATGTGGGAGAGCGTTGCTATTATGTGATTATATTGTATTGCAATATGGAGCCATTAAATGTTGATGTTAAATCAAAAGTAATTGACAAATAGTTGAAAAAGAGATGATTTAATGTCAATAATTCTCTATGGTTACAACTGAATTAGTTACAAATAACTGTATGAAAAAATAAAACATGAAATGATAAAAACATATGATAATAATTGTGCCCAGCCTAAATGTAAATTAAAGTTACCTGAGAGAGGTAGAGAGAGGGGGAGGGAGAGAGATAGAGAGAGAAAAAGCAGGAGATGCCAAGGGCCAGACCAGGAGAAGAAAGAGACAGAGCTGCGTATAACACCTTCCTTTGTACCTTTCTTGACCATGTGACCAAAGCCTAAATCCTGAGTCATTCAAACTGACCAATCAACATGTGACTACATCATCAAACCCCTACAGTCCACAAAGCAGTTCCTGATTTCATCAGAAATTTGTGTGAGCCCTCTTTGGGGAAAAACACATGTTCTGCCATATAAACAAATGCATATAATAATTTTCATCCCTACAATTCAAAGCAAACTAGGTTTCCCAATTTACCAACAGACCATATGTTTTGGCCTTTTATTTGAGACCCTGCACTACAAGACAACTTTTGTGGTACATGATCACTCACAAATTCACATACAAATGCTTGGTTATTTGGGAGTTTTGGTTCCCCAAGGCTAACTAATGCAAGACCACTTTTGTGTTTGGTTTTTAGAGGCAAATGATGTAAAATACAATCAAATTGCCAAAAAACCAAACTGTGGTTGACCTAAAGCTACAAGACTACAATTTCCCATTAAGCAATACATTTTGACCATTTATATGTAACCCTGGACTACAAATCAGTGTTATGCTGCATTGGATATACATATTATCCAAAGTATTAAGTAAAGATCATGATTGTAAATATCCTACCATTCATATATCAAAACTTAATGTCTGATTAGTAAGATGTAGCACTGAGACTTAAATTGAACAGCTCTAAAGGCGATTTTCTCAAAATTGAGATTTTATTGAACCCTCAGAATCCAGATTTTCAAACAGTTGTATCTTGACCAAATATTGCCCAATCCTAACAAACCACACGTCAATGGTGAGATTATTTATTCAGCTTTGATTATGTTCACGACTATAACTGGTTTTGACATCCGTAGTCACAAATACGCCTCAAAATATTTGGTTGTTTGGGAATTTTAAGTCAGTATTGTGTGAAACTAGAATAGTTGCATCTTCCCCAAATATTGTCCAATCCTTTCAAACCACACATCGTTGGAAAGTTTATTTATTCAGCTGATCATGTGTGAGATTGACCCAATTGGGAGTGAAAACCCAACTATGGTTGACCAAACTATAGGCCTACATTTTAGCCGTTTATATCTAAAAAAAAAAAATCACCATGCTTCATAGCACAGCACGTTGTGAGGTTGAATAAATGGACGACCTTTAGTTTTCTGCACTGGCACAATAAATTATTGGCTTGGATTAAGAGTGCATTAAGAGACCAGATCCTATCTGCGCTTCATTTCAAGATCCGCACAGCGTCTCGGCCTATTCAGCAAACCCTCCTCTGTCTGCTCGAGTGTTTATTTGCGGCTCACGGGCATTAGTGCTCGTGGCTTTCGCTCTTTGAGAAGAAAAAAAAAAACAAAAAACTTGGTTATATCTCTATTGGCGAGAGAGGAGGGTGGCGCTCCACCTGAAAACATGCCCACGTAGTTCAGATAAAAAGCCCAAACCGAGCGCTGCTTTTTTTTCTTCTCAAATGCCAAGCAGCTCAGAAGCTCTAAATAACAGAGCCACGGCTGCGTGTTTGACAGTGTGATAGATGTGAGATCTCGCCGTCCTTCAAAGACAAGCCGGTGATGAGATTGCCGTTTTGTGTGCTTTTGTGCAAAAAGCTTCTAGGAACAGAACGGCGAGAGAAAGCGGTGAGGAGAGCAGAGAGGAGTCAGTGTTTTCTTTGCTGCTCGATGGCTTTTTGATAGTGGCTCTGGGTTCGGTGGTCATATTGTGAAGCGACGCCTCCGTGACATGATCCCCTGTTGTATGTTGGCCTTGTGAAGCGCACGGCCATCGATTCAACACAGGATCATTGGAAATACATGCCTCGGGCTACTTTATTTTCACCAAAATATACTTCAATGCATGTTTGACTTCAGTTGAACACTAGGGGGCAGTATGACCACGTCAACTTTTATTCCTTTTCACATTAATGATATTTTCAGGGGCATGTTAATGACAATTACCACATTATTTTTGTGCATTCACCAAATTAATACCCCAAAAGAACTCGATTTGTACGTGATTTGACGCACGTGGGTAATCCATCTCCATATGGTCAACTTTTCTAGTGTGGTTGGTTTGTTTATTTGCTATCTTTGTATGTTGTTGTACTTCAGACACACACTCCAAACTGTCAGGTTGTTTCAACCCAATTATGGGTGTAATAATAATATTCATATTATTATTAATAATAATAATAATAATAACAATAATAATAAAAATAAAAATAAATTCCATTTTATTTGCGCTTTTATGGACACTCAAAGCGCTTCACACATTTTTTTGGGGGGGTGTTTGTTCAGACTATTTATTTAAAATGAGCTGAACCAACACAATTCTTGAGGGTTTTTTGACACAACTTAAATTTACAAAAACATTTAAGTTATCCTAATAGATTTGCGTTGGGACAGCATAAAGGAATTATGTGGCACCCTGCATTCTTTATGGTGTAGAGTCGAGTAACGTATTTTGAGATTTGCAAAAACGTCGACAGCGCCTTCTAGTGGGCATCAGAAACTGAACGGCAACATGACCCGACCACCGCATTTGACGTTTCGCAAAAATTGACTTGATATTTTCACACAACTAAAGCCAAATGTATGCATTTGCATTGATTCTAGGCTGCATTGACTGTTATGTCCATCCTACATTTGCATAACGCAGTGAAATGTGTCTCTTTCCAGGAGCTTTCTGCATCCCGCTCTACATGCCCTACATTTTGACGGGCAGATGGATGCTGGGTCGTGGACTCTGCAAGCTGTGGCTGGTGATGGACTACTTGTTGTGCACGGCGTCTGTCTTCAATATCGTCTTAATCAGCTATGATCGATTCCTGTCTGTAACCAGAGCTGTAAGTATCAATCCCCAACCAGCCGACTACATTTATGTCTGTATATTTAGCAGCTTCGTTTGACTGAAGCACATCAAATCATGGAAGAATAGCAGTATTTAATTGATATGACAATTTAATTATCTCACTATTCCCTACATTAGTTTACAAATTATCTAGTGAATGAAAACGAATGAATTGGAGCACTGAAGGGACGCCATTTTGTTTGCGTTCTGCTGGTTGATAAAGACTCGTTGGTGGTTATGTAACACTTAGCGAGCTTTTCTACTACTAACGAAACAGTATTTTGATGTCTATCATGTATACAAACGTTACTTTAGGTAATATTTTAATTTGAAACGTACTCTGATAGGATACTGATGTGGACGCCATCTTGTGGGTAATTCGTTTACCACGCAAACCGTCACAGTATGGATACGTGGGTTGTTCACTCGTCATTGTGGTGCATTTTGGGATCGATTGAGTTGACTTCAAGGTTTCAGACGCCACTACAAATGGCTGCTCTCTAAAATAGTGCACTATTTAAGCGTAAAGGGTGTTGATTTCATATACAGACAGTGTTTTACATGAAGTATGGGGTTCTTATAAGGTGTCAGCTGCATACAGAGAGGAGAGAGTGTCTACTGTTGTTGGTTTGATGAGCCCATTCATCTAGGTAGAGCACACTCAGTATTGCACAATAAGTATGAGGTGCTTATAAGGTGTCTGGTACCTACAGGAAGTTAACCTGACTAGCACCCAAGAATAAACATTCATGGAAGTCCAAATCTGTAGACGTGTGACCGATTATGTAATATACACTATGATATATGCACTATAACAGTGCGTTCAATTGAGAAGGGGTCTTTCTTAATCCCTTCTGAGGAGTGACATCTCTGAGGGGATTCCGTCAGTTTTTGTTAATTGTGTTCTTGTAATCTTCATACACTTGTTGCAGTTATTAAAAACATGATAACTCCTTTATTGAGTTCTTGTCTGCTAGGGTTTTTTTGGGGGGTGCATATATCTGCATATTGGGGGGTGGTAATGGATTTGAATGTTAATATAGGGGTGTCTTGGCTAAAAGGTTGCATAAAACGTGTTTTGGAAAGTTTGTAGTTCGAGGCTATAAGTACACTTACACTTGTGAAAACCAGAACACTATGCAACATGATGGACTAGTCCTACCTTAATTATAAATGAGCCAATCGCCAACTGCAGCTGCCATCTGATGCTCCAGTTCCTGAGGAAACCATAGGACTGAACTGGCAGGACCGACCTGAAACATAAGCTTATTTTAGAAACCATTTCAGTTTAAAGACATGTATCAGTACTGTATATCAGGCTATTTGTGAGTTTGTCAAGCAGATTTTTCAGCTAAGTTTCAATAAAAGTATGTGCTTCAGCTTACTTTTTTTGGAATATGTTTTGCTCCGGGTACAATTTACTGCATGTTTCAGATGACAAGTCCACTAGAGGGCGCTGTCTACGTTGATGCGAATCTATAATTTGTTACTTACGTATGTTGCAGATGACAAATCCACTAGAGGGCGCTGTCTACATTATTGCGAATCTAAAATAAGTTACGTATATTTCTGATGGCAAATCCACTAGAGGGTGCTGTCTACATTGCGAATCTAAAATAAGTTACGTATATTTACGATGGCAAATCCACTAGAGGGCGCTGTTTACATTTTTGTGAATCTAAAATTTATGTATGTTGCAGATGACAAATTCACTCGGGAGCGCTGTCTACATTGCAAATCTAAAATTTATGTACGTTGCAGATGACAAATCCACTAGAGGGCGCTGTCAACATTATTGCGAATCTACAATAAGTTACATACATTTCCGATGGCAAATCCACTAGAGGGCGTTGTCTACATTATTGCGAGTCTGAAATCGGTTACGTACGTTGCAGATGACAAATCCAATAGAGAGCGAAGCTTATAGTTTTGCAAATCTAAAAAAAGTTACATACATTTCAGATGACGAATCCACTAGAGAGCGCTGTCTACATTTTTGCTCATCTACAATACACAACATACGTTTCTGATGACATCCATTAGAGGACGCTATCTAAATTTTTGCAAATCTAAATTGCATTACTTGCTTACGTTTCAGATGACTAATCCACTAGAGTGTGTATTCTACATTTTTACGAATCTAGAATATTTTACGTAGGTCTCAGATGACAAATCCACTAGAGGGCGCTGTCTACAATTTTGCAAATCTAAAATATGTTGCTTTAGTTTTAGATGATGAATCCACTACAGAGCATGGTCTTCAATTTTGTGTATCTAAAATATGTTGCTTACGTTTCAGATGACAGATCCACTAGAGAGCGAGGTCTACAGTTTTGCGAATCTAAAATAAGTTACGTATATTTCAGATGACGAATCTACTAAAGAGCACTATCTACATTTTGGCAAATCTAAATGATGTTGTGTACGTTTCAGCTGACGAATCCAATAGAGAGCGCTGTCTACATTTTTGCTAATCTAAAATATATGCGTATGTTTCAGATGACAATTACACTAGAGGGTGCTGTCAACACCCTCTAAATTACATTATCTAAATTACATTACTTGCGTATGTTTCAAATGACGAATCCACTAGAGTGTGTTGTCTACATTTTTACGAATCTAGAATATGTTACGCATGTTTCAGATGGCAAATCCACTAGAGGATGCTGTCTACATTTTTGCAAATCTAAAATATGTTGCTTACGTTTCAGATGACGAATCCACTAGAGAGCAGTCTTCATTTTTGCGTATATAAAATATGTTGCTTACATTCAGATGATGAATCCACTAGAGTGTGTTGTCTACATTTTTACGAATCTAGATTGTTACGTACGTTTCAGATGACGAATCCACTAGAGTGTGTTGTCTACATTTTTACAAATCTAGAATATGTTAGGCATGTTTCAGATGACAAATCTACTAGAGGGCGCTGTCTACATTTTTACGAATCTAGATTGTTACGTACGTTTCAGATGATAAATCCACTAGTGTTGTCGTCTATATTTTTACGAATCTAGAACATGTTACATAAGTTTCAGATGACTAATCCACTAGAGGGCGCTGTCTAGATTTTTATGAATCTAGATTATGTTTTGTATGTTTCAGATGACGAATCCACTAGAGTGTGTTGTCTACATTTTTACAAATCTAGATTGTTACGTACGTTTCAGATGACGAATCCACTAGAGTGTGTTGTCTACATTTTTACGAATCTAGAAAATGTTACGCATGTTTCAGATGACAAATCCACTAGTGGGCGCTGTCTACATTTTTGCAAATCTAAAATAGGTTACGTACATTTCATATGTCAAGTCCACTAGAGGGTGCTGTCAACATTTTTGCAAATCTACAATACGCTATATACATTTCAAATGACATCCATTAGAGGCCACTGTCTAAATGTTTTAAATATAA
Organism: Danio albolineatus; assembly: GCA_903798035.1. Lineage (NCBI taxonomy): Eukaryota > Metazoa > Chordata > Actinopteri > Cypriniformes > Danionidae > Danio > Danio albolineatus. Next base: position 37,729 of record CAIGQQ010030823.1, on the reverse strand, counting down.
ATTGCATAACTTGCATACGTTTCAGATGACATCCACTAGAGGGCGCTGTCTGCATTTTTGCAAATATACACTATGCTACATACGTTTCAGATGACACATCCATTAGAGGGCGCTGTCTAAATTTTTCAAATATAAATTACATTACTTGTGCACGTTTCAGATGACGAATCCACTAGACGGCGCTGTCTACATTTTTGCAAATCTACAATATGCTACATACATTTTAGATGACACATCCATTAGAGGGCCCTGTCAAACATGTTCGAATATGATTTACATTACTTGTGTACGTTTCAGATGACGAATCCACTAGAGGGCGATGTCTACGTTTTTTTTTTTTTAAACGCATCACATAGAGAATGCTTTGTTGTACGTTTCAGGCAGAAGCTATTTCCGCCACGTATTGTACTATTGTAACTATACGCATAAGTAGTATTCAATAATCAAACGTAGTATTCGTAGTATTCAAAAATAAACGTGATTGTAGCGCGAGAAATATATTTAAATATTGTGTGTCCAATTAGTTTTAAACATCAGAAACTATTTTGTCAGTACGCACAGTATAACAAAATTGTAAGCAGTAAAAAAATTCTAACAACCAAATACTAACAATAAAAAATATCAAAGAGGAGTCATAAATAGATTAATTAAAAATCTAATATAGATATAAGTGTCGTGCTGTGACCGGTCTTTAAAAAAATGCATATGAGTAATCAAAACACATATGAGTAATCGCAATATTTGCTGTATTTACATCTCATTTATTCCCATTTAGATATTTTGTGTTCGTCAATCGACACACAAATCACACGCTATTTTTGCCGTCGCCTCGGATGATGCACCGCAACTTTGCTTTTTGTCTGAAACAAATGAGTTGTTCGGCAAAACCCACAAGACGCTGAAGACGGTATTATTGCCATCAGATGAATAATAAGCCGATGAGCTGGATAAAAGCTGCGGAAGCTGCGGATCCAGCCATCAATCCTTCTGGGCTCATGAATTTTTCAGTGCAATTTGCTGCAAATATCCGCTATGTTAGTCATCAATTTATATTCATAACTCATAGAGACTCAACCCTAAGACCAGCAGGTTACTCAAAACACAAACTTGAGCTGTTTGCTGTTTGCAACTAATATTAAATCATGCTAATGATCAACTATGGGAGTGTTTTACTATATTTACCTGAATTTCTGTGACAGTTTTCGTGGTGGATAATAATTACACAGCTTTGCAAATCTGCCAAAAGTCTGGTCAAAAGTTTTAGACGACTACGATTTTTAATGTTTGTTTTTTCTCTTCTGCTCCCCAAGCAATCCTGCGCTTATTTCATTTAAAGTACAGCAAAAACAGCTTTATATTTCAATTAAAATATGTTTTCTATTTTAATATGTTATTAAAATAATATTAATAATATAAAACATAAATATAAGATTTAAAAATATATTTATAATACAAATATGCAATGTTTTGTAACTTACTTTTAGGGCCCTATCACACAACCGTCGCAATAAGGCGCAAGATGTGTATGGCGCAATTTGTTGCTATTTTCAGACCAGCACAACAGTAGTGGTGTAACGGATAATGGTTAATCCTTGATTGTTTTGTTCGGAACACACTTGACCCGCAGATTTTTTTACTTTACTAAATTTGTAACGATTGCAGAGAGATCATTCAAATCACATTTTTTGAAAGCATTTAGGCTTTCCTGTAAAATATAATGATGACGGAAGAAGTTGTCAAAGGTTATTCGGGATGTAGTGGGTTTCTTAGGTTATTAAAGGTGTTTTCGGTCAATATTGTTTAGCCTGCGTCAATGCATTCAGTGTACGCTGCATGATTAATCATTAAAAGATCGGGATCTCAACACCCACGCAACATCAATTATAAATGATGGTGATTTGCATATGTTTATTAATCTTTCGACTCGCTGAATTGAAAACCCAAAAATTAAAAAGAGATCAAGTCTTTAGTCTTTTGAGTTGGTAATGAAGTTACAAACAGTCAGTTAACGCAGAAGTATTGAGATAACAGCTTATAGTTTAGAGATAACCACTGATGTTTATGGTAAAGGTTAAAATCACCGTCATATGCGTTTAACTTGACGTTCAATAATGAAAGTTGTAGGCAGCGATTACATTATTTAACCAATAGGTGGCGACAACCAGCCATCAAAAATAATAATTCTTCAAAAATGATCATCTGAGTAATAACTGAGTAATTTACTGAAAATAAGAATAAAAATAAATATGGGTTGTGTAAATGATTATGTTAAATGTCTGCATTTAGCGTCATCAGCAACAGTAGCAGTTAATTTCTCACATTACTGAATATTTTATTTTATTTTTATTCAGCTGATTATTTCTTTATTTCACTTTTAATAAAATTACAGCCTCCCAGTTCTGTTTGTTAAAACCGAAAGTGTCTTGCAGTGCTGTTTCTATAATAAATGGAAAGCAAATTACATTTGTGTCCTCCTTTTTTGGCTGATCCGAAAAATGATCCGATCCATGACTAAAACACCATAATGTGATCCGAATCGTGAGATTTTTGATCCGTTACACCACTTCGCAACAGTAATTTTCATGTTTTGTGCCACGTTGTTTAAATAGCAAATCCAATTGCGCCACTTTGTGGACTCATGGGTGTGCTGGTCTATAAAGGAGGTGTGTTAAGGCTCATTGTTGGCACGTTGCTATTTTGAGGAACTGAAATAGACCGCACCACTGACCAACTAAAAGCTGCTCTGTGGGGTTTTGGAGATGTCTGCATCACCATATGGGGCATAAGAACAGGACGTGTGTTTGGAAACAACTCAATTGTTTGTATTATTGTTCATTTATTCCTTTGCTGGAGATTAGAACTGAATTTAGAAACAAATCTTTGAGCTTAACAAACGAAATTAAACATGTGGGCTAATGGATGTGTTCAGTGGAGTGCGTACGACACAGTTTCCTTACAGCACCAAAGTAAAGGAGTAAAGAGTAAAGTAAAAAGAAAGTAAAGAGGCCGAATGGAGGAGGCTCGTTCTTTATCCTCGCGCTGCAGATGCTCTTTAGTGAAGCGTTCAGTTTTCACACTTACAAAGTCCACCATGTAAATAGCAGATGCACAACGGCGAGACGCAACAGACTCTTAAAGGGAATGAGAGACGAGACTCTGATAGGTTTAATGCAGGTTATGCTCAAAACACACCCAGAACTCATTAAGAGAATAAGCACAACCCTGTTAGACCATGTGCCGTGTCGCAGAGTGTATTTATCCATCTTTAAAATAGCAAAAGTGGAGACACGCTCCTAATACTTTGCGCCCTGAGACTTCACACTTAGATCGTTAAAATAGAGCCCAAAGTCTCTTAACATCTTGCCTTCCATTTAACAGATGCACTTTCCTTCCTTTTAATTAATTTATTTATTAGTCATTTAATTTTATTTGTTTTTAACTATTATTATCTTGTACCTTTTAATGGTAAATATTTACTTTCAACTTTGAAAATGTATCTGAACATTTGATTGTGATTGTTGGATGATAGTTTTCAACATACTAGTAATCAGCAGTGACATTTAAAGGCTTAACTATGTTAATTAGGGTAAAATTAGGGTAATTAGGAAAGATTGTATAACAGTGGTTTGTTCTGGAGACAATCCTAAACTAATACTGCTTAAGGAGCTAAAAATATCAAACATTAACATTAAAAACTGTTTTTATTCTAGCCGAAATAAAGCAAATAAGACGTTCTCCAGAAGAAAAAAATGATAAGAAATACTGTGAAAATCTGTTAAACATGATTTGGGAAATATTTGAGGAAGAAAAACATTGACAGGAGGGCGAATAATTCTGACTTCAGCTGTATGTGGCCTATAATGAATTCCATTGTAATTGTAGTATTCAGTTAATAATGTCTTTTCTATACGGGCCACTTGAATTTATTTTTAGGCTTAAGGCCCGTGCACACCGAGACGTTTTTTGCTCGCGTTTTCGGTCGGCGTTTGACGCCTCGAGACTAAATAAAGGGCGCCAATGTGATTGTGCACACCAACGCGCAAAACGGCAGGCGTAAAAGCGTCATTTTTAAAGAAACGCTTCATGCTCGTTTTTTTGTTTTGAGGCCCCGCGTCAAAACCTTCTCCACCAATCAGATTCCCACTGTTGCTCACGTGTATGGAGCTGCTGAAGTTACAGTAAGCACCCCTTGGAGGCGCTCAAGCGCAAAACTGTCAATGCGAGCGCAGATGCCCAGAGGAGATATGAACGTGGAGCTGCTTACTGAACTGGTGAACAATAATCATTTCTTCAACTCTAGAGCTGCTACTTGAACCATCCATGCTTTGCCGATCGCAACAACAAGCGTGTAAACTTCCTCTTTTCTTCTTCTGTGTAACAAGCAGGTGTCAGAAGCTTGGCGCCACCGTGTGTGCCATCTAACGTCAAGGAGTGATTTTGCATGCTCTTCTGCTCGACGCCAGAGAAAATTGCTTGAGCTTGAATGCTGAAAAACATCTCGAAAAACGCTGGCGATAAACGCAAACGAAAAGCATCCCGGTGTGTACGAGTCTTAACAGTGCCTGTCTGAGGCTACCAGGGATTTAGAAATTTCATCCCTAAACTGCTTGTGTTCGTTTTTCTCTGAACGATACAATACATTTTCACCCTCCAAAAGTGCTCTGAAATGTGTGTATTTGTTGGCAATGTGAGTAAAAACAGTCTTTTTTTGGCATCTGCACCTCAAAAATGGGCTTCTGGTCTTCATTCAGCACACATGACGCGGGCGCCGTTACGCAATGCAGCTTTTGTGTCAAAAAATGGCCCATAAAATGCTTCCTCACTCGAAGATGGCTGTGTGTTTTTTGTGAGGAGTATAAAAAGTGCAGGAAGCACTCGTCAGTCTTGTGTCGCCATTGTTGCTCGAGTGTTTTTAGCTCTTTTATTTATTTTTCAAATGCAAAATTGCTCATTTTTTGCATATTAAATGTGTTTTTAATGCTTTTTGTAATGCACCGATTATTGTAGATATGTGCACTATAGTCAAGAGGTACAGCAGTAAACTATTGTTTAATCCCAGATGTTATTATTATTATTATATTATTGTGCAATATTATTATTGTTATTATTGTAATATTTTCGTCCAATAATATTATTATCATTATTATTTGATCATCATGCAATAATATTATCGTTTTTATATCATCATGCAATAATATTAGCGTTGTTATTATTAGAAAATCATAATACAATAATATTATCCTTCTTATTATTAGAATATTATCATGCAATAATATTAATTTTGTTATTATTATATCATGCAATAATATTAATATTATTATTTTATAATGCAATATTATTGTTATTATTATAATATTAAGATAGAATAATATTATCGATGTTATATCATTCATTCATTCATTTTCTTGTCGGCTTAGTCCCTTTATTAATCCGGGGTCGCCACAGCGGAATGAACCGCCAACTTATCCAGCATTTGTTTTACGCAGCAGATGCCCTTCCAGCTGCAACCATCTCTGGGAATCGATGTTATATCATTATGCGATATTATTATTGTTATTGTTTTAATATTATCATGCAATAATATCATTATTATTATTATTATTATTATTATTATACATCATGCAATATTATCGTTATTGTAATATCATGCAATAATATTATCATTACATCATCATGCATTAATATTATCGTTGTAATTAGAATATTATCATGCAACTATTATCATTATTATTATATCATCATGCAATAGTATTATCGTTATTACTATAATGTCATCATGCAATAATAATATAATACATGCAATAATAATCGTTATTATAATATTAGGATGCAATAATATTATTTTCGTTATTATTATAATATTAAGATGCAATAATATTATCATTATTATTATTATAATACATCATGCAATAATATTATTATATCATCATGCAATAATATTATCGTTATTATTATAATATTAAGATGCAATAATATTATTATCGTTATTATGATAATATTATTGTGCAAATATTTTTGTTATTATAATATTATCATGCAATAATATCATTATTATATCAACATTCAATAATAATATTTAATTATAATTTTCATTATATAATAATAATCATTATAATTAAAATGCCATAATACAATAATATTAATATTTTTATTTTTATACTATCATGCAATAATATTAATATCATTTGTATTATTTTATCATGGAATAATATTCTTATAGTATCAAGCAATAATATTATTATTGTTATTATATCACCATGTAATAATATTATTATATTATTATGCAATAACATTATTATCGTTATTTTTGATATAATATTATCATCATTATTATCATCATTATTATTATTATTATTATGCATCATGCTATAATATCATTATTATATCATCATGCAATAATAATATTATCGTTATCATTAGAATATCATAATACAATAATATTAATATAGTTTTTTTATAATATCATGCAATAATATTAATATCATTTGTATTATTATATCATGGAATAATATTATTGTTATTATAGTATCAAGCAATAATATTATTACTTATATTATCATGTAGTAATATTATTATCGTTGTTGTTATTTTTATTATATTATTATGCAATAAAATTTTTATCGTTATTATTATAATATCATCATGCAATAATATCAATATTGTTATTAGTATAATATCATCATGCATTAATATTATTATCGTCATTATTATAATATCATGCAAATTCTGAGTGTAGTTTCTACTGCACAGTATTTATGGTTAGTGCGCTAGTTTCAGTAGTAGTACACTAGTATATATATTTTAAGCTCATTTTCCTGCAGATCTGTAGTGGATGGACTGAATCGGGGTCTACGACTGCTGCTCGCTGTTTTCTATAATGATTCACAGTGAGTGACGGTAATAACACCGACCCCACTGCTGACCTTTAACACCCTGAGAGAGGTGATGGGAAAACACACCGATAGAAAGTCACGGCTAAAAACATCTGCCTGATGTAAGAAAACAGGAAATATGCGGCTTTGTGTTTACGGCGATCATCTCAAAAGGACAGTTGAGCTTGAATTCATCGTTTATTCTCCCTCATGTGGTTTATTTCTAAACATAAAACACACAACAAATAAAATATCTTTTCAGGACGCCCTTGGAGTTTTGTTTGTTTGTTATTTATACCTTATTAATTAACTTATTTATTTATTCTTTTACTCAAAAATTAAGCCAACATCCCGGACGAGCCCCCACTTTTTGTTTTGACCCTGGCCTAGGGCGTCCTGAACAGATATTTTATTTGTCGCTTGTTTTACATTACTTACTTGACACCCAAGACCAGGGTCGTAACACTTTAAGAGTCGCTAGTCATTGACTTAAAAGAGTACTATGGTAGTCAGTAGTAGGGTTGACATAAATTGATTTAAAAATTGCAGGACAACATGTGATTGTCCTGCACATCATTTGAGGAAAGTATGATGTGATTAGTAGCAAATTTACTCTTGAAGGCCAGAGGGCGCTCTTGAGTCACACAAAACAATCCAACACAGCCTCGTTATGAAAATGTACCCCTGTATAAATTTCTGGAGAGTGCAAATTAGGTACCCAGAGCTACATATGGCTGCATTTCATCTAAAATGAATGCTACGGGGCGATATGACGCACTAGGGGGCTTACGTCCATATGGACGGCTTTTTTTTCGGCTATTTCCAGTGTGTCTAGTAGCTTGCTGCGTACAACGGCGGACTTGAGACACAGAGAGTAGTTGACTGCGACGACAGGGTTTGAGTCTGGTGAAGAAAGGTTCCAGAAAGCAGGTAAAACAAAAGGCAGATAATAAAATAAAATAAATAACAGGGTGAGAACATGGTAAAATATGAAAACGTGGTAAAAAAAAATCAGGTGACCATTAGGAGTTTTTTTGGATTGCTTTTAAAAACACTATCGGTTGGGTTTACAGAAGGAGGAGGGTGGGAGGGATTGGTTGGTCAGTCAGTCAGTCAGTCAGTATATTAATCAGTCAACAGCAGCCTCTGGTGGATTTACATGAGAACAGCAGGCGCAAATGGCACTCGTGAGAGAAATTCATTCATTCATTAATTTTCCTTTCAGCTTAGTCCCTTTATTAATCCAGGGTCGCCACAGCGGAATGAACCGCCAACTTATCCAGCATTTGTTTTAGGCAGCGGATGCCCTTCCAGCCACAACCCATCTCTCGGAAACATCCATACATTCTCATTCACACACATACACTACGGACAATTTAGCTTACCCAATTCACCTGTACTGCATGTCTTTGGACTGTGGGGGAAACCGGAGCACCCGGAGGAAACCCACGCAACCACGGGGAGAACATGCAAAATCCACATAGAAATGCCAACTGGCCCAGCCGGGGATCGAACCAGCGACCTTCTTGCTTTGAGGCGAACGTGCTACCCACTAGGCCACCGTGGCACCCCGCGAGAGAAATTTGAGATCTGAAAAAGCGTACACAACGGCCTCTGGTGGGTTCGCGAAAACAAAAACTGCAAGAAAGCGTACCTCCTGGGACGTATTTCCTGATCTTCAGAAATGTATATAGGGGTACGTGTCAATAATGAGCCTGGGTTGAAACAATCAAACGTAGCTAGAAGAAATGCAAGAAATAGCAGTCTATTTGAAATCCTTATAGCGCTTGTAGGATAAACAGAAGATTAAACTGCTTTCATTTGAGTCAACATGTATTAATACATGAACATAATAGTGAAATTAATACATGAACATCGCTCGACCCAGGACAGAAGCTGTGTTTCCATTTAAAGCTGTGATTTAGATTTAGATGCAAAGCTGGAATATGGCATAAAACATTGCAAATAAAGCAGCGTTTACAACCTGATGAGTCTAAGAGAACAAAATAGTCACTTCCTGATAAAGTGGCGGCAAAAAATTATGTTACTATTCTTTCAGGATTCAAAAACATCAAATACTTTTATTTTGTTTCGTCAGGTATACCAAAATCCAACGTCTGATAGACGTCATAGTGGTAACGTCCACACAACGTCAAGCTGTATCATTAGATGTTGATATTTAGTTGTTTTTAGGTTGCGTTGGAAAGTTACCAAAATCCAATGTCAAGCCAACATCATATTGACGTCAAATACTGTAGTTTTTTTTCGTCAGGTATAGCAACCAAAATCCAACGTCCAATAGACATCCTATTGGAAACGTCCAAACAACGTCAAGCTGTAACATCATTAGATGTTAATATTTAGTTGTTTTTAGGTTGCGTTGATAAGTGACCAAAATCCAGTCAAGACAACCTCATATTGACGTCAAATACTGTTATTTTTTTTTCGTCAGGTATAGCAACCAAAATCCAACGTCTGATAGATGCCAAAATTTTAATGTCCACAAAATGTCAAGCTTTAACATCATTGGACATTGATATTTAGTTGTTTTTAGGTTGCGTTAGTGACCAAAATCCAGTGTTGCACAAACATCTTAAGCCAAAATCATACTGATGTCAAATACTGTTTTTTTCCGTCAGCTATGGCAATCAAAATCCAATGTCTCATAGACGTCATAATGGTAATGTCCACTCAACGTCAAGCTGTAAAATCATTAGACTTTGATATTTAGTTGTTTTTAGGTTGCGTTGTTAAGTGACCAAAATCCAACGTCGAGCCAACATCGTATTGATGTCAAATATTGGTTTTTTTTTTCGTCAGGTATAACAACCAAAATCCAACGTCTGATAGACATCATAATGGTAACGTCCACACAACGTCAAGCTGTAGCATCATTGGACATTGATGTTTAGTTGTTTTAGGTTGCATTGTTAAGTGACCAAAATCCAATGTCGAGCAAACAGCTTAAGCCAAAATTATACTGATGTCAAATACTGTTTTTTTCGTCAGGTATGGCAATCAAAATCCAATGTCTGATAGACGTCATAGTGATAACGTACACAGAACGTCGAGCTGTAGCATCATTAGACGTTGATATTTAGTTGTTTTTAGGTTGCGTTGTTAAGTGACCAAAATCCAATGTCGAGCCAACATCGTATTGATGTCAAATATTGTTTTTTTTTCGTCAGGTATAACAACCAAAATCCAACGTCTGATAGACGTCATAATGGTAACGTCCACACAACGTCAAGCTGTAGCATCATTGGACATTGATATTTAGTTGTTTTTAGCTTGCATTGGAAAGTTACTAAAATCCAACATCAAGCAAACATCACATTGACATCAAAAACTGTCATTTTTTTTCGTCAGGTATGGAAACCAAAATCCATTGTCTGATATACGTCAACAGTGGTAACATCCACACAACGTCAAGCTGTAACATCATTAGAACTTGATAATTGGTGGTCTGTAGGTTGTGTTTGAATGTGACCAAAATGCATCGTCTGTCTGACGTTGGACATTGACATCAGGCTGACGTTAAGTTCTGACGTCAACCTGATTTTCATTTCCACCCAAAATGCAATGTTCCACAACGTTGGAGTACAACGTCAATCTGACATCATGTTGACGTTCTGTGCCTGCTGGGTCATGCCAATTACTGTATGAAGCATGTTTGGGGCTTGTAGTGGATGTAGACATTATTAAACATAATAGGTTGCTGTAAGGGGTAGGGTTAGGGTTAGCATTATAGATTGAAATCCACTGGGTTACAAAAACCAGCATTATTAGAGTGCATCTGCCCATTGATGAACTATTTTAGCTCATAAACTGCTAGTAGTGCTTTAAAGCAGCTGTAGAGGCTTTGAAACACATGTGGCTGAACAGCAGCTCGTGAAAAAAAGCAAGAGGAAGTATATAAGTTATTTTATTCAGTGTGTGCGTTTATCTCCACTGCACACAGCAAAGCGGTGTTGGGGTCCTTAAATAGCCTCCATTCACACTGACAGAAAACACGGTGAAAGCGGTTAGCGGGTAAAAAAATAAATAAATGTCGCTATTAAAGCCCACTAAAGCTCATTTACATTCCAGAGCAGCATTATGAGACGCAAATATTGATTTCCTGCACAGAGTATCGCATCGGGATTGTTAAGAAACATTAAAAGCGCAGTGACAATAACAAATTTGCGAGGTAATTTGGCTGCTTGTGACTGAATAAACAAACTTTTAATACATCAACGCCGCCTCTGGAGTTTATTCATGAATAATGCATTGGAATCTGAATGTTTAGCGCATAAATTGGTTGTGAAGTAACAGTCGTGTCACTACTTCCTGTTGACTCGAGGGGTTTATGTGTAAAGGCTTTTTCTGTCATGTAAATATAGTGCTTTTCAGATCGCACATGACATTTCTAAAGGATCTGTCAGCGACTGAATGTAGAGGGTTATGTGATGCTATCAGTTTGGCATTTGACTGGCATGTCTGACTTCATTTGCCTTTAATTATCATCCCATCCTATCCCGAAAGCTGTCTTTTTCTTTAATTAGCTCGACTGTGGTATGTTTTTTAATGTGGATATTATGGGGATGAACGTAACGTCAGTCGTAACGTCAAGCTGTACAATAGAATACTGAATCCTGACTGTGTTTTATTTCTGAGCAAATGTATTCTTAGCATGATTTCCACAACGTATTTTAACAACTGTTTATGTTTCAGTGTGATGATGTAGTTATGACTGAAAATGAATATTAAGTAGAGGAAGTCCGCCTCTTCTTTCACTTACAGCAAACTAATGGTTGGAGGGGCGTGGCTAAGCATATTTGGCCCATATTTCGCGTCATCAGAGAAGGATTGCTGATTTAGATCGAAGATTACCAAAACAGTTTTGGTGTGTCGGATTAACATTCACAGATTAATTGTTCATTTTAAGACTAATACTTTGCTAGCAAAATAAACCTTGTACATTTCAATTTCGTGCAGAATTAAGAAACGCATCATCATTTTAGACATAATTACTATTTTCTTATTATTATTTATGATTATTTCAAATAATTACTTCAAAATTATTTATGTAATTATTTCAAATACGGTTACATTTAGTCTTCAGTCTGCCTACTTTTGACGTTTCAGTATCAATCAGCAAAAAAACATTATATATATATTAGGGCTGTCAATTGATTAAAAAAATTAACTAATTAATCAGGCTCGTGCAAATGATGAGACGGACAAAAGTACTCGATGCATGCCCTTCTTTTACTTCTTTTAGTGCTTTCAGCTTCACAGTCCAAAACAGCTCCCGGGTGGAATTACAGGAGTAAACTTAACACAAAACCGGATCAAACTTTCTCTAATTCACCGCGCACACACACACAGCGCGCGCTCACATTCAACAGCATGCGTGGCGAACTACACACCCACAATGCCCTGCGCCATGGACTACAACCCCAAAAGCAGTCTTAAAGCGGCCACACCAGGAAAAAAAACTGCCACTGCGTTAAATGCGTTAATTTTTTTATCGACTTAAATATTTCGAAATTAATCGGCGTGCGTTAACGCGCTAATTTTGACCGCCCTAATTTTACCAACTGTTTATGTTTCAATGTGATGATGTAGTTAATACTGAAACTAAATATTAAGTAGGGGAGCTCCGCCTCTTCTTTCACTCAGCGAACTAATGGTTGGAGGGGCGTGGCTAAACATATTTGGCCCATATTTCGCGTCATCAGAGAAGGATTGCCGATTGCAGATCTAGATTGAAGATTATTGAAGATTTTTGGTGTGTCGGATTAACATTCACAGATTAATTGTTCATTTTAAGACTAACAATGGGTTGCTAGCAAAATAAACCTTGTACATTTCAATTTCATCCAGAATTAAGAAACACAACATAATTTTAGACATAATTACAATTTTTTTATTATTATGATTATTTCAAATAATTACTTCAAAATTATGTAATTATTTCAAATAGAGTTAAATTTAGTCTTCAGTGTGCCTACTTTTGACGTTTCAGTATTAATCAGCAAAAAAAAATTATATATATATATATATATATATATATATATATATATATATATACACACATACACACACACATACACACAAACACACACACATATATACAGTGCATCCGGAAGTATTCACAGATATTAAACGCAAACGAAAAGCGTTTGTGTACGAGCCTTTAGAGTGGTCCAGACCAGCTACAAAAGTATGAGGGTATACCCAACTAAGAAAGCTTCGGACAAAACGGTACAGCTTAAGGCAGTGTTTCTCAACTGGTGGGTCGCGGGAACATTTTTAGTGGGTCGCGGAGCGTGTGTGAAACATTAGTTTTTAACTTATTTACCGGACTTTACCGGACTTTTATTTTGAAATGTGTATACCGGACTTTTATTTTGAAATGCACAATCGTACTTTGTAATTTGTATAATTTGATACATTTTGTCCAATGAAATCAATAAAAAAATTGTTTATTTGTAAGTCTTGGTGATTTTCTTATGATTTATCTGTCACTACTTCTGTATGTTAACAAATAAATACAAAATAATTCATTATAATTCCTAAAATTAAAATATAGTTCCTAAAAATTTGGGTCACGACTTGATGACCATGTAAAAATGTGGGTCCCATGGCCAAACCAGTTGAGAACCACTGGCTTAAGGTATACTTAAGAATGGTGTTGCCTAAGGAATGTTTCGAGAAACGCATCCCTAAACATTACATCAAAAAAACTAATTTATAGCAGCGCCGGTGGCCCAGAATGCAGTTCAAGATGTCAGAAGGTGTGAAACGCTGTGATGTTTGCTGTGTGTTTTTGTTTCCGACGCGTTCCCCAAAGACAACTATTACTTGCAGTAATTTCAGAGGCGAGACGGCATTAGTTTCTAACAAGAGGACACCCTCGAGGGCTCCTGTCTTTTACGACTAGATGATTCCCTTCCTCTGCTTGTCATCTTTTTTTCCAGTTGTCATTTTTAAGTGACTGAAATGAAAAGTGTTATGGCGCCCGACTCTGGAGACGGAGGTGCGGAGACAGGCGTATTGTCACACCGTCTCAAATTAGTGCATGTCAATTATACATCATCGAAAAAGATTAGAAAGACTGCTGAATCAGATTTGATGCGTGATTTTTAAAAAAATGCACAGTCATTGTGTTGACTGAGTGAGTTTTGTGGCATTAAAACTCTTTTGTTGTATAATTGCACGCACATTTTTATTTATGTGTAAAACGTGTACAACTTTTATGAGGTAAACTTGAAAAAAGTGTGTGTATTTCAAGCTCAACACATCTGTGACTGAGTTAACATGAACATGTATTTATTTAACCCTGATATACAGTTGGGGATGTTTTCATCCACTCTGGGGTGATTTTGAGTCATGTCCAAGACTGTGATAAAATGTATAAAAATTCAGTCCACAATTACTTTATACTGAAAATACGTCATTTTGTGTGTTTTTTCACTAAATCAGTCACATCATTTGTGAATTTGGCAATTAAAGAGTTAAAATCCTGTAATTTTCTAAGCAATTCAGTAGTTTTGATCAGGACTGAGGTTGATTAACAGATTTATGCAAAAAAATATGAAAAAAAAAAATTATATGATGCGTTTTTACTGCAGTTTAATTCAGTGGATGTTTTCATGCTGAACATAACAAAAGGGTAATAAACATGAACGCAGTACGCAGCAAAAAAAAAAGAAAAAAAAAGAAAGAAAAATCATTCTTCGATTTAAGCAAAAAAAACAACAAACAAACTTTCAGTCGATACTGATATTGGTGGATTTCTGCAAAAAAAAAAAAACTTTTAGATGATATCAATACCGATATTGGACGATTTCATTAAAAAAAACTAAAAACTTTCAGCCGATGTCAATACCGATATTGGTCAATTTTAAGCAAAAAAAAAAAACCTTTCAGAAAACTTTCAGCCGTTATCAATACTGATATTGGTGGGTTTCAGGTAAAAAAAAAAAGATAATAAATGTCAACCAGTATTGATACAGATATTGGTAGATTTTTTAGCAAAAATAAATAAATTTATTCTTTGATTTCGATACCGATATTGGTGGGTTTCTGCAAAAACATTACTTTTAGACGATATCAATACCGATATTAGATGATTTCAGTAAAAAAATTAATTAATTTAAAAAAAAAAAACTTTCAGCCGATGTCAATACCAATATTGGTAAATATTTTACAAAAAAAAAACCTTTCAGTTGATATAAACCCCAATATTGGTCGATTTCAGCCCCCCCAAAAAAAACTCAAAACTTCCAGCCGATATTAATACTGATATTGGTGGATTTCAGGTAAAAAAAAAAAAAAGATAATAAATGTCAACCGATATTGATACCGATATTGGTAGATTTTCAGCAAAAAATAAATAAATGTATTCTTTTATTTAAGCAAAAAAAAAAGTTAAAAAATTCAGTCGATACCGATATTGTTGGATTTCTGCAAAAAAAAATACTTTTAGACATTATCAATACCGATATTGGACGATTTCAGAAGAAAAAAACAACAACAACATTCAGCCGATGTCAATACCGATATTGGTAAAATTTGAGCAAAAAAAACCCCTTTCAGTTGATATCAATACCAATACTGGTTGATTTCAGCCAAAAAAAAAAAAAACTTAAAACTTTCAGCTGATTTTCAATACTGATATTGGTGGATTTCAGGTAAAAAAAAAAAAATGATATTAAATGTCAACCGATATTGATACAAATATTGGTCGATTTACAGCAAAAAATGTTTTTTTATTCTTTGATTTGAGCAAAAATAATAATAATTCAGTCGATACCGATATTGGTGGATTTCTGCAAAAAATATTACTTTTAGATTATATCAACACTGATATTGGACGATTTTAGTAAAAAACTAAAAAGATTTCGGCCGATGTCAATACCAATATTGGTCAATTTTTAACAAAAAAAAACCCTTTCAGTTGATATCAATACCAATACTGGTCGATTTCAGCCAAAAAAGAAAAAAAAAATCAAAACTTTCAGCCGATAATAATGCTGATATTGGTGAATTTCAGGAAAAAAAAAAAAAAGATAATAAATGTCAACCGGTATTGATACAGATATTGGTCGGTTTTCAGCAAAAAAAAAAATGTAGTCTTTGATTTAAGCAAAAAACAATAATAAATACAGTCGATACCGATATTGGACGATTTCAGTAAAAAACTAAAAACTTTCAGCCGATGTCAATACCGATATTTGTCAATTTTTAACAAAAAAACCCCTTTCAGTTGATATCAATACCAATACTGGTCGGTTTCAGCCAAAAAAGAAAACCTCAAAGCTTTCAGTCGATATCAATACTGATATTGGTGGATTTCAGGTAATAAATAAATAAATAAACAAAAAAGAGATAATACATTTCAACCGACATTGATACCGATATTAGTCAATTTTCTGCAAAAAAATTTTTTTTTTATTTGATTTAGTTAAACATCAATTGATATAAATTCAAAGAGAATCAAAAACACAGGAGGTTCAACTGTATATGCAGGTTCAATAAACGTCCATTTCTAAAACTGGACATTTCAGACTGTAATGCATGTCAGGATTTACAGGGTTAAAAAAATCCATCTGAGACAGCACATTATGCAAATTAATCTATTTTGCATTCTCTTTTATGGAGGCTGCGAGCAGGGCTTTAAAAAAAAAACAAGCCAATGATATATTTGTCAAATCATATTTGTGTCAAAGCTGAAGCTGATCTCATTTTAGTACTGTACTTATTTATACTTCAAATAATTAAAAACTCATCTCGATGACAAGGATAGAGAAAAGTATAAATATCAAAATGATGACTGAGGCATCTTTTAAAGGGATAGTTCACCCAAAAATCAACATTTTTTCATTAGTCTGTAAACCTTCAGCTGAACACAAAATTAGATGCCAGTGAAAGACAGCCTGTACTGTGCCAAAAGGAAGCCCTATGTTAACAATGTCCAGAAGGGTTGTCAACTTCTTAGGGCTCAGAGGCATCTGGGATGAACCATTACACAGTGGAAACATGTACTGTGGTCAGAAGAGCAGGGCTTTGAAAAAAACAAGCCAATGATGGGTCAAAGCTGAAGCTGATCTTGTTTTAGTGCTGTACTTGAAGACAAAAGGGGTAGCGATCCAGCATTTTGAAGGATGGAGAAAAGTATAAATATCACAAATGAAGACTGAGGCGTCTTTTAAAGGGATAGTTCACTCAAAAATCAACATTTTCTCATTAGTTTGTAAACCTTCAGCTGAACAC
>CAIGQQ010030815.1:0-16642 GCA_903798035.1 Danio albolineatus | reverse complement strand
GGACTCCAGTCACGAAAGCTTCTTTCTTTCTTTCTTTTTTTTTTTTTTCATCCATCTTTTTCATCTCATTTGGTCTACATGACATCTTAATTCAGCACACTCACTTAAAGAACTTTAATAAGCTTTTCTAAAGACATGGATCAATACAGAGTCCATTGTCTTTGTAAGTGGTCTTCTACGGCGCTGGTCAGGCATATACTCCAAGTCCTAATGATGAATTACGTCGCTTTATGATCAATTAGTATTCATAATGGGGCTGTGTTATAGGTTACTGCTTTGTCATTGCACCATTCATCATGGATAAAAAGTGCACACTTGGAAAGATTGTCCTCTCATTTAAAACAAATATGGTAATATTGTCTCACAAACTTCCAACTAATACTTTCTTTATGCTTTTTAACTCTTTCTAATAGCGTTTGTATCTAGCAGTTGAACATTAAATCAAATAGCGTAACTTAATCTCTCTAAAAAGATAGTCAGGAGTCACAGTTACAGGAAATAATGTTTCTCACAATTGCAGCTTTCTCATTTTGACTTATTTTAAACTTTGTTGTCTTTGTATCTGTCATTCTGACATCACTGCATTCATGCATTCATCCGTTCTGTCATTCATTCATCTATCCATCCGTTCTGTCATCCATCCATATACTGTATCTCTTCCATCCATTCTTTGTCATTCATCCATTGTTCTCTCTATTGTATATACTGTAGCTGTCTCTTTGTCTGTCTGATTTTTTCTCTCTCTCTAACTTTCTATATTTTAGTCTGGTGTTCTCTGCCAACCATCATTTTATCTGTCTGTCATTCTAATATTCTTGCATTCTATCTAGGGCTGCATGATATTGGAAAACTGACATTGTGATGCATATTGAAAATTCATCATTTTATGTTGATTGGGATTATTTTTTGTTTGTTTGTTTTTTTACATTAGTACATCTGCATACTGAATGTGAATAGTTCAATATTTTTTATATGCATAAAATAAATTAAAGCACAGATGAAAACAATAGAACAAAGATAAAAACGAAAGAAATACAGACTCCTCTGGAAACCATAAAGCAGTAAGTATTGCGGTACAGAAATTCAATCTAATGTAAAATAGCACTCTGTAGTCTGTTTTATATAAATAATTATTCACAATTAATCTGTGTTAAAGTGGCAAACATTATAATTTCTTGTCCAAATGGTTTTAATTCGTTTGAAATTGCACGGCATCCTGCGATGTGACTATCAATGCTAAAATGATAGTCACTCTGTTGTTCTCCTACATTCAGCAATCATTCTCTCTCTCTCTCTCTCTCTGTCCATCTTTCTGTATATCTGTCTATCTATCTATCTTTTTATCCTTCATTCTCTCTGTCGATCACTCATTTATATATCTCTATTATTCTCTCTGCCTTCATGTGTTCTGTACAGTATGCCCAGCTTACTGTTTTAATACAAATGCTCTGAGTCCAGAAAACTGCACCCTGTCACTTAATTAGGATCTTTAACTAGGCACAGCATTACCTTACATTTCTTGCGCTACTCTGAATGATGTCTTTGTGCTATGTGTGTGTGTGTGTGTGTGCGCACAGTTGCTCCAGACATCCTGGTGCTGGGCTATGACGGAGACTGGTATGTGGGCAGGGAGAATGTGCAACTAAAGTGTCGAGCCAAGGCCAACCCGCCTGCCCAGCACTTCAGATGGATCAGGTGTGTAACCACTACACTCACAACAATAGCCACAGCACAACGTGTCTGGAAAGGGTTCAAGGGTGTTATTGCTTGTTTCATGAACTCATCTCAGACAGGAGGTCATCTCTGATTCACAACACCAAAAGTTGATGTGATTTTGTCAGGTTTCAATGCAGATGGGAAATTAGATGGCTGCCACTAATATTCATTAGTATTGTTCATTCAATTTGAAGATTACACGTCAATCATGTTTAAGTGCAAGTCATTAAATGGATTTATTTCATGACTTCGTCATCCATTCTTAAAGGAGTTTTTATGTAGGCTGTTTACCAAAGCTCTGTGGTTATTACTTTTGCTCAGTGATTTTGTGTATTTATTATTATTTATTTGATTTATTTATATATATTTTTGGCAGTCTAAAAATGATCTATGTGCACACGTAACCACTAAAACAGGCTTAAAATTGTGTTATATACATTCCCAGACCATGTGGCACGGTAATCTCTCACAGAGCACATATTTGGAGTCTGATTGTTGTTGTTGTTGCTATCATGTGATGTACCTGTATCTGACTAAGGTCAAGACTTGGGCTGATGACATCTTCACGAAATATACAGATTGTGTGTTCACAAGATATATCACAAGTACATTATTTTTAGATGTATCCACTCCTGATTTAAAAAAATAAAAATAAAAATAGCAGATTCACTAGGCTGGATCGTACATTATATTTACAGATACGTATTTGGATGGGACCTGTGTTTGCTTCCATGTCTGGCTCAGCAGACTAATTTCACAAAAGAAAAGAAAAATATTTAATTGTGTGTGTGTATATGTGCATTCACCCATGGAATGTAAGAGCATATTCCTACCTTTTTGGTTTGGTTTGATAGGATCAAAATCTGGTTCATTCACCTTTGGTGGGACTCTTTTGCGCCGGTGTGAACACAACAATAGCACACTGGTGCACACCAAACAAATGAGCTGGGAATCAGCTGAAGATGGGCCTCTGTCAGCTTCTAAACAAACTCTGGTATGGTTCATTTAAGGTGTGAAAAAGATCCAAACATGTTTCAGCACTCATAACAATTCAATATCGGTTCAGTAATAGATACTATAACTGGTTATGTACTCGCGTCATTTATCTCCTATGTGCTATGTCATGAAAGAATACTATGGCAAAGGATTCAAGGGCGAGTAAAAAAAAAAACCTCTCCTAACCACTTAAAAAGCAGATAATTGTGCTCACTGCTTGTGAGTTTACTTAGCAGTCTGTCACTGACACTGAAGAAGGTACAGCACGAGCCGCTATTTCTAGGGAGAAATGCTGTATAACTCCATTGCTGCCCTTCTCTCTCTCTCTCTCTCTCTCTCTCTCTCTCTCAAATGCTCATGTTGCTTTTTGTGCATGTTTTGGAGTTTTGTCTAAAACATTCAAAAAGAGTGTTTTTTTTAAAGTAAAATTAAAGGTGCAGTTTAAATATCTGACTGGTTATATTAAAGGACAAAATTGTATTACAAATAATATATAAATACTAATATATTTGTAGATTTTGATTAAAAAAATCAAAAAATCTAGTTATGTATGGCAAGATTCGTCAATGCACCGTGATGCACAGAGATATTGAATTGAACCGAATCGATGGCATTATAATCGTAACCGAATCGTGAGGGCAGTGTAAGTTCACACCCCTGTTTAAATGGATTCTAAGGATCTAGTAGTTTTGAATTTAGAAGTTACTAAGCAATCCCCAGTTGCACTCTCCAATAAAACAACACTGACAAACCTCATTCCTTGCAGCAGCTCTGGCTCTGCTACAAGTTTTAAGTAAGCATGTCAACATTGAAAATAAGGAACTTGTCAGAGAAAAAAAAGTTATCTGATCTGGTTCACTTGTTTAAAAAAAAAAAAAATCAAAGAAAAGGGAAAGAAAAATCAACAACAGTGTTTGATCCGGACCAATGCAAGTAAACTAATGGACTCTACTGGTATGGACCAGTACACCCTAAAACAAATGGTCTTTAAGATAATAAATTTGCTTTCCGTGAAAACTTCAAATGACTTTGTGTATTTGTACTGCTCCTGGCTTTGTCCGCAGTGCCTAGATATGGTCTTGATGTTTAGAAACATTGTGATAAAGGTTTGTTTGTGTTTTAGGCTGGATGGAGAGATGCCGAATGGAGCGGAGATGATGAATAACACTTTGGTGTTCACAAGACCCCTGCACAAGAATGACTCTGGGGTTTACAGGTGTGAGGTGGCAAATGACATCGGACTGCACAGTCGAGATATAAGAATACGCATTCAGGGTGAGTAATATGACACCTTACCAGTGTTTACCAGTATATTTGCAATGTGAACCTGGAGAAAAAATGGTAAGACAAACAATTGTTTTAAGTACTTAAAGCTTTACCAACACACTGAAAGGTTTTTTTAGTCTGTATGCTTTCATGAACTCTTGACTTCTTAAATGAAGCAATGAAAATGCAGTACCTTGTAGAATGTTTAATTTTATTTGCTCCTTTCAAACCTGTATGCTTTTGAATGAAGGTGAGAATGAGCAAATTTCATTTTTGGTTGAACCATTACTTCAAGCCTTACAGGTGTTCAATGTTTTCTTTTCTATAACCCACTCATCTCATCACTCGCGTGGATCTGATCCATTTTTATGAGGCACATAAGCTCATAATCATTTTTCTAAACCCAAAGCATTTGCCTGAGAGGCATTGTCTCTTCATTTAAATCTATTTTAAGCCCAGCTTTTAACTTTTTGATGCATTATAATGGAGTCTGAGTACAATATTATTTAATTGACCTAATGAGACAAGTGTCTGCTGTCGGACACCAAGATGTTTGTCTTACAAAGTATTTGTGACCATTAAACATTTGAATCCTGCTGTTTAATTAGTTAATGTGATATTACTTCCTCTCTTGCTCACTTTACGCTCCCTCAATATCCTCTCTCTGCTGCTCTTTCTTCCTCCCTCGTGCACACTTACGTCTTTGAGACTGTCACGCAGTTATACAAGGGTAGAATAGAGCGGAAGCAACCTTGAATGAAAGATGTCCTAGATTCATGAAACATTCACTAGCTTTTCAACATCATTAATTATGTATATTTTTTTGAACATTTTTTTAATGCTCTCCCCTTGAGAAAGATTCAGCGTCTGTGTGCATGAAGCTGAGTGTTTCTGCATCGTGTGTGTTATATCAAAGTTGTCTGCCTTTGTCTTCTAAGACTCTCTTTGTGTCATTTGTTTGAGTCGTGATGTTTCCTCTGGAATGCCTACTGCTACTGTTTCCTTATTGACTGAGTGGCTGTGGGTGTGAAAGTGTGTGTGTCTGCTGTTAGTTGCTGATCTCTGTGCATGAGTGCGGGTGGTCAGTACCTGTCCTGCATGTTAAACACCCTGCCGCTACCTGTGTGGTCACCGATCACCCATCAAATACACGCAATCTTGCATCCCTCCAAACAGACCAATCACAGTCTGGATTAAATGGTTCTTAAGATGTATGGACAGACATGAGGCACCACATACTTTACATGAATTATGATAAATCTGGAATTTATGGTCGCATGGAGAAGAGGAGTTTGAGAAGGGGATGGATTTCCATGACCTCTCTTTATGTCCTGTTCTCCTCCCATCTGTACATTGACGTGCTGAAGCAAGACGCTGTACTGTTTATTGATTGAAATAAATTATTCTTTAACTCGCTGGGTGAAATGGAATAAATTAAAACAAACCGACATCATCCATGTCCTTGTAGACTAAGGGCATAGTTCAAAGAACAATTAAGTTCCTGACGTTGTTTACTTATCGTTACATTGTTGCAAACATGCATTCATCTGTGTCTCAAAGATATCCATGCTGGTCTTTTCTATATAACCGTGGATCATGGAGGTAATGTCCAAAAATGCATTAAATAAGCAACCTACATTGCACTGATTCATTTATGTGAACCGTACATCCCCACTGTACATGTACATTTGTAATTATGTACACACCCACTGTACATATTTTTGTAATTGTTTATCTATCTGCACACTTATTAATATCAACCTGTACATATACTGTAATCATTTATTGTAAATTTGGGCTCATAACTAAGGCCACCTGTATATAATATCCATATTACATCCATCATAGTAAATATCACCATAGTTTTTCTATAACTGCACCTTATATATTTATACCTGTATTCTGCACTTGCTATTGCACTTCTGGTTTGACCTAAACTGCATTTCGTTGCTTTGTACTTGTACATGTGTAATGACAATAAAGTTGAATCTAATCTAATCTAAATAGGAATTATTATAATATACATTATTAGAGCCAGTAATATTAAGAGCATATAAAGTTGTTGGCTAAAATGTAAATTTTGTTTACCCTCATTTAAAATACTGAATGAATCAATTTAAACTATTGTAGTGAAACCTAATTATTCAAAACAGTTCTTTGTACACAATGGTTTAATTTACAGTAAGTATTGCTTCAAAACAGAAAAGAACTGTTTAAGTATATTCAAATTTGCTTTCTGTGCTCCACTCAAATAATCACATTCAGGTTTAAAAAAAAAAAGGCCTTTAGAACGGCTCTACATGTCCTCTAAATTGATCTGGGCCCCACCCAGGCCCTAGTGTCAACTCTGATTTTTGGGTGAACTATTCTGGTGTTAAACAATACCACAAAAGTTTGGGCTGGGAATACCATGGGAGTGTGAAAAGTATTTCAGAGCCTTTTTTTTTTTTTCTTTCCATTTCAAAAACAATGAAAGGGAAGTTTTCTTTTTCTTGCCCTTTAATACATTCATACATGCACTGTACATGCATTCACTCACCAGACCCACAGTCGCATCTAAATGACCTTTGACTTTGCAGGAAACGATATGGTTTAAGAATGCTTTGTGTACGCAATGTTTATTGTTTATTCAAGAAAGGATAAGCGCATTATTTCCTGTTTTAACTGGAACATTAGAACCGTATAACCATGAGAAGCTTGCAGCCCGGACTCCTGCGAATGAACTCACATTCTGCACTCAGTGCATGCACACAATTCACAGCCAGCGAAATAGCTCTCATTGCACCAGGAACAGGACACTCTGTAATGGGATAGTTTGACTTTCAGCTCCCTGTCTCTGAGAACGCTGCTTGCATAGTCCAGATGCATGCCCCAGAATGCAATGAAACGCTACACGCTGCAACCTAACACAATCAAGCGATCAATGCATGGTAATGGTGTTAAAGCAATCTCCTATCCTAGCACCAGTCAAGCCATGTTAGCAGTTAGGCTTAGCAGCCACCCTGTCCTTGGGTATTTTCGATGTCCCTCCCTTCCCCCAGTAGCATGCACCCTTTCCCTGACCCCTTCCTTCCATTTCGTTTGTTCTCATCACTCGGCTATTTGGTCATCCGTACTCCCTCTCTCAGCTAACACAAATGTTGCTCATTAGGTTTCATTGTTGCAGACAACTGTACTTGGTTGTTAGCTGGAGACGTTAGTATGTAGCTACTCCCGAATCCCCTTATCATGACAGTCCCAACTTTCCTTTCTCTTCCATGTTTTTTAGTTGTCTTTGCTCTGGACAATAGTTTCATGTTTTGAAGCTCTTGGAAGATGCTTTCAATAAAAGATCTCCTTCAAAACTTGGTACTGTCTCGTCCACAGCAACAGAAGATAGTCCTGTTATTCATGCTTGATGTCATGCTAGAAGATGTTACAATCTTGGCAGATTCATATGACTGTTAATGAAAATACTGATGTAGTTGGCATTGACATTACTTTTCTTTGTCTGTCCATCCCTACCTCCTGCCCCCCCTCTTGCCTCTCCTCCTTCCTTCCCTCCATTAGATCCTCCCTCAACCACCACCATGCCCCCCACCACCCCAGTGCGCCTCCTAACTGCTGACATCTCTGCCACTGCACCAGGCAATAAGAAGCGAGCCCTCATCACCTCTCCGACCCTGGCGCCTCTGCACGAGGGGAACCTAGGCACAATTGTGGGCGGGGCAGTGGGTGGAGCCCTCTTCCTGCTGTTGCTGCTCATACTAGCTGGGGTTTATTACCAGCGTCAGCGTCGGACATTCCGCGGAGACTACTATACAAAGCAGTATCATGGCCCATCAGACATGCAGAAGCCTCCCCAGCCCCACGAGCTGCAGCAAGTCTACAGCAAGGGAAGTCCTGACACTAAGCTCAAATCCAACCAGGATAACGGCACCATTTACCCAGATAAGGATAGGGAAGAATGGGGAGATTTCAACCGAGAGCGATCACCCAACGGTCGCAGCAGAGCTCTGAGAGAAGCAGGTCAACTCAACCACCATAACCATCAAAACCATGAGCATGGCTTCCACAGCAATCATCACACTGGTCATCCACAGAGCTATAGTCCAGCCCATCACATCCAGAGGAGCTCGCTGCAGCCACAGCCCCGCAGGTATCCTGCTCCCCAAGTCATGAGCAATGGCTCCCCCTACCTGTCGGAGGACTGCTACGACAATGAGTATGTCTCTCACACGGATGGCTCAATGATCTCCCGAAGGGAGTGGTATGTCTGAGAAGAACAAGCAGGAAGAGACTGCGTAGATACTTATGAAATGCTTCAGACTGCAAAGTGAAACAAGGATGAACAGAGTTATGTAAAGAAATTTTGTAAAAAACGCACCTTTTCTAGGAGTTTACACCTATCGGTTTCTTTGTTTTTGTACATTAGCTTAATTGTTCATTTGCTGTTCATAGCTATCTGGTTTAAAGGATGTTTTGGGACCAAAAGTGAGTATAATTTTAATCTTCATTTGTTAGAAGGTGAGGTCATCTGATGTGGTTCTCCTATAAACAACTTTATGGGTGAACTTTACATTTTGGGTTTGTCTTGCCAAATCAATAGCCAGTTTGCTTTGCACAGTGAGACACACTGTACGATTTTTATTTTAAAAAAATTATAAAAAGTTGTACAAAAGAACCAATAGAAGAAATGAAATTTGTATTCAGACAACCTATCAATAAGTGTTTTTATGTGAGTTTCGATGAGTGGCATAAACTTTGGATGCTGTCATTCTGATGGAGGCAGAAATTAGCTCCTGTCAACAGCCTGGCGGTTTCCATGGCAACATTTTTTTTTTTCTCTTTCTCTCCCTCTAATTGGCATTCAGAGTTGGAGTGCTGTAGGGAGGAGCGAGACGAGGAGGACCGTGCCTGATTTGATGAAGCCCAATGGGAGAAAGCCAGACAGAATGATTGGCAAAATGGGGCGGCTGTAATTGTATCAATTCGGCTTGCATTTGCATACTGTGCCACTGTATTAGCTCTGCATTTCTTTTGTTTGTGCCATCAAAAAAATGTTTGCCACCGTGTGAATCTACCTGCATTAGAAGATGTTTTGGTAGTGTCACACATCAGAAACTACTGCCGTTGTTCAACATGAAAGCTTGTCCCGTATTAATGTAGCTGTCTGGCTTGACTTGTCAGACTATCACTGCCCAGTGTTAACCTCTGACTGCATTCAACAGCTGTCACAAATCGAGTCCTGTGCCTGTCCTTTGTGTTTCTTTTCTGTGTGCGTGCGTTTTTGTGTCCGTAATGTATAAAATCCAATCAGCTGGTGTTAACTGACAGTGTTTTGATGAATCGGTTCATTGCCTGTGCAATAGTGTTCAGATTTCTGGCCTCAGATCTCACACATTCTTACACATAATTTAACGCAGAAGACGATAGCCTAACACGCGTTATTGCTCATTACATTTTAGTGTTGGCTGGATTTAATAAGCTAGCAGATGCATATGGTTGGGTTCAGAGATATTGGAGATGATATTGTAGTGCCTTAAACTGAAGACTTGCCCTGCAAGCGTTATAATGCGCATGCAGAAGCTATGAAGAAGCGAGTATCATTTTCGAAAAAGGTATGCAAGTCGTTTTGAAGCATAAAATGGTCAGGTTTAAGTCCTGAGAACATCGTTTTGTATTGTCCTTCGTTTTGTTCCATTTTGTTTGATTTGCTTGCAGATTTTCAGACAATAACTAATTGTTTTGCTCTCATTGAATGACGTGTGACGCTGTCACAATGCACCTCAAAGAATTATAATGTAAAATATTTGTGTACAGGTCTGGACAATGCAGATGAAAACAAAATTGTTATGTATATATGTTGGCAGAACCTTTTGTTTGTTAGTTTGTTCAAATCTGTCATTTCTATAGGAAGTCTGAGATTCAACAGTGAAACGCACTAGAATGTGATGAGTCACACGTACACTTCTCCAGATCATCGTTTTCACTTGGGTTTTACAGAAGAGCTACTGTAACAAAACAAAAAAAATAGCAATGATCAATTGTATTTGCAATGTATAGATTATTTTGTAAAAAAAAAAAAAAGAAAAGAAAAAAACAGCAGCAAAAAAAATAACTTTTGGGATACATTTGTTTTGAAATAAAGCACCTTTTTTTCTGTGACGTGTTTCTTTGTTTTATGAGTCGGCCTCAGATCTGTTTGGTGTTGGTTGGAGGGGTGAATGTTGAGGTTTTGGGCGTGACTGGTTGCTTCAGCTGCAGAAATGTTCCCCGCGGGGGTCTTTTCTACACTCCTGGAGGCCTCGTGGGACGTTTTCTTCACGCCCACTTTTTCTTTGCTGTGGTTAACCTACTTCATCTCCAAAGATCCCGTCGTGCTCAGAGCCTTATGCATATTTTGTGGGAAAGCCTGTGGCTTAAAGCTTCCTGTGAATGGGGGCTAAACTTCCTCTCAGACTTACCTAGCATAGCCCTAAAGTGGGGGGATTATAGACTTGTTGATTCTTGTGTTTGCTCTGCTGTTCTGTGGATCAGTGTGAGAGGAGATTGAGTGAACTGGGACTCGGTATTTGAGCGGTTTTCAATTCATGAGTCTATCATCCTGTCCAGTCAGCTGGTGGTGGGACAACCTAGTAATTACAGTTGTCAAAAGTTCCACAATGACTCAATGTCAGAATTAAACTCATTAAATGTGCCCGTTTAATCCAATACTGAGAAAAACAAGTAGAAGCAGTGGATCTAAAACTTTTTTTTTAGGCCGTGCACAATATTACATATGTGGCAGAAAGATTCAGAGTGCCAAATGACATGCTATTTTATGTGTGGTGTACAAATTACTCTTGGTCTGTAACTTTATCTTGAAATAGCTTTCGTTGTGTGGAGTATGCTTATTTTTGATGTTATGGCTGATGTAATTATTTGCTCTACTTTAGTACTGCTTCACTACAGTGTGATTAACGAAGTTATAAGGAATGATCATTAGAGTATGTTTTAAAAGAGATGACCGATTTCAGTATTTTAAATTAAAATATCATGATGTATTCATTGTGATTTTACTTCGTTTGGTGGGAGATTTAGAGTACACCAAATGAATTTGGTTATTCAGTTTACAGTATACCATTCTTAGGTTTCGTGTCAGATTCTGCTTTTTATTTGTTTTTATTTATTGTATTTTTTTAAATTTATTATTAAGTCTGTTTAAAATTGGCAGTAAATAATTTTAGCCTAATTAAACAATTACACATTTCTTGCACTTTTCTTTTTTCAATGAATAGTACATTACTGCAAATATTTACATAAAGATTAAGTCATTTACTTTTAACGTTGATTTTTAAAATACTCCTAAACTTACACCGTCCTGTAATCAATTTAAGATCTGTAAATGTAAAGCAGTTAATGTAAACTTAATTCTGGAGTATTTTTCATTTCTGTATTTTTGATCAAATAAAAGCATCCTGGAAAAACAGAAGGTGCTTCTTTCAAACACGCGCAACATGTTGGTGCAAACTGACCCCAGATTTTTGAATGCTTTAAAATTTGCTTGTTTGTTTCTACCCAAATTGTGAAAAGATTTTTAACCTAATGGTTGAGTTTGTCCATATTTTACCCAATTTGGATTGAAATAACCCAGCAATTTTTGACAATATAGTGCAAATTATAATTTTTTTATATATTTTTTTATAATTATAATCCATGTTTTGTGCCTTATTTACTTAATTGCTGAGTGCTAGTAGTTGTCTTCTTGTCACACAGAAATCATTAATAACCATAATTAATGGTAGGAAGTCAAGTCATAGTATAATTTGAAGAGTAATATTACCATCCAATAACACTTCATTTTGAACAAGCAGCTGTTAAAGGTGGGTGCTATGGCATCCAATGTCATTAATGGAGAGCACAGAGATGAAGTTTGACACTTAAATCCTTCTTGCAATGGCATGATTAAAAAAAAGTGCATGAACCATTACAAGGTTTGTTTAAAGACCTACTACAATTTAATTTATACTCTATGTACTGCACTCTCTCAAAGAATTGCCGAACCAGCATCCTAAGCAAAGACTAACATTAGTAATATGTTATGAAAGCTTGGCTGCCATGTAGCAGTATGTTTGCCAGAGGAAAGCCGTTCAGTATTCCATACTCTACCTAGGGGGGGAAATGGAAAGCAACTTTTGCAGAATATTTTTTTATAAATAACATCATCACTGCCTGTTCCAGATTCCACTCTGAGAAATCCGATCGCCCTTATGTATTTGTCAATTTTTATATCAGGAAATCACATTGTGAACTTTTCGATTCCTTCACAGACCATCAGTTTGAGAGCTGCTTTTGGAATCAAAGTCTCTTATTATGAACAAAAGTATTTTTAATCTCACCTATCGGAAAAAAACACCAAAATCCTCTCCTCAGATAATAGACAGAATACAGACACACTCATTCCTTCGGCTACAGCAGGGATCA
The DNA here is from genome assembly GCA_903798035.1 of Danio albolineatus. NCBI lineage: Eukaryota > Metazoa > Chordata > Actinopteri > Cypriniformes > Danionidae > Danio > Danio albolineatus. Next base: position 4,219 of record CAIGQQ010030815.1, on the reverse strand, counting down.
CCAAATTCGGTCCTGGAGGTCTGGTGTCCCTGCAGGGTTTAGCTCCAACTTGTCTCAAAACACCTGCCTGGATGTTTCAAGTATACCTAGTGAGAGTTTGATTAGTTTGTTCAGGTGTGTTTGATTAGGGTTGGAGCTAAAATCTGCAGGACACCGGACCTCCAGGAACAAGTTTGGTGATCCCTGAGCTACAGTATGTGAAATCTAGGTTACGGTGTAATTCCCTTGAAAGGGATGTTGACCCACTGATGATAATAATGCCACTCATTATACGATAAGTCACCTTATCACGGGTGAGGAGGTCACTGTTTGAATATGTCCTCAGAGGGACAGTGTCACCTATGGCCTCCCCTTTTGACTCCATCAGGGCCTCTGATTGGTTAAATTAGTCTGGTAGAACGGTTTTGTTTGCCACAGCCCCCATTCCAATCTGTTGGCACCGTCCCCATGGCAACAGACTCTTCCTGCGCTCCTGATAGAGCTTGTTCTCCTGAGGGAAACCTGTGTCTTGCTCTCTGTCACTGTGGGGGGAAAAAGACAGGCCACAGAGTGCATAAAAAGTGCAAATTCCTTTTTTGTTTATAATTAATGATTTAATAAAAAAAGCTTAATATTCCTATAATTTCTTTAAAATAAGTTAAAGAAATAATGCAAGAGTGATTTATATTCCTGTTGCACATTTTCAGTAAACGCAGTGTCACGACAAATGATAGCAAAAAAATTAACCGATGCACTTCACTGGCTTCACAGGGGCCTTCAGTCACATGATGTTGAATGGGGTCCTTCAACTAATTAAAGTCTTCTGTTCAATTGCCCAATGTAAAATGAGCATAGTGTCACACCAGAGGACATGGCTGTCAGTGACAAAATGTATCAAATGTAAAAGTTGCTGTTTTTAAATTTATATGAATGAAAATAAAAAGATTGCATTTTGCTAAAATAGCCATTTGTAAAATTAAGCCTGAGGTATTTATTAATGGTTTTACGATTTAAATGTAAAAACAGAGACGGCAATTAGACAGCAATTTTTATAATGAGGTCCATGGGAGACAAGGAAATGTTAACCATTTACTGATTTTTAAATCACAACAATACTAATTGGCGCCACGGTGGCGTAGTGAGTAGCACGTTCACCTCACAGCAAGAAGGTCGCTGGTTCGATCCCCGGCTGGGCCAGTTGGCATTTCTGTGTGGAGTTTGCATGTTCTCCCCGTGGTTGCGTGGGTTTCCTCCGGGTGCTCCGGTTTCCCCCACAGTCCAAGGATATGTAGTACAGGTGAATTGGGTAAGCTAAATTGTCCATAGTGTATGTGTGTGAATGAAAATGTATGGATGTGTTTCCCAGAGATGGGTTGCAGCTGGAAGGGCATCCGCTGCGTAAAACAAATGCTGGATAAGTTGGCGGTTCATTCCGCTGTGGCGACCCTGGATTAATAAAGGGACTAAGCCGAAAAGAAAATGAATGAATGAACAATACTAATTATATTCACTTTATTCACGTGTGACGATTCAAAAGCATCACATCAACAACCCGTATAAATACATAATTTTGTATAAATACATGAATAAATTATACAATAAATTCATGAATATGATATGAATTCGCTTTTCTTCCAATATCCATAAGCCTTTCAAAATGAAAACTTGCTAAAATGTGAGGTTATAATGTACTTTTTTCTGTAGTATTATTATATTTCCAAACTTATGAAGAATGCTGAGTTGTGTATATAAATATATATTTATATATCATATATATGATTTTTGTTTTTATGTGTTTGTCGTGTCATGATGCTACTGCCCTAGTTCAACTGCTGCTGGTGGGGTTAAAAAAAAAGGCTTGAATTCTGAACAAGGAAATAACTGAAAGTGAATTGAAAACAGACAACCAAAATAAAGAATGAACAGGGTGAATTCTGAGGAAAAGAGAGGGATGTTGAGCAACAAAGGTGAAGCCAAAGATGAACCAAGGTTAAGCAGGAGCAACCCAATGAAAATCTATGCCTTAAAGGTGAACTGTGCCTTTAAAAAAATCTATGAAAATCTATTAAAGATGGTCAAAATGATAGATCACCGCTTTTTCTTCCTTTCTTTTTTTCTCCCCTCTTCCGGAGAGAATATTTCCTTTGGAAAATGTGTCATTTGCAACATTCTCCCTCTCGGATATCCATCTTTTATGACATATTTTTCCAGTAATACATCACAGTGGTCGTGAAATCGTTCCCTCAGTGCTAGGCTGTTATTAAATGTTCACTGCTCCATTTTACAGACTCTCACATTTATCAGAACTAGAACACTGGAAAGTGTTACTGTACTTTATTATTTCGCAGTCACAGATGTACTAGGTTGCTATATTAACTGGCCTTCTGTCGCTTCTTTAGATGTTGTTAACCTCACTAAAAGGAAAGTATATTTAAACAGAAGTACTGTATGTGAGCTTTTCTTTTTTACTTCATAGTAAATTGTTATTCTAAGGTTTTAAAGAAAAACTTCTCAGCTAAATGTGTTCATTAGACGTTCTTCTCTACAAACCTAAGGGGAAATTTATCAGCTTGGCAGCAGTATTGGCATTAATCTTTTAAGAATTGAAAGTCAGACGTTTAATTTCTTTTTTTGTTCCCAATGTTTGATGGTTTTGTAAGCTATCTGTTTAGATTAGAATGTGAATCAATAAGAGTAATGAGTTTTTTTTAGGTTTAGAGCAGTGAATGCTTATGAAATAAAACATTTATTGTATGTATACATGGATGAATGACTGCTAAATGGGCGTCACATCACCTTTATTATTTTGTATTAAAACTGTAATGTAAAGAAATGGATATTTTATATTTCAAATCTAAGAAACAAATCCTAACGGGCCAGTTAATATTGTTCCCAAATTAGCTTTAATTTTCTCAACCTCATTCCATCCATGACATTTTTTTTTTTTTTTTTTTGAGTAGAATATTAATGAAGATGTTTTCCTTAAACTGTGGTCCTTGGTGCTTTTAAAATGTGGAAGGAAAAAACATCCATACACCCAAAACAAAGTTAATACATGTGGCTCCTGATACATTAAAGGTTCAAGGAGCTCTTGAGTACTTTTGAGTACTTGAGTACTCTTGAGTAACAGATTTGTGTGTGTTGGGTATCAATTAAGACAATGCTTTAAACAACACAACAGCATTTATTGTGGGGAAAACTATAATTTTGAGCTATTGTCTGCTAATTCATAAATCTTCCGGGTTTAAAATAATTTTGGGGGCAGAATCAAAATCGCTGATGTAGCGCCGATCTGCCTGTCCAGAGATGACGAGTTATTATTCTAAGCTGAATTTTCTTATCCTATGAGAAGACCCTGCTTAATTATTCATGAGCGCATGTGCTTTGCCATGACAGCCTGCCAAGCTATGAGACGGTGGCCGTGCACGGCACGGAGTAGGGACAACACAATTCTTTGTGGTATAACTTAATTATTTTTATGTTCAATCCACTTTAGCTTAATCGATTTGTGTTGAGACAACATGAAGGAATTGTGTGGAAACCAGAATTTTTACAGTGTATTTGTTTGTTTCCATGATCCATGGGATTTGTTGTATGTTTTTTCCCCATGATGCTGTCAGGGCTGATGCAGCATTGCTGTTGGTTTGCAGCAAGCATTTTTGTCAGGAGAGCTGTACGAGAATTGGAGAATGGTGTACTTTGTCTTTTATCAGTTGAGTTCGTTACCATTCAGACACATTGCCTATATCCGTGCTGCTTTGTTCGCCATATGTTTAAAATCCTCCAGATTACCAGCAGGGCTAATGGTTGGAATAGACAGGGCAAGAGACCTGCTGCACAAATATGATTATCAACAAATTGTGATTATGCAAATGTGAAATTATGAAAACGTATGTAGCAGGCATTTAATGACTTACTGTTTATTTATTTCCGCTTTAACTTTGTAAACTATAAAGTTATGGGTTTGTGTCTCATTTTGTGTCTCCTCACCGTTTGTCTCTCATTTTGTGTCTCCTCACGCTTTGTGTCTCATTTTGTGTCTCCTCACGGTTTATGTCTCATTTTGTCTCTTCACTGTTTGTCTTATGTGTGTCTCCTCACGGTTTGTGTCTCATTTTGTGTCTTCTCACGGTTTGTGTCTCATTTTGTGTCTTCTCACGGTTTGTCTCTCATTTTGTGTCTCCTCACGGTTTGTGTCTCATTTTGTGTCTCCTCACGGTTTGTGTCTCATTTTGTGTCT